>JANDJT010000148.1:7027585-7046640 GCA_024331685.1 Stegophilus panzeri
AAATTCACAAAGTAAAACATCAAATAATGTGTTTTCAATATAGTACAGGGTGAACTGAATTTTCAAATGACTTTTTTCTTTTTCTTTCTTTTTTTTGCATTTTCCATATTGTCCCAACTTTTTCGGAATTGGTGTTGTACATTTAAAGGTAAGCTAGTCTGTTACTGAGTTTTTCTCATTTAAAATAAAATCAGCTTAAAAAAATCTGGGGAGTAAAATGGCCCAACAAATAGAAGCTCCCTGCATATGGTTCAATTCAGAATGGACAGCAGCACTTGCCTTTTTGCAAAGTCATGGGCAGCCTGTGGATAAGCTTGCGTTTTAAAGCATAAATAGTTTCTACAATTAATGCTGTTAATGCTTCTTGAGCAAGTGTCTTCAGAAACACATAGCAATCTCAGAGAGGCTGAGAAACAGAGCCATCTATCACAGTGCAGACCTGCTGTGAGTCTCTCACACAACCTGGAGAGGAAACTGACACACACACACACACACACACAGAGGCACATGTGGAGTCTTGTCTGGGTCAAGATGTGTGTATGAGGAGAACAGAAGGGATTCATTTTAGTCTGAGGCATGCTACACAAACACCTTGGGTGAACTTCACATGATTGAAATAAAAGTGTTCTCACTCACCAGATCAATCTACTACCTAATCATTTCCTGATTAGTTGACAACTAGGTTTCATATTTAATAAGTAAATATGTTTTTGTGATTGTCTGAAGGTGTTTTAGATGCCTGTAGACTCCTAGAAAAGAGAAAAGAGGAATACGAACACATTCCTTTCTGATGAACAAAGCTGTTTTCCTGACCACTGAAAGTGTTTACAGATGTGTGCTCAAATTTTACATCTGAAATTGCAGATCCAAAGAGCTATTAAATATTCTTCTCTCATAACACAGTTGAATGCTATCAATAATCCATGATACATTCCCAGAAAACACTCTTATTCTCTTATTCATTAGAGGGTCTGTATGACAGGCCAGTCTTTTTACTGACCCTTTTATTGTCTTATGTACAATTGAGTCTTTAGGGGGTAGAAAACAATTATAGCATGTGTCTTTTTTGGTCTTCAGACCTGTGCATGGATTCCAGATGTGAAAATGCTGCCATTCAGCAGTGTGTTTCCAGGATCAACTGCCTGAGTCTCATCTGCATCAGTTGATTTAGGGGCAAGGAGAACGTTAGAAAACATGTACACAAGCATGTATTAAGCATATTCATTATGTTATGGCACAGATGAAAAGCATGTGTGTGTGCACCACAATGATTACTTACTGAGGTCTGTAACTAGTTCTCATGAACACTTCCTGTTTTGTTTCCTGTTTACTTTTGAACCATCCCCCTGCTCCGCCTTAGTCCTTCCTCCTAGATTATTGTTTGCACTTGCATGTAGTTTGTCACACCTGGACCAGTTTTCGTTTGTTAGTAAGTGTTTATACTCCTTTGTTTGTGTCTATTGGTTCCTAAACACTGGCTGCATCCGAAATCGCGTACTGACACAGTACTTTCTCCATTCGATGCACTACCTACAGCACGGCTGTTGAAACAGTATGTACTAATCAGTATGTGTGTGTAGTATGCATACAATCCTGGACATACTTCAACCGCCATGTTGGCATTGTCATGTGACCTTCAATGTCATCATAAACACAAAAATCTTAAAGGGACCACCAGATTAAAGCAACCACACTAACAGCAAAATCACATCAGGAAAGTTAACTGAATTAGCAATTTAATGTGGGCAGTGTTAAATTCATTGTCATTAGCTTGGCTTGCTAAGGCATAATGAAGAGCACCAAAAAGGTTTCAAACACTGTAACAACTGTTTTCTTGTTTAAACCTTCAACAAGTTTATTCGAAATTTATTTGAGTCCTGTTTAGCCAAGGTTTAATACTTAAAAAGAACTGATGCGTTGTCGCTGCGATTTCTTTTTCAGAGCTTGTCCACACCAGTCCTGGTGCATTATGGGATTTTTGACTAGTGTAGTGTCCATCGGATGCATATTGCCAAATCTCTCCGGACCAGTATGCTATCCGAGTATTTCTCAGTTGCTGAGAATTCGGACATACTACCCCTCTGGCGTACTGCTCTTCACCTACTGTGTAGTAGGGTAGTACGTGTTTTCGGACACAGCACTGTGTTATATTGTGATTTCATTTCAAATTTTCATGGGGTCACACTGCTCACAGAATATAACCCATTGTATATACAAAATATATCAAGATTGGACAAATCACTTCCCTGAATGCTCAGAACAAACACTAATTTGGTCAAGTAAAAACTAGACTGTCAGTTTTTCATTCACATTTGCTTGACAGACAAGTAGGCTTTGACTTTCACAAAAAACAATTCATTGCATACATTTGTTTTGACGTAATATTCTTGATGGAGCAAAACATCCTGATACTGTGATGTCACCTCTTTTTTAAATCAAACTACCCACATGAACTGAAGACATCATCTAGCTATTGGTAGGAACTACTTTTATTATATGACTGAGGTAAAATACAATATATTGCACCACAAAAACCTGCCATTTAAATATGAAGACATTGGCTGGACATGAATAATCTCTCTTTTTATGCAAAGAAGTGCAAAGCCAAACTGTTAGCCAACTGACTTTCAAACTTTATTTAAGCACACAAACACAGTGCAGCATACTAGAGCTTTCACTTACCCAGTGAGCTAGCTAATGGAGTTAGGGTTTATTGACCTCTAAATAGGTCAATGCAAATGCTTCTACAGGATATTAACAGTATATGATACTAAACATGAAAAATTAATTCAAGATGCTCTAAGCATTCGCTACCATCCAACACTACCATCCAACTACAGGGCACCCAGTATATAATTTTGGAAGATGTTAAACTTGTCATATGATATTTGGGGTCCAGTGTACTGGAAGTGGACTGTTGTCCCATCCATGGTGTATTCTCACCTCATGCTTCGTGTTCCCGGTATAGTCTCCAGCGCTACCGCGACCCTGACCAGTAAAAAACACACTGTATAGTCTAAGTACATAAGGTGTAATTAACAATCACAATGTTAATATAGTGTAAACCTGTAAATGAACATTCATAGCTGTAATAAAGTGAATGCAAAATGCAAATTTTAGCTTAAAGTTGCAGATTTACAAATCTGACTGTAATTCATATAAATTGTGATTTTATTATGATTCTGTAATTGCATTTATTTGTGATTACTTTTTAACCAGGAGAATAACTCCACAGGGTTTGAAGATAACCAGTTTATGCACCACTTTGCAGGTATTTCCAATATTATCTACTAAACCATTAACACATCATAAAACAAAACATAGCACATTGTAATATGTGCCTCCGTTGCTTATTTCAGACATTCTGACAACATTCTTCAACAGAACATTAAAAACTCAAATGAAATCAGCTGCAGAGAAAAACGCTTCAAAGCACAATGCTTCAAAGCTAATGGCATATGCTAGTAATGCTATCCCTAAAGCAGGCTTAAACTCCAATGACCCTGACTGTAGAATTTGACTGTAGAATGTTTCTGCAGTCCTCTCTGAGGGATACATGTCTGGCTCCCTTAAATATCACGAAACAACTTGTTATTAGTTTTTTCGTTTTGGATTTGTAAATGAATAATAAAATAACAAGCCATTTTTTGATTTTCTGATATTTGGTTCTTACTTGAATATGAAAAGAACAAATGATACATGGATTCAGAGGCATTTTGGAAACAAGTTCTGCTTACTAATTATATAAAAATGGAACTCTTTGACTAAGTAGGGTGTCCAAACTTATGCACATGCCATGATTACTTTTTTTTTTAATGATCCAATATAAAGTAACTGTGCATTAATATTATCAGAAAATGTTATTGTTCTATATATAGTTGGCTGCAGAGATTGTATTACTTCTTTTCACTTAAAAAAATCAAATATTTAATTTAGCCAAGGTGCCCAAATTTCGCATACAACTGTAGGTGGAACTTGGATGCAGTTCAGAACTTACCAGAAAGATTATTTTTCCTGAGTAGTACATCCAGATCTCAAATGGTATTAACATTACAATATTAAAAAAAATACTATACACTAACCTTCTGGTTATTCTTCTGATCTGCTTTCCATGATACTCCTTCTGGGATACTGCTGTCTAATATCATTGGAACTGATTAGCTTACATTAATCTGGGTGGAAGTTGAACGCAGTTCAGAAGTTGACCAAAGTTCAGAAATTAGAAAGAAATATGTTCCCACTTGCTATATTCAGAACTTCAGTAGAATGGATTTAATATTTTACACTAAGCATGAATGTATGTTGGCAAGCAGTCCACTAGGTCTAGCTTATATGTTCTTAATCATTCCAAGATGAAAAGGTATAATTGAATACATTCATTACATATAGATGTGGCCTTTAAGAATGCGCGTTTTTCATGCGGTATGACGCGATTCGTCACGTGCGATCACATGGTATACTGCAGGCACAGTTCTAAGAATTTAAATTAATTTGTTGTGCTTCACACAATAAGCACCAGATAGTGCATGGAACAACATACCGTAGCTGAACACAGTACAATAAAAATGGAATTTGTGGTCGAATGGTTCACATAAAAATATTACGTTCCTCATCAAAACTTATGATAAACCTGAGTTTAAACAAGTTTCTAATTACAAAATTTAAGTACATAAAGTCTGCTTGTTTGTGCAGCTTTAAAGTAAAAGAAATGTGCAACTTTGAATTAATTATATGGGCAGAGAAACATCAGCTGCAAGCTATTTCTTTTGAAAGACTGTAATTTGAAGCAATGACTAATTTGGTCAGTTGTATAATCCAGCTTTAGCAACATTTTTGTTGTTGAAAGTACTCAATTCAGCCTTTAAGTATCCACAGCTCGATTCACATTCTCATATTGCATCAATTCCTGAGCCAAGCAATCAAGAGTTAGACATGCTTGCTCCCTCCTGCAGAGGTCTGTTCCAGTGTTAATTGGAAACATATGGTTTTGTTAATAAACAGGAATAGATGAATCAGGTGTGTTACATAAGCCTGAATCCAAGCCCTGATGAAAGATTGATCTTAAGTGGATCACCTGAAATGGACAGTCCTTTGCTGCTTGTTTTGGTTCCGGATAGCAGAATCTGTCACTATTTAAATAAAAAACAGCTAAAGACCCACCTCTTCCGTGAGCACATAACTAACCCCTAAAATATCCAACCCCACATTACTTAAAAAAATAAATAAAACTTACTCTGGCTCTTACACCTCTACTCTGCGCACTTTGCTTCTCTAGAACTCAATTATAAATCTTGCATGGTAGCACTACATGTATTTTTCTCCGCTTGATATATTGCTTTGCTTGTATTTCCTTATTTGTAAGTCGCTTTGGAAAAAAGCATCTGCTAAATGAATAAATGTAAATGTACAATTCATTCATTCCAATATACCATCCATTGTACCATTGTACCATTGATTGTAGCCAATCCACCTAGCTGCATGTTTTGGACAGTGGAAGAAAACTGGAGAACCCAGAGGAAGCGCACATGATCATGGTAAGGACATGCAGAACTCCACACATACAGTAACCTGAGCTCGGGATGAAACCAGGGAGCTTGGAGCTGTGAGGCAGCAACACTATCCATCCATTAAATTCCTCATCAGTTATATTTTAATTTAACATACAGTAAGTGCTCTAGATATAAGGGATCTAATATTTAGCAGACCTAGCTGCAGATCAAAAGTTGTGAATGGTCTAACTTTATGTTCATTTGATTACTAGACTTTCTGAGATATTTTTGTTTTTGTTTAGCTCAGAGAACTAACCATTTCAATTTTGTGGAACCTGAGTGATGCTTTAAAACAGCTATCAGATGGTCAGTTTGGCCTGTTTGTCTGCTGCCTGGCCCAAGCTCTGGATTGTCACAGCTTAACTAGGTCTGTCATAAGACCATGAGCTAGACCAAGACCAAGAAATGAGAGCAGCACCTTCCGGAGTGGGATGGATAATGTCCTGTTGTAAAAGGCCAGACCAGAAAAGAAATTTACAAATTAGATTTTCCAAAGAGGTGCCAAGTTCAGGGCAATAAGTTCTGGAAAGCAGGTGCTGAAAATGTGAATGGTGACCTGATGCAACAAAATAAACTACTGCAAAATGATTTGAATAGATTCTGCCTTAAGAGCAAAAACCTATGCTTGGATTCTGACTCACGTGTAAACCAGCTGTAATAAAAGTCTCTGCCTAATGAATAAATGTAAATATACATGATGATAACAGATCAACTTTTTATTAGATATTTTAGATATTTTTTAATTAGATTATTGCAGGGATCAACTAGAATTTTAAGTGCTGGTTTAACATGGTCTCTACAAACTCAGTTGAGAGACCAGAATCTATGAGCTGGTGCCCCTCAGGGGCCAGACCCATACTGTCCATAGTTCCGGCAGAGGGTGATAAATCAACCCTCTGGCTTGAGACAGTAGATCTCTGCGAACGGGATTCTCCCAGGGAGTGCCGTCCAGCAGGCATATTATCTCCGAGAACCATATTCAAGCTGAACTCTCGCTAGAACTTGTGCGAGCAGAGCGATTTGGGGAAAGGCGTACAGCTGTGACCTGGGCGTCCAGCCCTGGTGTGGGAGGAGTGAGAGCGAATCACTGTGGGCAGTGTGTTGTCTCCTTGGAGGGGAACACATCCACTTCCGTTTGGCCAAACTTCCACCATATGGACTCCACCACTTTTGGATGGAGCCTCCAATCCCCGGGCCTCAGCCCCTGCCTTGACAGTATGTCTGACCCCACATTCCAGTTGCCCCGAATGTACATTGCACTTCCTGACAAAAACATTCCCTCTGCCCAGAGAAGAATTAGTTACATCTGCCTGAACAGGGGGCACGAACATAACCCTCCCTGGTGGTTGATATATGAGACCACCGCTTTATTGGATGGAATCCTTGCAGGAAACCCCCAATGTTTCAGCCACCACTGAAACAGTCTCATGTGCAATAGGCCTGATGGTATGACATTGGCTGCTGCTGCCATAAGCCCCAACAGTCTCTTATAGAGACCGGAGGGGATGCCCAGACCCAGCTTTATCTTGCTAAATGTTGAAAGGATTGAACCTATGTGTTTTGGGGATAGATACACCCTCATTGTAGTTGAATCCTTATAACCCCTAGAAAAGTCATCCTCTTAACAGGAGAAAGCGTAATTTCCTTGAGGGTGAACCAGAGTTCCAAGCTGCTCATGTGGATGAGAACAAAATCTTGATGTTGAATCTCCAACTCACTGGATCACGCTAGAATTAACCAGTTATCCAGGTAGTTTAAATACTTCACTTCATGAAGGTGCAAGGGGATAAAGCTAGACCAAAGGGAAGAACTCGGTATTGGTGCGCATTGCCCCCAAATGCAGACCTCAGGAACTTCCTGTGACTGAGTAATATTTCTATGTGGAAATATGCGTCTTTTAGATCTATCGTCACAAACCAGTCCTCAAACTGAATCTGTGGAACGATAAGTTTGAGCATCAACATCTTGAACCTGTATGTCTGAAGAGTACGGTTCAGATAACGCAGATCCAAAATTGGTTGCATCGTCCCATCTTTTTTGCAGACCAGGAAATAATGACTGTAGAAACCTCCCTCCCTTAGAGAAAGGGGTACATGTTCTATGGCCCCTTTGTTCAAGAGAGATCTTACTTCCTGCGCTAACGTTGAGCTTTGCTCTGTGCTGACTATTGTGGTGAGCACACCTCTGAACTGGGGGGGTCGAACTCTGAACTGGATCCGGTAACCCTTTTCTATGGTGGACAGAACCCTTGGAGTCACATTTGGCAGTAGTTTCCACACTGCCAATGGTCTTTTAGTGATGATAACATTTCCACATTTTGTTGGAGGGAAAGCATCAGGTTTTTGTTGCCCTGTGACAGCTCGCTGACCAGAGAAAACTGAAAACTTCCTATGACATTGGCTAGGAGGGGCCCTAGAGTAATACTGGAGTCTAACTGCCATAACAACCTCTTGTCCCCTGATACCTCCCTCCGTGGCCCATCAGGACTGCTCCTGCCTTGCCTGCTTGGCACTGATAACAGTTCTTAAATCAGGCCTTCTAACAGGCCCTGGTCCCCCTGGTTTTCCGCGGGGGAGGGAGGCCACCCCACTCACCTTCTGTGCCTCCCTCACACTAGTACTGGCCTGCGAACTCAACATGACAGGGAAGGAACTGGCTGAATGCTGCTGTTTGAGTTAACTGCTGCTGAACAGGCTCGAAGTTCAACAGGGGCATCCAGAAGGGAGACCTTATCCTTATCCCCCATGCCCGAGAGATTGAGCCATAGGTGCCTCTCTGCAAAGACCAAGCTACACATTGAACAGCCAATATGACGGACCATTTGCTTGGTTGCCTGAAGAGACAAATCCGTGGCCTGGCACTGTCAAGCTCATTCAGTAGATCTGCCTGGTAGGCCTGCAACACTGCCATTGTATGCCGCGAACCACAAGCGAGACCCGCTCCTGCATAGGCTTTGCCAACCAACGCCGAGGTGGACTTCCACTGCTTGGATGGCAAAGCCACCCCTAATTTCACTGTTGTTGATGGAGAGATGGTAGCTCGCCAGCGCCTCCTCCACCTTCAGCATAGCAAAATAGCCATACTGTTCATTCCGCAGGATGACTGAATAATCTGACATTGCGTGGTTACAAAACACGGCTAGTGTACGTCTTTCCCCAGAAGATATTTCTGCACTTCTGAAAAAAGGGGAGTTTTCTGCGGTGTGAGGGAGATTTATTTTCACTGGGAAGAAAGTGCTCGTCCAGTCTGCCATGTGCCACTTTCTCTTCCCCGAGCCAGTCTAATTTTAGTTTAATTGTGAAGTGTTTACAATGAATGCAGTCAGCCCCCCCTCTACTACCAAACACTTCACAGACAAAGTGTGTATATATAATATAATATACAACATATATTATAAAAAAACTGCACCACAGCACAGAAGAAGTCATCCATCAAACAATACAATTCCCTGCTCAAACTGAACATCTCTCGCATAACACTGCCACCTCACTGTTTAATTTGTCTCATTTGGAAAGAAATTTAGCTTGTAAGTCAAAACGATTGGTGTAATTATGATGGTTTCTGTTTGCAGATATGTGCACTCCAAAGACATATTACCAGTCTAGCTAGTTATGTAGATAGCTAGATAACAGTGTAGATTAAACTTGCTAATGATATATTTTCTAGTCAGAGGAAGAACTTAAAACTATCTGCTAAAATGTTGGTTAATTTTATTAACTTCCAATGGACTTCCATCACCATTTGTCACAATCTGTGAGATAAAAAAAAAAAAAAAGAGTTATATATCATTAACTGTCCTGTCCACTGCTTCGTGAGCATGGGACACTATGATTCCTACCCCAGTGCTTGTTATACCCCTTATTTTTACCACTAGGTGCAATAATAACTCCGTGGAGCTAAATGGGGTACTCAGCATTCTGCCCCATAATTGTACATGATCTAGAAAGGCAACCCCGTCAATGGAACATTGGCTTCTCTGTGAATTATAAGCATGAATTTGTCACACAAAAGTGTTCATTAGTCTTTGAATGGAATTTTAAATGTGTTGGATTGTGAATGAGGGTTTTTTGGAGAGTAGCATTTATTAAATGGTTGATACTGCAACCTTATCCAGGATATAGTTGTTCCTGAAAGTGAGTGAATGAGTGAGTGAGTGAATGAATGAATGGATGGATGATGCAGTATATCTGTATGATTAGGCCCATATGGATGGGCCACCACTAGGTTTTAATTAAACACTGTAAGAGTTATTTCAGCACTGAAGGTGCTTTTAAACATACTGAAGAATTTTGCACGGTAAAGACATCTCCCTGGGTGTGGTTAATCTGAATAGTATGTGTGTGTATTAGGAGGACAGAGCAGCTCGACATAGGTGTGGAACACATGCTGGCCATCGAACACAGACCAAGACAGCACGGGCTTACAAACAAATACTGTATGTCTGAGTGAAACAGATATATGGTAACCGCTGTCAGTGTTGTTGTTCATCTCCATGAAGGAAGAATGAACAGCAACTGGCGAGAAAGTAAAATTGCACTGACTTTGCAACTTTGCATAGAGAAGGAGTGATGGCTAGTTGGCTAAATCATGGCTTTCTTTCCTTTCAGCAGATGTCGCAATGTGGTTTAGTTTAATTTCTGGCCTTCAGGTTAAACTAAATGTTTTGGGTGCTGGTGCCATCATAGCAATAATGCAAATGTAACGTTTTATAAATTTTATTTAGTGCTTCAAGTGTTTTTGACAATTTCTTGATTATGAATCATTAATATGTCATCAAATGTGTGACACTTCATGTAGATTTTTCCTTTCATTTGACACCAGTCTGTATGTTCAAATCAAACTTGAGTATACAGAAAAAGGAAACATGTCAGCTTTGACTTATGTTTTTTTTTTATTTGGTGTATTTTTCTAGAGGCATACAAACGCCAACACAGTTTGCATGCATAGTAATAAACAGGAAGAAACCAGGCTTTTCCGTCTGTCATGACAAATAATTGTCTTGCACAAGAAGAGGGACAGACGTGTACTTGGTGATGGTACACATTGTTCTCTTTATACTAAATCATCCCACAAGGGTTGGTAGAAGAATTTGACGGATTTCTGTTGAGAATAAAACATATAAAACAAACTTTGTTCTTACAATGGATTTACAGTTGCAAACAATTATGTTTGATGAAAAATGATGAGTGATTAGCTTTTGATAGAATCCTATTGCAGAATACACATGTACAATGACCACCGTCTGCACCACACAAATATTTGATTGTTCCCATGATATCTGTGGCCAAAAATTTCCCAACCACTGTACTTCCATCTGTACAGTAAAGTCATGCCTCACACTCATCAGTCAAAATCAGAAGTTTATTGAGTTTGAGCTCCAGTGTGGTTAAGACTGAAAGGCAACTATTTTCCCTTATTTTGGTTATGTTGTAATATAAGTAGTCATATGGGTTTTTCATTTTCTTTAAGGGATACTGATATTCTAGAATCAAAACCCTCTTCTCTGGAGCTCTTTTCAACCACTAAATCACATGTGTTAGATGTTGGTAAGATTTCTATGGAGACACCTCCAGTGCAAGCTGATGTCAGCATTTTGCATAGGAAGAACAGAAGTTGAAACATGGTCAGATGAAAGATATTTGGCTCGAGTATTTGAGCTTCTTGCAGGTTTTCAACAACCCAGGAGAGTCAGGGCTGATTCAGCAACACTGAGAGGCCAATCACTTGCCAGTGAACAAAAATCTTACAATCCCAATTCCAACAAAGATGGGATGCTGTGTAAAATGTAAATAAAAGCAGAATGCAATGATTTGAAAATCTCATAAACCCAAATGTTATTCACAATAGAACATGTTCTAATATGTTATATTGAATAAACCTATTCAAATGTTTAAACTGAGTAAATGTACCATTTTAAGAAAAAAATAAGGTAATTTTGAATTCGATTGCTGCAACACGTCACAAAGGGGGGCAACAAAAGGCTGGAAAAGTAAGTGTTAGTAAAAAGAAACAGCTGAAGGTTAATTGTCAACAGGTCAGTAAGATGATTGGGTATAAAAAGAGTATCTTAGAGAGTCAGAGTCTTTCAGAAGTGAAAATGGGCAAAAGTTCACCAATCCGCGAAAAACTGCATCTACAATTTGTGGAACAATTTCAGAATAATGTTCCTCAACGTAAAATTGCAGAGACTGTGAATATCTCATCATCTACAGTACATAATATCACCAAAAGATTCAGAGAATCTGGAGAAATCTCGGTGCGCAAGGGACAAGGGTGAAAATTATATTTCAACAATTTATTTTTTTATCAAGTTAGCATTTTTGTATTAGTCATTATTCAAAGTAAAAACACAATCAATAGCAGTATCAAGGATTTTTATTTGGTTTGCCTCTCTTATTGAAACCCTGTTGTGGCTAATGAATATTTATCACAGATGTTTCAGACTATGCAGCTTTGCAGTAGTGTTGTCTTTCTTTCAAAATGTTTCTTCTCATTTCTTCACTCTAACATCAGGCAGTACACAATCAGTCTGGCTTGCCTAGAGGAAGGAGATAATACAGACCTTGATGTCGTACTGAATGCAATCTGTTGTTTTTTTTATTATTATTAATTTAGTAAATCAGAACAGACTACAACAAGCAAAATGACAGCTCATGATGAATATGTTAAAACAAAGCTAACAAAGCTATTAGCTAGATATTACTCTGAGAGTTCTCCATCATTTCCTGCCCGTGTGTGTATGCAAAATAAAATAAAAGCACTCCAAGGTTAATAAAGGCACAAAACTTCTTTTGAATAATGATGCAGACTGTCCCTGAGATGCTTTTGGTTGACTCTACCTTTGTAAATGGTTCATAAGTCAGTAGAATACCTGAAGTGTTTTAAAAGGTGATAAGTAGCAATGGTATGAGTAAGGTAATGCTGGATTCAGTCTGCTGGATTGTCTTAATATCAGCAAATAGTAGACTCTGCTGTGTTGTGTGGGTTTTTCATCTTTGTATTTATACTTTGACACTGAATTCCCAAATTAACCAAATGAGGTTATACTGCTGTTTTGTTATTATTATCATGTTCAGTAACCACTTTATCCTGATCGGGATCACAGCTCCAGGTGGAGAGGAGGCAGGAAGTGGGTTGACTAACCCTAACACAGCAGGTAACAAATGATGATTCATACCTGTGCGTGCTACTTTGTGCTTTCAAGAGGGAGAGTGTCAGAGCTGGCAGAGCTGGCACCACACACATACACACACCCACTCACACATAGAACTGATCTTTACCTTGAACTTGATATTGAATGTGAACGAAGCAAATTGAAATCGAACTTGAACTGGACTGGTGTCAACCCTCTTTGATTTGTGTTTTTGGGTTGTGGTGACTTGGTTGAAAAAAAGCTGTTGAGAAATAAAAGTGAGCCAGAAGCTCTGCCTGCCTCTTGAGTCTTCTTCCACACACACACACACACACACACACACACAAGAGCTGTGTGTTATTGGACTGTAATTTTGCTACTATTAAATTATGATACATCCAAGATACATGGCTCATCATGTGAACCCTTACCATCCTTCTACTCTACATGACCAACACTCTCTCTAACCGCTTTATCCTTGTCAGGGTTGTGGTGGATCCAGAGCCTATCCCGGTAACATTGAACTCATTTTGGGAGAATTCACCCTGACACAAGTCTATTGTAGGGCACCATGCACACAGACATTCACAATTTATGTTTTTCAAAGGTGGGAGGAAACCAGGGAACCTGGAGGAAACCCAGGGGAGAATATGTGAACCTTCACATAGACACTAACCTAAGCTCAGGTTCAATGTTGGGGCCCTGAAGCTGTGAGACTATAACGCCACCCACTGCAGCACCATGCTGCCCCGCTGTTTTTTTGTGCTTATGCTCCACTGAGTCTATGGGAGGTAAGAAAAAGAAATGCTTTTTTTTTTTTTTTTTTAATATTTGAATGAAACAAAGAATAATTATAATAAAATGAGTTTTAGGTCTAACAGTCCACTGTTTATATTTCTATAAACATAGAAAAATAAGTATAAATAATCCTTCATGTACAAAATCCAGCCAAAATCAGCTCAGAATGAAACATGATGAGAATCAATTTTCAGGGAATATTGTATGGTGTGTCTATTATCTAAAGGCTGTTCAAGTATTGTGGATAAATTTTGCATTGCTTGTGGAAGTCTTGCTGGTAACAAAGTGGAAAAATAGATTAAAGTCCCCAGGTGATCTCATTTTTCACTGTGAGGTTTGCTGGACTGCATTCTGAATGACCTGAAGGGGCTCCAGGTCTGTCTGGCTAATTTGTGCACAATCTAGATGCAGAGACTGAGCAAAGGCATTTGTATCTTTTTTTTTTTTTTTCTCCCATTCAAGGAGAATTTCAGACCTTGGCTCGACTCTCTTTGTCCTTGATCAAGCTTGATTCCTTAGAATAGATCCTCCTGTCTCTTCACATTCAGATTTAGATACTGTGTTTGCAATCAAATCAGTAATATTTTCTTTGCGCAAAGTTATTTGGAACTGGAAATAAACATTCTAAATAAATATGTATGACATGTTTGCTTGCAATTAAATGTCAAATGATATTGAGGTCCCGTCAGAACAGAGTACAGGAGAAATGTCTAGACAACAGCAGAAATCTGCAGCCATGTGAAATCAGCCTGAATTTAATTCCAGTAAGTGAGGATGAAGACATCAATTGTTTCAAGATCACGGCATGACCAACAGATCAGTTACTATGTATTCCATGGGTTCTGATACTCACATCTATGAATAGAATATTATTGAATTCGAAAGGTGTAGAAATATGTGCAGGATATGGAGTACAAGGGTTGAGAATCTGACTCCAAGTTATATCCATGAGGATGAGACATTCCTTTTAGACTGCCTAGTCATGGTATGAGCTGAGCATCCACTGTTGACATCCAGTGGGCCACTCTGTGTTTAGTCAGGGGAGCTCTCCATGTCTTTCCTCCATGACAGTTGAACAGTTAAATTACCACTGCCTGGTCCAAATAGTACTGCAGGCTGGGCAAAGCAGATTCCCCATCATGGAATGCTGCAAGGTCAATAGTTTGGTTAACAAAAGTTGGTGAAAAGACTTTGAGCAGAAACCCTGGTTTCAACCACATCATCACTCCAGAGTCATCTGGCCACCAGCACATGAAAAGCAAACTTATTGCCAATGCATTCAGTTATTCCACTCTTTTAGCTCAAGTAATTTAGAGAGAATCCAAAGACTCCAGTAAAAGAGTGGGTTCCCACATTGGGTTATTGGTGGAGCATCGCAGATGAAGTCTGTCACTTTGTTCAACTAATGCTGGGTGCAAATTTGAGGCTGGTAATAGCATTTACCGCTTTGGTATGAAGAGACAGCTATGACGAACAGCAGATTAATTCACTACTCTTGAACTGGCCTTTAAGAAAACAGGTGGAAAAGAAATCAGGAAGAAACCAGTCACCCTCCACATATTTCCAAATTCAGTGATTCATTCCTGCCTCAACAGATCCACTCATAGAGTAAAGGTGGTGTAGAAAAAGTTCCTTTTTAAGAAAGTTTATTTTTCTAACTGAGAATAAAAGAGCTTGCACTAAAAATTATGGTGTTGATGGTGATCACACTATGAACCCAAAGTTATGAAAGATTGGTACTGTTCCAATTTTAATGATTCATTTTGTTATTTTTAATACAAATCACAAGAAAAAAAAAAAAAACCTAACCATATAGCAATTTTGGGCCAAAAATATTACACCCAAGGTAGTTGATCAGCCAAGACATGTTTAGTGACAGAAGTTTGCGACCATTGTAGCATTATGCAAACTCCATG
Organism: Stegophilus panzeri; assembly: GCA_024331685.1. Lineage (NCBI taxonomy): Eukaryota > Metazoa > Chordata > Actinopteri > Siluriformes > Trichomycteridae > Stegophilus > Stegophilus panzeri. Next base: position 7,042,981 of record JANDJT010000148.1, read on the forward strand.
GCTAAATCATCAAATTTAAAAGCCATCAACTGACACAGTAATACCATGTACATGTAAACAGTTAAAATACTTCTGAATTTAGAATTCTGCCTTCAAACTTTGGGTCACACAGCCTACCTGAATTTGGCTTAGCATTTTGGCATGGTTTCCACAATACTACACTTACCTATCTACATTGTTAACAATATTGCCCTATAGTAGCCCCAATGAAATCTAAAGATGCAAAGTTTGGACACCAGAGATATCTCGGTTGATTGACTACAATTGGGATAAGAGGAATAATTTCAATTATACATTTACTTTTCACTCTTACATTAGGCATGCATTACTTTACCTACGTGTCTTATGACTTTGCAGTTGGAACAATGTAAGAGAATAATTTGAATTATTATTTAATTAATAGTTGCATGTCAGACATGGTCATATTTAGGAAATGTATGTAGAAAATATACATAATTTCCAATCTCTTTTTATGTTGAGTTATAAATTAAGTGCAAAAACCACAAAGTAAATTCAGATTTCCTAAACTCTGAAACTCTGATCTGTAAACTGTCAAGATTAATAATATATATATATATATATATATTACGCTGATATGTAGCAAAGTTAAAGCAATATCCAGACTCTTTCTTCACCTCTCAACATCTAATAATAATGCTCTGCTTAGGAAAGTGGTTTAAGGCATCAACCAGGTCTCAGCAGTGGAAACATAGTTAATGTAATTTATGCACATTGTGCCATTATTTTCCAAATATTTGTCCAGTTGACTGGTCCAACACATTATCTAAGCTTCAGTTTATAAGGTAGCAAACAAACAACCAAACAATAAACAAGCAAATCTGTTTTCTAAGAGAAAGGCTGGAACTATGTGAGTAGTCTGTTCTCAATACCGATGCTGGCATTCAATCAAAGAGCTGTCAGGTTTATGGCTTATTATAAAAGGAAGTGCGTTCCCTATTAAAACAGAATAAAATGAATAAATGGATCAGTTCTTTTCCTAATCAAAGCATGAAAAGACAATTCTGAAAATTAAGTTTTTAGAAAAGGGCACAAGTCATTTGCGTTTGACATTAGGAATATTTGGACTTATCTACAAATGAAAAGGCAAAATTTACAGACTACCAAAGCCTGCCTATTTATCACAGTCAAAAAAATAAAAAATGCTCATTCACTGTCTTAGAGTACAAGCAATGTTTCCCAGATGTTGTCTGAGATGGGATTATAAGGAAAATATCTTCATGGTGAGAAGAGAGTCACCAGTTCAAACAGTTTAGATCGATACTTTTTTATTTCAATATGAAGGTCATTTCTCGTAATACCCAAAGCTAAAAAAAAAACCAAAAAAAAAAACCAAACAAACCAGCAGCTGTTTAAATAAAACCTGGATTACAGTGTACAACATTTGAAATCCTAACAGTTTATGAAGAGATTTCCCTCTTATTTTTGTAGATTCTTGTGGTGACGAAAATGAACTAGAACACACACTACCATGCTCTATTTGGTTTGTAACTTGATACTGAACTAAACACATAAACATGTGCTTTTCTTTTACTTTGAGACAGCCTTAGCAGAAGAAATATGGAGGTTTCACATGATTGATTCAGGGCTTTAACAATTGCAGCCCATCCAGATTAAGATTTATATAATTAACCAGCATATACAGAGCAGCCATAACATTAAAACAACCTGCCAAATATTGTGTAGGTCCCCCCTGTGCCACCAAAACAGCTCTGACCCATCAAGGCATGGAATCCACATGATCTTATGAAACTGTGGTATCTGGCCCCAAGACGTTAGCAGCAGATCCTTTAAGTCCTGTAAGTTGTGAGGTGGGGCCTCCATGGATCGGACTTGTTGGTCCAGCACATGCTGTCATGTTCCTTAAATCGTTCATGATCAATTTTTTGCAGTGTCGCAGGGAGCATTATCCTGCTGAAAGACGCCTCTGCCATTAGACAGTACCGTTGCCATGAAGAGCTGTACTTGGTCTGTAATTGTCTTATTTCCCATAGTGCATCCTGGTGTCTTCTCTTCCCCACGTAAGCAGTGTACACACACACACACGGCCATCCACATGATGTAAAAGTAAACGTGATTCATCAGACCAGGCCACCTTCTTCCATTGCTTCATAGTCCAGTTCTGATGCTCACGTGCCCATTGTAGTCACTTTTGACAGTGGACAGGTGTCAGCATGGACACTCTGACTAGTCTGTGGCTATGCAGCCCCATACACAGCAAGCTGTGATGCACTGCATGTTTTGACACCATTCTATCATAGCCAGCATTTTTGGCAGTTTGTGCTACAGTAGCTCTTCAAGATTCAGCTCAATATACTTTGTTTCGTATACGCAGACTCATTCTTAGTGACCTGGACATGTGCATAATATTTTAAGTTCCCAATAAATGATTTATTCTCAAGTCTCACATTTGCTTCAGTGTATAATCACACTTGGATAGTGTAGGTTGTACATATAAGAACTGCTTCTGTTATTATGAAAACTGCCTTGTGCTCATCTCCAGACTCTTATTCACAATCTGCTCATACAACATCCTTTCAACACACCTTATACTCTACTACACCTGTATACTGACATGATGAATAATCCTACTATCCAGTGTTACCCAGATGAGGACGGGTTCCCTTTTGAGTCTGGTTCCTCTCAAGGTTTCTTCCTCATGTCATCTCAGGGAGTTTTTCCTTGCCACTGTCACTTTTGGCTTGCTCATTAGGGATCTAAATCGACACTGGAATCTCTGTAAAGCTGCTTCATGACAGTGTCTACTGTTGAAAGTTATATACAAATAAAATTTTATCTAACTGACCTGAAACATGACCTTGAAGCAAGAAGTTAGTCATTGGTCCTCACACACTTCTCTAATTTCTGTCAACTGTAGACTGTCCCAAACGTCTGCAGAATAAAGTCTACTGGCGTAGACTACTTACTTGGAACAAATTGTGGGTACGATCAGGGCAAAAGTGTAAACTTGGCAGTTTTAGCGATCAGTTCAATTCCTGGGAAACTGCATGATCAATCATTACATCATTGGCACAATGCTATGACAAGGACACAGGCTACTCATGTGTGGGAAATCAAAATAAACAGAAACACCTAGCTTTTTACAGGCAGTGTAGGGCATGTTCAAGATTCATGTGTTTGCTCCTTCATTGCAATTATATAAACAACCACATAAAGTGTAATGTTTCCCTGATGGGTTACGAAGGCCTGATTGGAGAGTGAGCTCACTAATATAAGTTCTGTTTCCATTACCCAAAGTATCCCATCATCGTTCAGCCCATGCCAGGTGCCATGCTGATGAGCATCCTGGGCAAGATAAGCCCATTCTACCATGCCATACACAAATTATTGTATATAATACATGTACAGGTTAGAAAAATAGACATGAAATGCATAACATCTCTTGAGAAATAGCAGAATTTTTCGAACATTATTTATACCAGAATTACACTGCATGTATACCATGTATTTATGACAAATTTATTGGAAAACAACTGAATACTCAACTTCAAATTTGTGTAGGCATAACTCTTAAGAATTGGGGTATGACATGAATATATTGAACAAACAGCATTCCATAAATAGCAATAGCAAGAATAGCAATATGACAGAAGAGGATAAAGTGTGTGTGGGTGGGGGTTG
>JANDJT010000148.1:7047118-7077888 GCA_024331685.1 Stegophilus panzeri
AACATTGCGTCATTTCCCCAAAACAAATTAGTTCCTGATATCACTTATGTTAGAACAACTATAAACCATCATTCCCTCACTAGCATCTGTATTTCATCTCTCTGGAAATTAATAGGCAAAAAAAAAAAGAAAAACATCTTGTCCCGTTATCAAGAAACATGAAAATCTAAAGTTCTCTGTCCTGAAAACTCTCCAATGGAGGACACTTACTACCTGTTACAAAGCAGTGATGCTGAAGGCTCCTTCCATAAATACTGCATATCTCCTTAAACAAAATAAACAAAATCTTAAATGATGTGGACTGTCCACCAAACAAATTCCTGTGTAAGCTGTTACTATAAAAAGATTAGTTTTTCTTTCTGGTGACCAAATGTAACGTTCAGTCTAACTTCTTGTATAGGCTGGCATCAGATGAAATAGATATAATAGAAAATATTCCGTCCCTGTAACTCCCTATTAGTAGATTATGTGTGTTTCACTGCAATTTTACAATATTACAATATTAAAAATGAAAACTTGGACACGTTTCTACCTGCATTGAGCACCGTTGCAAATGTCTATGCAAATACGTCAATGTACAGTATGTATGATCTTTTACCTGCTTTATTCTTGAGCGTTTTCTTATGTGTTAATGACATGGGAACTTAGTAGTGGAATAAATGGTATAAATGGTCATTACTGAAATATCCATCTGGCAGTAGTGAATGTGGAAGTAACAGTATTCCTTATTCACAGTGGGCTAAAAGGTGAGTCTGACTTATTCTTTACACATGAACACGCAGTCATTACCTTCACTGGAAATATCACTTTTGAAAAAAATGAGCAGTGCTGTTATGTTCTTCTTACGTGTATTAAAGATGTCAGGGTTTTAAATAAATACATCTAATTCATATAATTAATTATTTTTTTAAATCCCAATTACATCCTGTTGAAAGAAAATACTAGCAGGCCTGTAATTACAGCTTGGATTGAATGTTCCTTAGTCATCAGGTTCCAGAGGTCCACTCAACAGCTAGTTGACTAAATTCACACTGCTAACAATTTTATCTCACTCTGATGTTTTATAGTTTGGTTTGGCATTGGACCAGACAGTTAATAGATCCAGACTTCCTATTACTTCACACTTGCACCAAAAGGCTGCTCGCTGACATCATAGAAACTGAACTCTGTTCATAGTTACTGTACTTGTGAACTAAGATATCAGGGGGGTAAATATTACTTGTTTGTGTACATATTTATCCAGAAGCTCATGAGCTCTAAGTCATGCAATGTTCCTAAAAACTTGGAACACACTGCCTTTGAAGCTTCATCAGCCTCTACCTCTTACTTTTTTTCTTCATGATTTGATTACACCACTATATTGAAATAATATTGTAACTCGTATTATAACAGTCATTTCATTGTTCACATGCTTTCATTTTTGTACTGAATGTCTTTTGATACAGCTTTTGTCTTTTTTATTTTTTATTTCAGTGTGCTACTGATTGCAAAGTGCAATATATAACATAAAAGCAATCACTTGTAATATATTTGGAAACTTCACTTGTTCATCAGCCAGACTGAAGCTGGATAAACACAGCTATTGATATAAACTGTTATAACATTTACTTAATAACCTGAGATCTGACAGTGGAATGAGGCATCCGTCCAAGCTGTCAAATGAAGTGATCTATTTCCAGGATTAATTTTAAGCAACACACCTTTCCAAGAATGCACCTTATAAATTCTTCTTTGGTTCAGCACAACCTTAGACTGTCTGTCTGAGAACATATTGCACAGGGAGTCCTCTGTTAAGCTGAGTCTGTGGTTTAGGAAGAACAAACTGATTTTTTCCAGAATTACAGACTGGTAGTTCCAGTTATATAAGTGTTTTGGGTTAACCTACTTCGCTGGTTCAGATCCACTTGATGCTGCCTGTTGGCTCGTTAGTTCAGTACAGATTATTTCCATGCTTGTTTTGGGGGACCCTCTTGCTTTGCATTAATATGAAGAGACGTGGGTGTATTTTCATTTCTCCGCTCAAAGCGGAACCCGAATGAAAGAGAAGGAAAAAGTGTTTGTTTGGGTTATGCAACTAATATGTTCTAGGCTTATTAGTGCAATCTACTTCATTCTGAAAACCTGCTATCAAAGAACTTCCCTGGACATGCTTGTAATCAGTCCATCAGGAAATAGCATTCAGTTCAAGTTATATTAAATTCAAGTGTTAATTCTGGTGAAAGAAAGATGAGCATTGTTTTCCATGCATGAAGGATGAGAGTAGACATGTAGCTTGGTGTCTTTTTGTATGATGACTAACTATGCAGTACTGCAGTGACAGAGAACTACATTATTTCTTATAAGCCAGCTCCACCTTGCAGTTCTGAGCTAAAGTGCATGTCAGGATGTGCCTGCATGACATATTATGCATCACTTTATTTCCTGTAAAATGGATTAACCATGGATTAACTATTCAATTTTTAATTCAACAGGAACATTCAGTACAGTGCACTTGTGTGATATATTATGACCTAACAAGGAAAAACTTTATCCTGAAGTCTTGCTTTCCATTGGTCTTTCATTGTGCTGGTTCAATTGAGGTATTTTTCCCATCAAATTCTTCTGCCATATACAGTCAGATGGGTAAGTCTGCTGATTGTATCCCTCATCACTAGATACTGATAGCAGGCACGTCTTCTTATTATTCCTATTACCCTCTCAGTCCTCCCATATTTTATCTCTTGAGTACAACTGGTCTGATTCAGAGGAGTCTGATAAACTAATTTTTCCAATATTGTAACCTTAGTATTGGAAGTTTCTATCTGCCAATCATTCTTCACCAAAATTTACTTACATGTTTTACAAGTTCAAGTGGTTTTATTGTCATTTCAACCATATACAGCTGGTACAGTACACAGTGAAACGAAACAACGTTCCTCCAGGATCATGGTGCTACATAAAACAACACAATAACCACATGAGCCGACACAGAACTAAATAAGATCTGACCAATAGGTGAGGTTCTAAGAATACCATCAAGCTAAAAACTTGTTAGAGAGGAGTTAGTGCAATAAATTACTACACCAACTAACACTGTTGTTAAGATGTTGAGGTTTTAATTTTTTAATAATTAGTGCTCATTTATGTGCTTAGAGAAGAGATAGGGGCTGACAAATAGTGGATCAGTTGTTTAAACATCCAGGGGAAGTTAATTTCACCACCAGGGTTTCACGACAGAGAAGGATCTTGCAGCATTTCTTCCTCGATAAATAGGGGGTCGAATTGAGCCATACTTAATTGGCCCGAAGAGTGAGTGGTGCAGAGCGGGGTGTGATAATAGGCCTTTAGGTAGGTGGAGGTCTATCTTCAGCTTTGTAATTCAAGATCAGTTTTTAAGGAAGCTAGTAGATAAATTATATTAAACCTTAATGTATAATAATGGAACTCCAAATAGCTAGTAGAAAATACTGACACAGTTGATGTTGACTGAATGCTTTAAAAGTAGCATTGCTATTATGGAAAATCAGCTCAACCCAATTGGTAGTTATTTTTCATTAAGTATTTCTGAGTGCTCAGAAGAAAACATCTCATACAAAATATTTAGGGCTGACAGTGATTTTGTGGTTACAGTGTTCTCTTGCCTTTCATATTCACAACCACTACGCACATCTGCTTTTCTTATGTATGAATAACCCCTATATCGAATGTTTGCCAAACCAATATATATTTAACTCAAACTACTGTAGTTTCTTTAACCACTTTATCTCTGGATTTCTATGATATTTTTATTTAGAATCTCAACCTCCAAAGATCCTCATTTGTGACTATAGCCAGATGTTTGTATGCTTCATATCAGCAGGCCAACTGATTAAACATGGCTTTTGTAACACAAAGCTTTGAGACATGCAAGATGTTACAGGAAACTCAGATCTTGCTGACTACATAATGACAGTGTCCCAGTGTGGTTATAGCATAAAAATTTCCACTCTGGATATCCAAGCAGCTGTTCCAGCAGGTAGATCTGTCATAGTGGATTATTTACCCAGTGATTCAGAGTCTGGGACTTCTAGACTCTGAATCAGTTTGCTTCCAGTTTGTTGAATAAATGGGTGTGATTTTATTTTTATTCAAATAAGGCTTTGATTAGTAATAGCTATAATTGCTCTTCTGTTTTTAACCTGCATTTATTTCATGTATTGCATGCACTCAAAGAGAGTCTCTCATTTACTTTTTCCCTAATTTATTTTGTTTGAGTAAAAAAGAAAGAGGTTTTTTTGTGGTTTGTTTGTTTGAGTTCACATTTGTGCTTACCCTTGAGTTCATGTAGTGTGTAATGCTTCAATGTCACTAAGACAGGCTTGTGATTTAAACATTTTAAATATAACTGACTAATATAGTATGACTAAATATTATACTTTTTATTATACATTTTCTCTACCGTTTAATCACCTACCAATTCCCACCCACCAGCCAGCTCTCCCCTGTCATATGACTAACTGGGGGCATGAAGACTAGCACATGCTTCTTTCGAGACACATGAAGCCAACTGCCTGTTTTTCAAACTGCTGCTTCTACTGAATCACAGGGCAGAATAATAGATGCCTATTTGATTGGGTTGTGTCACTGTGATTGACAAAGGAGAGAGATTATTCCATCCCTCCCACCCAGAGAGCATGGCTAATTTTTCTTCCTTTTCACAAGCTCACTATAATCTAGACTCTAGGTCTAGACACTGTTGAAAACCCTTTTTCCAACACTTTTACACAAAATAATTCTGGCAACCTCGGAGGCATGAACCACATACAGATCATTTTAATATTCTGAATAGGCCATCCAGGAAATCAACTTAAGCAGCTGTATAGCCTGAGTCAGAATGTGTAACTTTTTATGTATAAATATAGACATCATTGTGAATACATTCTTGTATGACTCTAGACTACTGGAATTATCTTACTATCTGGGATAGTGGGATACCTACTTATACCTACCTAGAAGAGATTGGGTTACCTTTTGAGAGTTTTTGAGGTTTTCACAAGGTTTCTTCCTCATGTTATTTTAGAGAGGTTTTCATTTGCACTATTGTAATGTTGCTTATTAGGGATCTATATCTACATTTGAAATTCTGTAAAGCTGTTTTTGTTAAAGTGTCTATTGTTAAACCTTCTAAACAAATAAAATAAAATACTGAATAATGTGTGCGATCTCATACCAAATTACAGGACAGTTATACTCACTGTACTAACGGTTACATGCCATTTATATGCACATTAAAATGGGGGAAATGCTCTCCTTAAGGAAAATAGCTGAGGAGGTTTAGTAGCATGCAGAGAATGGAAATTTGGTTACATTTGGTGGTTTGGAGGAAAATAAGGCAATTCCATGCAAATGTCAACATTACTATGGAAAAATAAAATTGCAAACATAGGGAAAACACACTTATAAGGCTATGTTTAACCTTTTATTCTTAATTCATATTTCATATGTTTTATACAACCATTAACCAGGAAACTGTATGAATTATACAGTTTAAGATTCACTGTTTCAGATCCATCACATCTATGAAGTAAAAAGTAACATCCATAGTGCTAGATACTACTTTGAAATACTTAAAAAAAAAAAAAAAAAAACAACAAAAAACATAATTTGTGCATTCCAGTTTTCTCTTTCACATTAATCCTTTTGGGTAAAAAAGGGAGCTTCAAATATTTCTACATAAAAGTAATTCCTTGGGTGAAACATGATGCTACTGTACCTTTCAGGTTCTCAAAGACACAGCCACCATGTTCTTTTACCTTAAGAAACCCACAGAGTTCATTATTCATGCCAGCCCCAATAGCCTATGAAGACCCAAAGCTAGATCTATGTTCTTAGTGACATTCAGAAATGTTCTTCCCAATAGGGTATGATGCACTGAATATTGCATGGGGCTGCAAACCATTTAACCTGTATTTCTCTATGGTCTCCATTTCACATTGTTTAAAGATAATAAATTTTTAATAAATCCTAAACCTAGTTAGTAAATATCATAATATCAATGAACATAAAGAAAAAAAATAATGAGATAACTTAATTTTCTTTTTGTCATTATCTTCAAGAAATTCAGATGATGCAAAGTCCCACTAAACATGTGACTTGTGGAATATTTCATTGGGATGAATGTACAATGCACATTTTTCATAACCCATAATGGATGACTCATGGAAAAGAACATGCATAAAGCATGCCATATAAAATTAATAAACACATTCATGGTAAAACAAAGAAAGATTTTTGAAGTATTTCAGTGAGTATATTCCAAGGTAAAGTAGTTATGGTGGCTAGGGATGGGCAAAAAAAATCTGTTTTCTGTGTGATGTATTATATACAGTATGTGTTATAAATGTGGTTTTATAAATGTTTTTTAAAACGTTATTTATCAGACGTATGTACACATGCTGTTGTGAAAGACACTCTAAACAAGTTTATATTCATTTTTACCTTTACATGCATATTTGTAAATGATATGTCATTTATATAACATATATAAGTATATGTTACTTGATGGGATAACATTTTAAGTAGTTTGTGAGCTTAAACATTTACATTAAAACTAGGCTAACTTTCATTCAACTGGTGAACAGGCTGCAGAGCTCTAGAGTAATAATTCTGATAGCATGTAAAAACAGAATAGCCATTAAGGAATTGTGGGGGGAAAAAAAGTTATTTATACAATATTTGAAGGTGTCTCACAAAGATGGCAAACACTCTGAATACCATATTAAACTATAAAAGATGACCACTAAATTTGCATCCTGGAAGGATGTTGGTGCAGACTTGTACAGTACTTTTACTACTGGCAAGTATAGTTAATGAGTGGTCCCACTTTCCAGTAATGGAAGCTGTCTGCTCCACCTCAGCCAACACTGTGATCCCTGTCCTGGAGTGTACATTCTCGATGTTTGACAGCTCCCAAACAGTAAAGACAGATAATGGGCCACCTTTCAGCAAATTCAGCAGCATATTTAGGGTTTCACCATATAAAAATTGCACCCTTATGGCCACAGTTCAGTGCTGCTACTGATCAATTCATGAGGACGCATGGAAAAGCTATAAGACTCAAGACATTGCCTGACAACCTGCTGAGCAGACATTTGGAAATAAAATGCACACAAAAATCCCCATAGCTGATCAACTGCATGTTGTGGTGCACCAAAGAGATCTAATGGCCAAAGAAAAGATCAAAGTACAGTACATACTGACTCTCAGAAAAGTCCAACCCCATCTTGTCTGGAGAACTGCTACTATACTAGATGCTGAAATCCAACTACTTGACATCATTGTATAGTAGTATAACAGCCATAAATGGTGTCCAGAGTACAAGGCTTGGTAGTTACAATTCATTGGAGATGGTCTCTCTGTCTATAAAATATCAAGTTAAACACTTAATGACACTGTCAGCTAATGGCATGAACCTGATCTCATGCAAACTTCATGAAAATCTGAACAAGCAATAGTGATATCATTATAATTTTGTTCAGTTTCACACAAGTGGGTTCCAGAGTGGCGCAATAAAGAAATGTTTGCCTTAACATCTGGAAATAGCAAGTTTAAATCCCAATCATGCCATAGCCATCCATGGCCAAGGGTCAAAATTTGCTGTTTGGGTGGGAGGGATGGCATCACTCTCTCCCCTGTCAGTCAGAGCAACACTAGCCATACATGGGTGTGTGAGGGCGTGTATGCAGAGGATGACAAATAGCATTTTTTTCCGAATGTTTTACCATGTCCTGTGACATTTCATGAGCAGCAGTTCAAAAAGTTTTGGTGACTGGCTTCACATGCACAGGAAGACACACATGTTAGTCTTGACCCTACCTAGTCAGTAGTTGTCGTGTGATAAAGAAGAGCTTGCAAATCACCAAGTTTGGATTTGGCAGATCACCAGATTGGGAGAAAATGGGATTTAAAACATTCACACAAAAGTTGCAGCAAAACATATGACCACTTTTCTAGCAGTGAAATTTGCAAGACTGAATTGGACCAAAAAATATTAGAAGAAGAACCTTTTCTTTCTTGTTTTTCAAAGGTTTTTAACCTATTTTAGCTATAAATAACCTTTACAAAAGCCAGGGTTTTTGAAGTCATAGGAGTTTATGTTGAGATGTGATTTTTTTTTTTTCAACTTCAACTGCACCATTACTTTTTAGAGAACTCAGGGAATGTCAGACTTCAAACTGGAGCCAAAACATGATGACCTGGTATGTGATTCATTGGAATAAAAAATAAAAAAGATCAACGGCAACATTATGCTTTAAGTTATTTAATAACAGATAACATTTGATTAAAGTATTAAATAAATGTAACTAAAAATGTCTCAAATATTTGCACTGATTTGAGTGACACAAGTAGTCTGTGAACTTTTTTTTTTTTTTTTTTTTTCATTTTACATTTGCAAATCTCCAATGTGCAGTGCGAAAGCAACATCTGTGTTTATACATGTGGGTCTTTGCATGCTCCAGAACTTAATAAAGTGTTCATGTGCAACATGCATGAATAATGAGAACATGGGAAAATCTTAGGTTGGTGCAAGGTTACATAGTACAAATTGTAAGCCTGCTGAGAAGGTGGGCCATGAATACAATAGCCTACATTTTATTTGCTCTGTTTGATAGATAATGTGTTTTGATTAGAGGTTTGGAATGTACTCTAATGTACAATCAATATCCCAGAGAGACAGACCAGTGAAAGTTTGCGGTAAGCATTAGTGGTGTTCTTAAGCATCTTTCACAAGGCTCTTTGTGGTGAATGAGTATGGCTGGTCTGGAGAAGGAGTAGGAAACTAGAAATATGAGGTTGGAAAACAAAAACGATGAGGAGGAGTTGTCTTTACAAAAATGCAAGTCACAATCCTCTGTTACTAAGCCAATGATTTATTTACCTGGGGGCCTCACAATTAAATATGAAGGAGTCTTACTACATGAATGATTATTAATATGATTATATCAGCTGGCTGGATCGCTATCTATTAACATCCCAAAAATGCGAACTGGTAGAACACTTTCTGTCTATAAACAACTGGTAAAGATACCCTTATTTACATATATTATATCACATAATGTAGTATGTTGCAAGGGTATCAATCGAAAACTATCAACAAATGAAAAAATAAATGACTCATATGAAGAGAGTCCATGTATGAAGTAGTATGTCTCATGAAAGAGCAGGTAACTTCGCTAATGGTTCGCCACAGTGGCAGGCAGCCAATCAGAACTGATTTCCAGAAAAATGAGTTATCCAATGATATTTGAGGCAACAGTCAAGCCAGTTGGGCCCGTCCACTGTAAAAGCATTCGCGCCAGCAGAGCACAGAGAATTCTCCCCTAGTGTGAGAGCTTTTTGTGCGCTCGAACTATGTTCTTGTGGAGGCAGAAATTTGACACAAAATGTAGCTTTGTTTTCAAAGTGCTTTTGGGCAAATGTGTTTTGTAGCTAACTGAGGTGACAGCAAATAAGCTGATAGAATGTGCAATCCATAAATGTTTCCCTTTGTACTGAGAATACTCACTGCTATTAAGTTCATTATGCTATTATGACGCTGAACCAGTGTGATCAATTACATAGGCCTACTTATCAGCATTGAATATCGTTGGCTATGTGAGATACTGGAAGCACTTATACATGTCTGTAAGTTCGAGGACCGTGACCTTTCACGTGCCTCCTGACCTGCCAGATCACTACCCTCTTAGTGTTCCAGGACCTGCAGATTTACAAATTAAGCACTGATCAAGACTCTTTTCTTTCCTGGCAGCCAAGTGGTGAAATAAACTTCTCCTAGCTGTCCAAAGCACCGGGTTTTCTTCGAATGAAGACTGAAAACATACCTCTTCACTAAACATTTAAATGAGCACTAATGCTAGCTTGTACTAGCATGAGCATATGGTTTTGTTGGAGACTATGGCTATGTCTCAACCAGCTCTCTAGTACAGTAGTCAGGGCACTGATCAGGGAGTCGGCCATTTTAAGGGCTGTCTCAATCACAAAATACTTCCAGTGCACTGGGATGTTCGCTATCTAAAAAATCCCACAATGCATCGCAAAAACCAAGGAGCTTTGATGCTCACTGTGTCCCTTTAGTGGAAATGACATCATCTTTTCTGAAGCCTCTCAGCTTGAAAAATATGGGGGACGAACTCTCAGCCAACTTCCGGCTACAAATGTAAGTAGCTTGTTATTGTTGTTGTAGCTCTCAAATGATCACTTACGTTAGCGAGTTTCAACTTTATTGGACATTCTATATACGGTTTGTTTGAGTCTAACGACTTTTAAGTGTTTAATGTTTTTTTTTTTTTTATCCACTAGCATTGCCTATGATCCTGCTTGACGTATTATGACAGAATGTGTGTGATTAAGCTAACAAATTTATATGATATATAAAACTTAAAAATTTAAAAGTTTTAAATTTTTGTTGACCTTTTACAACACGAGTATGTAGTCATGTCACCGGAAATTCAGTTATCAGTGTTGCAATGTGTAGTTAGCCTTGGTCCTTTCCAGTGCCCAAGCTCATGTACACAATATAGTGATTCAACTGGGGAGCTGTTTGAGGCATACCCTCTAACTACAAAGCACTTCTGTAAGTCACTGTGTTTAATGGCATCTATTCTGTCAATGTAAATGTGAATGTAAATGCAATGGAGTACAGTGGTTAAATAGCTTTTAGTCCATCTAAGCCTCAACTTATTTCACTAATACCAAAGAGAGGAGAGGGTGTGGTAAACAATTACACCAGTATTTAACTATTTCTGCCAAGAAATAGAAAGGCTCAAGGGGATTTTAATGTTCAGTGTCATTTAGAAGTGGTTCTCTGTGTTAGAACAGCAAGAAAGAGGAAGAAAAAGTTATATATTGGGCACAAGTGCTGTTAGTTTTGGAAGGCTGCAAGCTATAATGTCCCAGATTGAGCAAAGCATTAAACACAAGTTTTGCTCAGGGATGGTTCAACATGCTACAACCTCTCTCCCTACCAATGGTGTAATAAAAGATCAAATCTAAGATGCTCTCAAAATGTACATCACATACTACATGAACCCATAAGCACTTATAATACAGAACTTTTCTTTATCAGATTGACACAGTAAGTGCAATTCTTCTTTCCTCTTAAAGTTTTCTGTTTAAGTCTGTGGTGGGGTGACATCATGGTGGTAATACTGGAAGCTGTGACAGAAACTCTATTTTGGTTGATTTTTCCCAACCATGACCACTGGCTACTGGAAACCCCTGAATCAGTTAACTAGGCATTAGAAAAAGCATGATGCTTTATGTCCCAGGGTGCTCTCATGAATTTGGTACCTTCTGGTTTCTCTTTTAGTTATGCTGTCATAGCTGGACTGGTGAGAAACTGCAAACATACATGTTAAGAATTATGTATGGACTAAATAACTCAAGACTGTTTTCTCTTTGGGTCCTGTTTAATTAAAGAACTATTTTTCACAATACACATTATCTCCCTCTCATTTATTTCTGTCTGTTTGTGTATATAACTGGTGGGTGGAGGGAGTTGCCAGAAGGAGCAGCAGTTCCAATCCTACACATCAGTCTTACACCCTACATCTTATTTTTCAGAGTTACATTCTTTTAAGGATAATAATGTAGTGATGTATGTAGAACAATATTCATTATGACATTCAGGTTTAGCGTGTGAGCAAACAATTTCCAAATGTTTGTCCTGAAATTAAAGTTCCATGACCATATAAAGACCACTACACATATGGAAATTACACAGATTAAAGATTAGCCCAAAGGGATTTCCATTTAATCATAACAAATCTTTTGAGTCAAATTACAACACTTGGATAGATACACCATTTTCTCTGATTTACAATATTTTCCACAATTTGGGGTTGTTAAACATCAATAATAATAATAATAATAATAATAATACATTCTATATGACATCCAGAGCTGTAGGCCAGTTTCAAAAGCATTGTGAACAACTGCATAAAGTGGGGATTCCATTAGATTGCTACTCTAAGCATAGAAACTATTATTAACATAGTTTTTGTCATGGGGAAATAAATGTGAATTATTACACAAACATGTAAGTAGGTTGAACCGGAGAAATCATGTAGCATTAGGCAAACAGAAATATCTACTGCAATAAAAAAAGACTGGGAATAACACTACAAAGTGCAAGGCATTTTTTTAAACAAAGTGTTAAACAAACACAAACCATAATGTGATTACGAGTTAATGTGTTATAAGTACTGGAACTAAACAGGATATACAAAAATAATTAAGAAATAATGATATTAGGAATTACTTAGACATGTCAAATGACTTGAAAAATAGATATACTGTATATTTGAACATATATTAAAACTATGATCAAATACATTAATGAGTTGGAATAACAATAGAGAACATAGACATGGAAATACAAATTGAACCATTACAAGGAAAATGGCGGAGCAAGATTCAACATGTTGGAGAACAAGTTATCCATGTAATTCTGGTGAGTACGGCTCTTTTTCACTGGAAGATAGGAAGCTTCACTAGTCATCACTGGCCAAAGTTGAACCAAAGTCCCATGCCATCATGGCTCCAAAATCTGACCTATGACTTCTGATAGCAACACCAGTAGCCATCTACTGACCCTTTAATCTGTAAACAGTTCAGATGGTTGGAGTAGTTCCCACAGAAAACTAGACTGCATGAAATCTAATAACATTTTCTTATCATGGGAGGTTTGGCAAATGATCTGGTATGTTTGGTTTCAGGAGGGGAAGAATGCATTGCCCAAGATTCTCCAAACCAAAAACATTTGGATTGCAGAGGACTGCAGCTGTCTCTGTCACATACAACAGATCTATGGTATTTATGAGATAAATTTATCATGAAGATCAAAAGATCAAACCCCTGTGTACAAAACAGTGCGTCATGGTAAAGGAGGAAACTTTGCAAATCAGTGCAGCTTTGTTAGAGGTAATGCTGGAACATATTTTATGTTTTTTTTACAAAATCCATGGTCACCCTCAGAGCTGAAATACAATGTAGTTTCTGTTGTTGGCTTGAACATTTCTTATGAATCTTCAGACCTATTTTTATAGATCAAGGGATTGAGGAATTAGCTCTTGTTTTATCAGCAGATCAGGAGACACAGGTGCTTTCTCTTTAGTTTTGTGTGTGTGTGTGTGTGTGTGTGTGTGTGTGTGTGTGTGTGTGTAATTATTCAAATTGACCTGTGGTCAATAGAGATCTCTGGTCAAAAAGGCAAATAATTACCCAATAATTGAGCCAGATGTGAAATTGTGTTGTATAAATCCTTACAAATGGGAAAATGAAGCTATTTTAAAGTTTGATTCTTCTAGAACACAACAGATCATATGTGTACAGTGTTAGTGTCGTTGGTTGCTAGTAAGATCCGTCACTAATTAGTGAAGATTGATTATGGCTTCATTTTATGCTGTTCCTTTCATGAGGAATTCTTAAACAGATGGTTAACTCTTTAAATACATTAAAAGAAACTATCAATACATCTGCTGCTTGATGATCTCCTTGATAATGAAACCCCTTGAACATACTCATTAGCACAGAGCAGCAGCCAAATGGGTGTCTCAGAGGCCCACTGACTATATATTGAAGTAATTAGAAAATTAAACACTGATGATGCATATGTCAGAAAGTCTACCAAACTACCTATAGTCATTAATGTCCTCAGTTATGTAATTACTGTAAGTCTAAGTATATGTCAAAATAAGCACTTGGGCAAAGCCACCATTATGTGGTGCATGTCTCTACAAATTTCTTGGGAACATATCCTTTCAATATTTTAGGTGGCAAAAGTAATATTCACTCATACATTAATGGATTCATTCATTCAACTTCAGTAACCACTTTATTCTTGTCAGGAACAGACAGATGTGCATAATGAGTGATCATGAGTGAGCAAAGACACTTACAGAAGTCATATTAAATCGGATTGATCTTAAATGGTGAAATCATGTATCTATTAACACATAATCATGGAAAAATAGAAAATAATCCCACAATTCATGTGTTGCTGTCCTGGCAGTCCTTGGGGCCAGAAAGGTCTTGAGACTTGGCTTTAGTTTAAAGACAGACTGTTCTGCCAGTCCTAAAGTACACGTAAAGATCACTGTAAGCATATTTTCCAATTTGTTAATGAAATAGCTCTTTCCTGTCTCATGTGCATGTTTGAATAAGCTCATTATACTGATGTAAGTGGAGGGTATTATGAAATGTCATAAATGTCAGTTCAGGCTTTAACATTGGAAAGGTATCTTAAACCTGAGGCCTGACAAGAGCAAAAACAACACCAGCACTTGATCTGGTTAGGCAGACAGGATTCAAATGAGATCAAGAAAGAATAGCCAGACACCCATTGGCAGCAGCGATTTATTACTATGCAGGAAAGTGTTTCACTCTATACACAGGGAAAGTTATCCTTCCCACATGCACTTCACCCCAAGAAACTTCGTCAACAATACCACCTGGTGACCACCACCACATTCACTCAAGTGATTAGAGTCATGGAGGCACTGTGTCACCCTATTGCCCAGTTCCTGCCCCATCAATTCTGAAACAAAACTTCACAAATGTTAGTGGTGTAGAGGCCCAGCCATCAAATGTCTGCTTGCCAGATGTTAAAATAGACCAAGATGGCTTTCCAGCATACAGGATGCTGTAATCTTGGAGCTCAAATTCTTCATAAAGACTGGTATTTTGTATCTGTATTGCAAAAAAACCCCAAACATTTGCCAATGTCTTCTTTTTGAGGCATGCTGTCAGGTCAGATTGTGTGGCCACAGACCTAGTTACAATGGATGCGGCTTGATGGTTGCAGGGTTAAAGAGCTTCCTGTGGCTTGTGTTGCTCTAGCATCATGACCAGCATCACAAACAATTGAGGGCCATAGTTCAAGTGATAATATAAGGGAATATAAGCAGTGATAATATAAGGGAAATTCTGTTGCAGGTCATTAAGCAGGACGTTGTCTACTATAATAAACCCCTGAGCAATCCAGACAATAACTATTGCAAATGGTACCAGAGGGCCTTCTACATGTCATGGACAAAGAGGTGATAAAAGAGTGAATAGCAGGCGGACTATATACTGACTTGTGAAAGGCACCAGTCTTATCTGTGAAATAATGTCTGTCCTGAACCAAGAGGTAAAAGCTCAGCAATGGAGTTTTGCACTGCTGTAGGGTCAAGCTTAAAGAGGAGCAATGCTGTATTCCTCTGGTCCATGGACTGGTGAAGGGTCAGTTTGGGGTGACTAAAAGCCTTCAACAGCAACTGGCTGTTGATCTCTTCATTAACATGTTACACATGCAACAATGCCTAGAAAGCACTTCTTCATGCCCAGGAAGCAGTATTTACACTGTCCTGGGCCACTTCAGTATCTTTAGATATCTTGATTTTATATTTTTTTATTTCAGTATATTGAATGTTAGTCACTTTATAGTTGCCCTTGCTTCTGGCTTACCGCTGAACATCTAAGCATAAAAGCAGAGCTATCCTATGAAGCAGTAGACCTCAGTAATGAAGACCTTTTCTTCAGCATGTGTGAGCTGGAAAGCCATAAGTTTGATTTATATTTATATCTGGAAAGTTTCTTAAAAACTTGAAAGCGCCAAAACAACCTTTAAACCTAACATCCTGACCCACATAGCTTTGCTATAATCAATCACCATTTAAATCATGCAGCAGCCATTCAGCATTCTTTCCACAAGATAAACTAAATGCATTGTCTAGCAAGTGATAAAAGGATGTTCCGATCAGGGAAGCCCTTTTGCCTTCTGGAGCACTGATTACAAAAGTGTGTGTGTTGTGGCCTGGTGTTTTGTTTGTTCATTAAAAAAAGGACCTGTGATGCACTAATCTTCTACTCTCTTCAATTCCAATGATTGCAATTCCTGGAAAGAAAATAGAAAATTTCATAATGGGTGTATTTTAAATGTTTACCCATGAATTGCTTAATGTGATATGTGAGTCCACTGTGGAAATGAAAATATCAGCTAGAATTAAGATTGTGTTTACTTCTGAAAGACTCTGCCTCTCTAAGATACAATTTTTATTCCCAATAATGTTACTGACCTGTTTCCAATTAACCTCCAGCAGTTTTTTTTTTATAGTAACACTTATTTTTCCAGCCTTTTGTTGCCCCCGTCCCAACTTTTTTGAGACGTGTTGCAGACATCAAATTCAAAATGACCTTGTTTTTTCCTTAAAATTGTAACATTGTTTTCTATGTTCTATGTGAATAACATATGGGTTTATGAGATTTGCAAATAATTGCATTCTGTTTTCATTTACATTTCACACAACATCCCAATTTTTTTGGAATTGGGGTTGTGTGTATATATACACAATACACAGGGTACATTATCCTGCTGAAAGAGGCCACTGCCATTAGGGAATACCATTGTCATGAAGGAGTGTACTTGGTCTGCAACAATATATAGTAAGGTGGTACGTGTCAAAGTAACATCCACATGAACATTGCAGAACAGAACACTTCCTCTGCAAGCTTGCATTCTTCCCATAGTGCATCTTGGTGCCATCTCTTCCCCAGGTAAGTGACACACATGCACCCGGCCATGCACACGATGTAAAAGAAAATGTGATTCATCAGAACAGGGCACCTTCTTACGCAGCAAGCACCGATGCACTGTGTGTTCTGACCGCTTTCTATCATAGCTAGCATTAACATTTTTTTCAGCAATTTGTGCTACAGTTCCTTTTCTGTGGGATCGGACCAGACAGGCTAGCCTTCGCTCCCCACGCGTATCAATGAGCCTTGGTGCCCATGACCCTATTGCTGGTTCAACGGTTGATCTTCCTTGGACTACTTTTGGTAGGTACTAACCATTGTATAACAGGAACACCACACAAGACCTGTCATTTTGGAGATGCTCTGACCCAGTCGTCTAGCCAACACAATTTGGCCCTAGACAGTGTTGCTCAGAGCCTTATGCTTGCCCATTTTTCCTGCTTCGACCACATCAACTTTGAGAACTGACTATTCACTTGCCACCTAATATATCCCGCCCCTTGACAGGTGCCACTGTAACAAGATAATCAATGTTATTTATGTTATGGCTGATCAGTGTGTGTGTGCGTGTGTGTGTGTGTAATATATATAACATCCCAACATGTAAGTTTAGGTTTGGTCTCATGATGGCATTTACAGTCCAGCTTTTAACAGACAGAAGTTGCTGAGTTGATATTCTGCCTGCTGCATTCCTTAAAAGTAAATTTATACATGTGACTGACAATGTGAGAAAACTATCATTACTAGTTACCAATTGGTCATCGTGGATGCCGCTTGCATTGCCGATGATTTTATTATTATTTTATTTTATTTGTTCTTTTTTAAAAAATAAATAAATAAATAAATAAATAAAATACATGTAAATACGTTCTGGAAGGCAGGTGCCAGTTCCTGTGTTGGCATGATCCAGCACAATATAACACTCTGTGCTTAGGTATTATAATTCACATTCGTCCTCATCCCCCTCATCACTTTCACCACCCACAATCCTCGCTGTTAAATACTGTGCAACCTCTTTCAAAAAATATCTTTTCATATTATAATACTTCTGGACATTTATTTGGTCTTCTGAGTCTTTCATATGATTATACTGTGCACTCTCAAATTTTATTATCAAATGATGGTTCTGGAAGGTTTTGGTTCTCTATCTCAGAAGTGTCCTACAATGAGCAGTCTAAATCAGGTAATTTGTGATTTGAGAGTACATTGATGTAGAAACACCCTCAACCCTCTCCTTCTCATATGGAGGTGAGTGACTATACTATTCTATAAGTTAATGTTCTTCATAAGATTGTATAAATGTTGTTAGAATTGTTAGAATTAGATTATTAGATTGCTATTAATCACTTATTGCTTTGTGACTGAACGCTTGCAATTTCTGCAAAATTCAGGGTTAAGCCTTTTGCTCCTTATTTTGTGCCTTATACCAAAAGAACTGTATGTTTATATCTCAAAT
Organism: Stegophilus panzeri; assembly: GCA_024331685.1. Lineage (NCBI taxonomy): Eukaryota > Metazoa > Chordata > Actinopteri > Siluriformes > Trichomycteridae > Stegophilus > Stegophilus panzeri. The sequence continues at coordinate 7,065,108 of JANDJT010000148.1, forward strand.
GCGGCTAAAGGTAAAGCAAATGCATTTATTTATTCACACTGAGCAGCAGAAATTGTGGCAAAAAGGTCTACCTTGGCAATAATAGAAAGCACTGCAATGCTTGTAAAACTGTTGGAGTTTGGAAAGATTGGTGTGTTAGGTTAAACTGCAACACGAACTCCATTTCCCAGCACACACAGCAGCCTAATAACATGGTCACCCTGGACTCCATTTCCCACAACACACCTACACTTCCACTTCCACACTCACAGTCACTGGACTTCTAAGGACACTTACTTGTTGTCATTTACACACTCATCACTATGCACCTTTATAAACCCCTTTTTGTTACAGCCTCACTGCAAAGTATTTGCTCAGTTTCCTTTGTGTTCGGTCAATACCAAGACATTTGTTTTGCTCATTGTTCCCTGTTTTTTTTTTTTTTTTAAATCTTTGCCCTTGCTCACGTTTTGGATTACTGTTTTCCCTTGGATACTCTGTTTGCTGATATCTCGACTTTGAACTGTTTTTTACACTGATTTTTGCCTTACGTTTTGGATTTGTCTGACTGCTTAATAAATTACACGTTTACCTGCACATCTAACATTGTGTTACAGTGTCTTGAACTTGAAACATTTTAGGCTTAATTATGGAAGCAATAATTAAAAATAAAATGCTGTGCAGGAGGCTAAAAAAAATCAGAGATAGTTAGAAATAAAAGCCAAAACAAATCCTATTACTGAAGAAGAAATGATTCTCACTGACGTTGATTGCTGAAATATTTAGTTTTTGCTGTTTTGGAAAGAAAAAACGCAAGCCAAGGCAAAGTGTGGTATCGTTTACACAAGTAAACCATAAAGCTCACACAAATAATGTCTGTGTTATGACATAAATCATAAATATGAAAATAAATACTCCTAAAAATACAGGGCATGTAATGTGTTTTTGACAAGAGCCCCAATAAAATTATTGATGTGGTATAAATTCAGGTATAAATAGGCTGGGGTATAAATTCAGTTTTCGTTTGCACCATCTGGCAGGGGCGCCTTAACAGGGGTGGATTAGGATGATTCTAAGGGCCCTGGTCAGACAGGGGGCTCAGCGGAACCCCATACTTTCCTGTATGATTTTAATATTTAAATGGACACTTTTCACAATAATCTATTAAGAAGCATTCTATAATGAATGCTCTCAGACTGTGCCAAGTGCATATGTGTGTCCCCTTAAGACGTTCACGGGTTATTCAGAAACGCGGCACTTCAGTTGTGAGTCATTACATGAATTAGGTCAATGGTGAGAGATGGCGCAGACAAAACCAGGATACCAAAAGAGGAAAGAAAAACATGAAAAAGAGGAGAGAGCAAGATGGGGAAGACAGCTTGTCACCCAGTTTTTCAAAAAAATAAGGTGATTTATGTTCCCTGTTCTGTGATTCTGAAGCTAGCCCGTATGAAGCTGTTATAATTAACATAAAATAGAAAATCACTCACCCCCCGATGTTTATCCTTGGAAGTTTGAACACAATATTTCCTAGAATGTATGTTTTTCCATGCAATCAAGCAATGGTAATGGAGCATCGAGCTTCAAAAAGGATGGAAAAGCACCAAGCAACAATAAAACTAGTCCAGCGTTGTAAGCTTTCCAATGCCTTGCAACAGCTTTCCGTGAGGAATCGATCGAAATTTAATGTAACCATATAAATCTGCTTTAATTGTCCCGAGTGAGTTTATTATGTTCATTACAACTAGTGTTGTAATGATGTCCGATTCGTGAGTGAAACGTTTGTTAGCCATGTGCTAACCTACAGATAACAAATTTGAAAACAAATTTGATCTTTGGATGATAAATTATATTTCCAATTCAGTATTGTTTTATACAGAATTGTTGAAAGTCTATACATTATACTTAGTAACGTGCTACACCCAACACTGGTGGCCACCATCATCACCTGCCATTTCTACACCTTACAATCATAGACTAAATAAAAATACCATTAAATAATAAGGAAGTTATCCAAGAATGTGTGCACATTTTCTCTTTTATTACGAACACTAATTTCCCATCAGGCACCAAGACTTGACTTGTTCATTAATTCACTTTGGAAGGGGACCATTATTCACCAGCCATTAATCACTTTTGCTTGCTTAGTCAGGCCAAGTCTCCAGCATCAACACAAGATTTGGACTTCTACACTTCACTCACTTCACTGCCGTTGCTGGACAATGCTACTGACTTTCACAAGGTGAGTCCTTGGATTTTGGTTACCAGACTGTGACCCCAATTTCTTGGCCCACACTACTGTGAAGGGTTTCCCATTTAGATATTTTACTGCTGTAAGTCTGCACAACAGGCTTTGATTTGAGCAGTCGCCATGGAGTAATCAAGCTGAATTGCATTTCAGTAACTGTTGGTGGCTGTTTGAACACAACAGCAGAGAAGCATCTTGCAGAGTTGTGGTTTGACATTCAGCATATTTGTCATGGAATAAGAATTTGTGTCTAAACACAACCACCATTAGCACGATGCTTATATACAATCCAGGTGTTACATTTCCTCCCATGCTGTGTCTCTAGATGCCTACTAGCATTGTTTTTAGTTTTTCTACAACCAAACCAGCTATTAGATTGCATCCATGTGGTGAGATTGGATGAAGCCACAGATAATGAAAGGTGAGCAATTCCGTACTATTGCTTGTTAAACCCTGTTGTGTTAAATATCAGCATGACAAATGGCACACATCAGCAAAAGCAAAGGTAATCAGGCTACAATGACTCATCCATTTTGGAAGGGTCATGTTGTCTTCTGGAGTGGATGTGATTCTCCCTGAGGTTCATTAATATATAGTAAATACACATTTGTATCATTTCTGCACCTATGGAGACATTATATGCATAAAACGTGGAGTTTTAATCAGCAATCTCATCCATTATTCGTCTGTAACAAATATTAAAATATTTTACTTCAAATGTGCACCAATCTAAGAAAAGCATCATTTAATCATTATTTTATGTTATATGCATGCTTAATTTCCTGCCAAAAAATGTATATTGTGATAAATAAAATATATTTCTTCACACATTTAATCTCACTTGACTGTGAAAACAGTCATATCTGTTATTCTACTATACACTTGATTCCCAGTAGTATTTTGTGGCATGTCACCATCAACACATAAATTTTTAATTACCCTTGAGGAAGGGAAAATCTTTTGCAGCATTTGGTAAGTCTCCGTCATTTGGCAATTTCACATTTCAGCAGTCACCATGCCACCATTCAACATATCTTTAAGTGAAAACTGGCTGCACTAGTGTCTCCAATGCAAAAATCCTCTTGGACTGAAAATGCTTTCTGTTTAAGGGCCAGATATATCTTTCATCTGGTAGTAAAAGTTTCAAAGAAAGGGAACATTTCTCTTGAATAAAATAAATGAAGTGTTAACAGTAAAAGGAAAGAATGCCATTTGTTCACTGGTAAAGCTATTTATCTACCCTTTACCTCAGATTTTAGGGAAACTATTAAACTATAATGATATTGTTTCATAAACAAGAATGGAGCCTACTTTCCAATGTCACTTTGTTGTTGTTGTTGTTGTTCTTGTTGTTGTTATTATTGTTCAGCAGTCACTACAGATAGGCATTATGTGCCCAAATCAAATGATAGTTTGCCAGAGCCCATTAGAAAGTAAAAAATGATTTCCCTGGATTTGAAATGTCACCAGTTTTCACTGCTAACCCCTCTCTTTACAAACTTTACAGAACCATTTATAGCTTTTCATACAAGTTGTATAAATTCTAATGAAACTGCCATTCCAGATTTAACTCCAGAGTGGTAAGTAGAAACTGGCATTTTTTTTAACTGTCTGTAATTCTACCATTCTTATTCCAATTTACTTTTAAAAAATGTCTATAAAAATATGTGCAATAATAGATTTATTAGATTTGTAATAGATTTAAATATTTATATACGAGTGAGAGAGAGAGAGAGAGAGAGAGAGAGAGAGAGAGAGAGAGAATCTTCTATTTCCTGTGTATTGTATTTCAATGCTTAATATTTGTAAGTCTTGTCAAAATGAAATCAAAAGCATCTGCCTTGTATCCTTGCCAGTTCCTCAATTTCACCACATCCTCCTTCTCCATACATATACTCCTTTACCCTCCTCTCTTTCACCACATAGAAACCATATGGAAATAAAACATGTAAATATTGTATCTACACCATCTCTTGAGGTAACTGTAGGGAAATGCCGGCAAATAACGTGCTAGGGTTTTTTTCCCCATAGGGTAATACAAATGAATTCAATTAACTTGCTGTTGGATGTTAAGCATGTTCCCCATAATTTATAGCCATTAGACAGGAAACATTTTTAGAGAGCATTTGGACTTTTAACATTCCAAGTATGTGACAAAATTAAAATAAATGTTGACATGACAACATAATATCAAGATAAGCACATTCAGCTTGTTACATTCCACTATGTACTGGTTTTAATTCTGATGGTCATTAATTGCAAGCTTATTTTCCATTCAGGAAACTTTTTATTTTTTTTTTTAAAGAATCTGGTGGAAAGTCTGCACTTATCTTTAATAATAAGACAAAACTATTTTCACAAAATGCATGAGAATAATGGCTATTGCCTCTTTTAATCATTTTATACTGAGTAAAAATAGAGTTAGGAGTAGTACACATTTCTTCCTATTGGCCACACAGACACATGTAGACTACATATTAAACATTAAATGAGCAAAGAAGCCACAACATTATGTCAGCATGTATATGGATGTCTTTTAACTACCCCAGCCCTGATTAGTCTTTTAGCAAAGCTTGTGTGGTCTCCAGTCTTTCATGTGCACCCTTCTCTGGTTTGTATTACTACAATGAACCTAAATGTCTAAACACACACATGCTGAAGAAAGAAATATTGTTGGGAACTGGATCACAGATTAGTGTTAAACTAAACCTCCCTATCAATATCAAATGGTTTTAGTGGTCTAAGAATCTACTCTTACTTGCAAAAGCTACCAATTCAGAATACAACACCAATTCCGAAAATATTGGGACAGTATGGAAAATGCTAATAAAAATGAAGAAGTGTGATTTGTAAATGTATTTTAACTTGTATTTAAACAAAAAATGTATAAAGGCAAGGTATTTGATGTTTTACCTAATCAACTGCATAGTTTTTTTGAAGGTAAACATTTATTTTGAAATTGAAGCATGCAACACGTTCCAAAAACGTTGGGACAGGGCAATTTAGGACTAATAGTGATGTGACAAGTTGAAATAAGAAAGTAATGCAATCAACTAATCATAGTATATAATGAGCCTCCAAAAAGGCCTAGTCCTTCAAGAGCAAGGATGGGTCGAGGCTCGGCAATCTGCCAACAGATGCATCAGCGAATAATCCAACACTTTGAGAACAACATTCCCCAAAGACAAATCGGTAGGATTTGGGGCGTTTCAGTTTCTACAGTGCACAATATAATTAAAAGATTTAAGGAATCCGGTCAAATCTCGGTACATAAAGGGCAAGGCTGAAAACCACTTCTGAATGCGGTGCATGTATGTCCTCTGAGAGATTGAACACCGGAATCTATTCAGTAAGAAGCAGCACCTTACTCTGAAAAGCCCTGCAGGCCAAACTGTGCAGTTGGTGTCATAAAATTCATAAAAACGCTGTGCAACACTGTGATTTCTCATCAGATAAATCACAAACTTCACAACATAGAAAAGAAATGCAAATAGTTTGTCTGCCTTGTGTCAAAGTCATTGAGTCTGAGTATGTTTCTCACCAAATGTTCCACAAAATTTTAATTCAATTTACAAAAAAGTGTGAAAAATGTGAATCACTATGTTTTAATTAACTACTGTCATGTTGAATATGCTGAAGAGGAGAAACAAGCTCCAGTCAAACACACCTAAAGGCTAGAGTGCACTCATTATATTACAATATTTTATTTTCTGTCATCTTCCAACAAGTGGATGAGATGCTAGAGCATTCCCATGTTTTTTCATCCTTGGTTTTTAACACGTTTTTAAACAAACACATTTGCATAAAAGTAGGTGTGTTGGAACATCACTACCACCATATATTTATCTTCAGTAACCCCTTGATCCTGATCAGGACTGGAGTGGGTCTGGCATGTGTCCCAGGAACTCTGGGTGTGAGGTAGGAATACATGCTAAATGGGACACCAGTCCATCACGGAGCTTCACGCATACTCACATTCATACACTAATTCAAACCTATGGGCAAGCTGGAGTTAATCCACCTATTACCATATTTTTGGAAAGTCCCTGCAAACAATTCAGTTGCTAAATTTCAGTCTCGTGAAGTGCTTCATCACCAGCTGAAAGGTCATTTTGATGCTTTGCAATGGAGGGCACAATTTCCAAGTGGTACAGTGATCTTGTGATCTGTTCAGAACAGTTTATTATGACATGCATTATAAATCAGATATCAATACCTTAAAAGGTAGTCTGCAACAGACATTTCATTCGTAAAGCTGCCATGTACTAAAATAAGATATTTATTAGTAACATTGAACGAGATGCCAACACAGATACAAAACTCTTCCATGAATGGAAGGCAGGAATGTGGTTTTAAAATAAGGACAGCAGCATGCCGACTTTCCCATGACAGCATTTCTGGATCACATGCTTTTGTCCTTAGTAGAGGTCAAACTAAACATACTATGTTTATTTACTGGTTTTGGTTAGATATGTTTTGGCTACTCCATTTTCCACTCTCCACTTTCATACCATCAAGCATCACAGTTAAAGTAAATCATGTTGGGCTTTATGTTTCCCATACTTGTAACTTCCATCACTGGTAATGCTTCAGCTTGTAGCGGAGATTGATTTTAAGCAAATGACTCATTTGTCAGCCATTAGTCATTGACAAACACAGCCTAAGTCTTGGAAACTTTTTGGCATTTTGTCAAAATTTTTGCCTTTCCTGTTCATGGAATATATAAAACTGTTATATTAAAGAAATAACAAAAAGGTGGAATTTGCTTTATATTGCAACAGCTGATTTTTCAACGCACAGTGCTGCCAGCTACACCCCTGAGTATCCTTACTTGCATTTGGTAAGCTTATGGCTCTCACTCCATCTCTTCAGCTTCAGTGAAGACCTCCAAAACATCAACCATTATTCCTGCTCCAAAGAAATACATTATCTTAAATAAACTACACACCTGTTGCTCGGACCACTAAAACCTAATAAAAAGCTTGAAAAACATGTTTTAACTCAGCTCAGTGACCCTAAGGTGGATACCATGCAGTTTAGAGCAAACATGTGTGTGAATGATGTAGGCCACATAGATCTGCAACAGATATGACAACATCTGGACTGCCCAGAGACATATGCAGTCATTCTGTTTGCAGATTTAACTTTGCATTTTACACCATCCTAGATCTTCATCAAGCTAAACTTTCCCAGCTGTACATGCAAGATCTCTCTAAACACTTATCAACTAGCTAACAAAAAGGAAATGGCATGTGATACAAGGTTAATGAGTCTGCTTACAGATGGGAGACTTTATTTGTTTAGAGTAGTTAAAGCCCACAAGATGCAGGAACAGATTTCTCCCTGAACTGCATGGACATGTCAGATAGACTGCTTGCAAAACATACAAATCCCCTCTGAGACTGTTGAAACGGTAAGGCCAATTCATTTGTTTTTGCTGTAGACTGAAGACATGTGGGTTTGGGATCAAAGATGAATATGAGAAGAAAGTTTAGGATTTCAGTTATTATTTCCTTGTATTTATATATAGATGTGTTAAATGACATAAAACATAGCACATTTCATATTAGACCACACAATTTGTAGGTGAGCAAAAATATTGGAACGTGTGACTGACAGGTGTTTCTTGTAACCTAGGTGTGTCCTGTTAGATTGATTGTTTAAACAATAAATAACTCTGAACATCTACTCTTGGTTTAAGCCTTCAGTTTCACCTGTAAAGACTGCATTTGTTTTTGGAAAGGATAAACCAACATGAAGATCAGAGAGATGTCTATGGGGGAAAAGCAAATCATTTTGAAGCTGAGAAAAGAGGGAAAATCAATCAGAGATATTCCACAAACATTGGATATATACAACAATTCAACAATTTGGAATGTCCTGAAAAAGAAAAAAAACATTGGTGTACTGAGCAACAGACACTGGGTCGGCCAAGGAAAATGACAACAGCTGATGACAGAAACACTGTGAGAGCTGTGAAGATACACCCAAAAACAACAGTCAGTGACATCACCAATAATGTCCACAGTGCAGGATAAAGGTATCACAACCCACCAATTGAAGAAGACTTTGAGAGCAGAAATATAGAGGCCATGCCACAAGATATAAACCACTCATCAGTAGTAACAATCAGAAAGCCAGATTGGTATTTACAAAGAAATACAGAGATGAGCCACAAAAGCGATGGAAAGGTCAAAAGTGGAGATGGAGATGGAAAGGTCAAAGTGCGGAGAAAGGAAGGATCTGCTCATGATACAAAAGATACAAGCTCATCAGTGAAACATGATGGCGGTAGTGTCATGGCTTGGGCTTGCATGGCTGCTTCTGGAACAGGTTCACTGATCTTTATTGATTTAACACATGATGGTAGCAGCAGAATGAATTCAGACATTTACAGGAACATCTTGTCTGCCTATTTACAGAGAAATGCATCCAAATTAATCAGGAGGAACACACCAAAACCCACAAAACAGGTTTTAGACTCACCAGACCTTAACCCAATTGAGCATGCATTTCACCTCCTGAAGAGGAGACTGAAGGGAGAAAAACTGTTCAAGTGAGAATATTATACTACTACTACTACTAATAATAATAATAATAATAATAATGTTTTTAATCACCTGAAATCATTTAATCCTTCTAAATGCAAGCAGACAAGCAATTAACCTGAAAACTCATGCTGAACCAAGATACCTACTTATACTTAACAGTCACAGTATTGACATTGGTGCATATATTTGGTTCATATTAAATATAGTTTAATACAACATTTAAAAATATGGAGACTTTAAAAAGATTATGTACTTGTCATGACAGTACATAAACTTCAAAAAAGATTGTTAAGTTTATGGTAAATATATACACATCTTTAATGGATTGTGCAATCAGAAAGAATTCCTTCAGAGTGACAAAAATATTTATCACAGCCAGTGATAAATGATTTAGAATCTTCAACCAATTGACACATCTGCTCAACTGTCATTTATAATTTGAAGTGTTCAGGGTAGATTTTGTCCTTGAAACAATCTAGGCCACTCTGTGGACTCTGACTGCAGCTTGCATGCTGTTTTAATCTGGGCCCATGTTTGCTATAGGGTTTGGTTTCAATTTCAGTTCTCACATTCAATCTCAGTTATCTCATTTTTTAATTAATATTACAAATTCTTTGCAGGCAATAAACAATATAATTGTGTTATTCTATATTACTACTACTACTACTACTAATAATAATAATAATAATAAGCCTGAAAATGTATTTTATTTTTCTATCTAAATGAACACATGCAATTGAAAAATCATTTATTAGAATTCAAGTTTGCATGAGATCTGGCTGTTGAATTGAATTGAATTGAATTAAAGTAGTGTCATAGTCATATTTGTTCACCCACAAAGAATCCTCAGGTGGTCACCTGGTCTTCATCAGCACAATAGTAAAATATAACACTGGCAAACACAGCTAATCTAAGCGATCATACTGTGATATGGCGTTAATGTGGAAAGTCTGGTTCCCACACAAAAGCTGACCTCATTTCAGTGTGTCTAGGATCATTTAAAGGCAACTGTCTGTGTCTCATTTGGAAAAATCATGCTCAGACACACCAGGAAGCTTGACTTGTCCTTGATGTCAAGTCGTGCACTGTGTCATCGCATCGCTATGACAACCCACATTATTTCTACTACAGAGCCAGTTGGCACTGTTTCCGACTGCAGTTTTTCAGTGGGGAAAAACAGGGGCACTTTTATACCACACCATATTAAGGCATTGTCCATTCTTCATTACTCCCATTCTACATTTGTTCCTCTAGGAAAACGGAGGAAATGCCTCAGTGCAGGCAACAAAGCCCGTTTTTGAAAGCAGGGCTTGTGAAATTCCAGAAAGAACTCCCTTCCCAAGTTACAAGAAACGCATCCTCACATCTGCGTGAGACATGTCTATACACACAGAAAGGTCTATGATGTCAAACCAACTTATATTCAAGTAATAATGATACCTTGGAGACAATTGCACAATCCATATAACCAAATGGACAGAAAATTGCTCCACAACCTCATTTACAGCTTTTGTTTTTTAAGTGCATGAGCCCACACTTGTAAAAAGTGCAGATGTTCCTGTGCGCTCTCTCTCTCTCGCTCTCTCTCCATCCCCCTCCCCCCACACATAGAGAATCCTTGTTACCAGCATATGTGTGAATTAAGTCATACTTTCACCTCCTGTTCTATTTGGGTGAAAGTGTTTTTGGGAATCATGATGGACACATCAAAAGACAAGTCTGACTTCTTCAAATTCATTAAATACTTTTTTTAATATCACAACCAATATTACTTGAGCTCTTGAGAATGTGTTGCTATATTTCAGTACATCTTTATTATAAAAAACATGTCATGAGAACATCCTCAGTGAATGGTGGTAAAAGATGCTACTATTACAAGCTTTTATATCCTGTCTTGTTATTGTCTGTCCACTTCATAGTTCTGGAGGAATAAAATCTTCTTGACTTGAAACAGACAAAACATAGTCAACCTCCACACCTGTTGAGCAGAAAAATATGCTTAACCTAAACAGCTGTTGAGAACCCTAGGAAGGCTGGAGGATGAGGAGGTAGTGAGTTGTGTGTTGTTCTCTCTGGTTGTGTCTGGATGTCCCTAATGAGAAGCACACACTTGGTGAAAGTCACTGAATTCAGAGGAGACCATAATTTATCTTCAGAGCCTCAAGATGGTAAACAAATGCATTTAAATACTCCAGTATGGTTGGCAAGTGTTATTGGTATAAAACAGAGCTGGAGGATTTAGAACATGATCTTGGACCAAATAGTAAAGTGACTGTGTGAGCTCAGCAGCAACTTCTAGGCTTGTGACCAGAAGACTATGAGTTCAAATCTTGCCACTGTTGGAAAATTGAGTAAAAGCCTTAAAGCTCAACTGCTTAGCTGCAGTTGTATTCTACCTTACCTGCAAGTTGCTTTTGACAAAGAACTGATCCAAAGCAAGTAGCGTAGTTAGTAGTAAAAGTAATAATTATGTACATAATAATTATACACCAATCAGCCATAACATCAAAACCACTAACAGGTGAAGTGAATAACATTGATCATCTCATTACAGTGGCACCTGCCAAGGGGTGGGATATATTAAGCAGCAAGTGAAAAGTCAGTTCTCAAAGTTGATGCGTTGGAAGCAGGAAAAATGGGCAAGTGTAAGGATCTGAGCGACTTTGACAAGGGCCAAATTGTGATTGCTAGATGACTGGGTAAGGCATCTCCAAAATTACAGGTCTTGTGTGGTGTTCCTGGTATACAGTGGTCAGTACCTACCAAAAGAAAGGACAACCGGAGAACTAGCGACGGGGTCATAGATGGCCAAGGCTCATTGATGCACGTGGGGAGTGAAGGTTAGCCTGTCTGATCCAATCCCACAGAAGAGCTACTGTAGCACAAATTGCTGAAAAAATTAATGCTGGCTATGATAGAATGGTGTGAGAAAATACAATGCATCGGTTTGCTGCGTATGGAGCTGCGTAGCCGCAGAGTGGCCATGCTGACCCTTCTCTACTGCCAAAAGCACCTACAATGTCATGTGAGTATACGAACTGGACCATGGAGCAATGGAAGAAGGTGCCCTGGTCTGATGAATCACATTTTCTTTTACATCATATGGATGGTCAAGTGTGTGTGTGCCGTCACTTCCCTGGGGAAGAGATGGAATCATGATGCACTATGGGAAGAAGCCAGTTCCTCAGTGGTTTGACAAATACGACAGAGTTCAAGGTATTGACTTGGCCACCAAATTCCTCAGCTCTCAATCTGATCATGCATCTGTGGGATGTGCTGGGCAAACAAGTCCGATCCATGGAGGCCCCACCTCTCAACTTACAGGACTTAAAGAATCTGCTGCTAATGATACCACAGCGCATCTTCAGAGGTCTTGTGGAGTCCATGCCTTGATGAGTCAGAGCTGTTTTGGCAGCACAGGGGGATCTACACAATATTAGGCAGGTTTAATGGTATGGCTGGTCAGTGTAAAATACCATTTCAAATCCAGGGCATCAAGCACCAAGAGACCAAGGTATTTCATAAAACAAAAAACCTTGCCAAGTGAAAACAAGCTAATTTATTGAATATTTGTGTGATATTTTTGGTGGCCCATAATGGCAAATCAGAATAATCACTATAATGACAAAATATAAATAAAAATCACATACAGTGAGGGAAATAAGTATTGAATGTGTAAAAAAAAAAAAAAAATCAGTAAATAAATTTCTAATGAGGTTATTCACATGAAATGTTCACCAGACATCAGTATTAACTCAAGAAATCCGCAAATATAAAAATTCCATAAATAAAGTTATGTCTAGTAAAGTTGAATAACACAGGGAAAAAAGTATTGAACATCCTAGGAAAAAGCAGTTCTCCAAGGTAAGGTAAGGCAAGGAACCAGCTGAAATCTGTAAGTAGTTAGAAAGTAATTATACCCCCTGTCTGTGCAAATTAATATCAGCTGGGTTAGTAAATTGATGGTCTATAAAAAGGCTTTTCGTTACCAAGGTGTCACACA
>JANDJT010000148.1:7077988-7104906 GCA_024331685.1 Stegophilus panzeri
AGCAACATCACTCCATCATCAACCGGCCACACACAGGAGCTCCTCGCAAGATTTCTGACCAGGGAGTCAGAAGAATAATCAGAACAGTAGCCGAAGAGCCAAGGACAACTCGGAAAGAGCTGTAGAAACACTTGGAGGCAAACAATCACAGAGAAAACAATAGGCAATGCACTCCACTGCCATGGACTCTATGCACACTCACCCTGCAAGAGTTCATTACTAAAGAAAAGGCATTTCAAAGCTCGTTTAAAGTTTGACAAGCCTATGAAATGCTGGGAGAGTGTAGTCTGGTCAGACGAGAGCAATATTTTACTTTTTGGCTGTCATACTACACACCATGTCTGGAGAAGAAATGGCACTGCACATCACCCTAAAACGATCCAAAGCATACAACAAAGGAAACTCTCAATTTGTTTCAGAGAAAAAAAATCTAGGTGTTAGAATGGCCCAGTCAAATACCTGACTTGAATCCAATTGAACAAGATTTAAAGACAATATGTTTAGGAGAATGGACCAAAATAACACCTGATGTCACGTAATGGAGGTTAGACCAGATGCAAGCACTGATAAGAGCTTTATTAAAAACAAGATAGGCAGACAAATCCAAATCATGACACACGGGCGTGGTCAGAACAGGGAAAGGGTCAGGCAAACACAAAACGAGAAACTAGAAGCAAGATCAAAACTAGACACGAGAACATAGTACAATGGCTTGGTACAGTGAGTACACTCAATACTTTGCAACAAGCAAAGAGACACGAGGGGTTTAAATACTAAACAAAAATCAAGGGTGAAACACAAGACAGCTGATGAAAGTGAGGGAAACAACCAATGACAATACAGGGGCAGAGACAGGACATAAACCATAACAAAACACACGTGTCAAAAGTCAACATCACTGAAACCCAGAAGCTGCATGCTACAGCACTAGCACAAGGGGAATTTGCTGTTAACTGGCTTTTTTTGTTTTGTGGAACTAACAACAAGAGTACCACCAAGTAAAAATACACTGAATGGTATTAAGAAGCAAGCTTGAGTCTAATTTCCTTCTAGCCCTGACTGTAGATTCATACAGACTATTGCTGACATTTGCGTCAGGTGATTGCACTTTGTGACACACCTCTATATTTCATGTGCATTGGGGCTGATGTATTTAAGACCCATTAACTGGCAGTTTCACAACATGTGAAATGCAATAGAAGAGGTAATAAACATGGACAAATTGGAAAATTCCGTTGGTGAAAACCTACCATTAAATGTGCTAAGCAAACATCAATCAAAAGTAGAAACTGCATGAAAACTGTAGGTTGTATGTGGTTTAAACAAATGAGCCAACACCAGGCATAGCTTTTTCTGTTTAATATGCTTACTATTTGGAAGAGACATGATTACAGGCATGAATCTCTTCACTAAACATGCCATCACGAAATGTGTAATAATTTTATACCTATGATGAGCAGAATTGGTTGTATATATATATATATATATATATATATATTGGGTTATGTTTTGTTAAGAAAACAATAATAAGTATAATGCATTTTTTAACATTAAAATCACATTTTGCGTGGCTGCCAGGGGCGTGGACATTCGGGGCCCTGAAGATTTTTCTTTAGTCCCAAATAATTCTCCACTTGGGGCGGATTGTCATTACGGAACTGAACGTCAGTAAAAGAAGACGGTGGTGTTGTAATTTTATATCTTCAGTGAATGGAGGTGAGACCAATCAGATAGGGTTTACAGGAAAATACGTTGAAACACTCGTGTCTTATTGGCTGACAGCTCTCAATTCTACCAAACTCTAGCTCACAGTCAGTGTGAGGAAAAATGGGTATACCCCGATTTTATTTTAATTTATTAAACAGTAAAGGGGTTGAAACTGAAAGAGCAACATCCTCTGATGCTGAGCATGAAAACTAGGTGTGTAAATATCTGTATGAGTTCCAGTTTAGGTGAACATGATATGAGCAGAGCATAAGGAGAGATAATGTACTCTGCATGGCACTGTAGCAGCTAAACCCATAGCTTAGTTGTGACTCCCCTTGCTAGCGACGCCAAACTAGCCTAGTTAGAAAAGTTTTATATTTTATCGGTCTGGTCGTCCTACAAACACCAAGTTTTTGATAAATCCAATTTTTTGTAGTGTATTTATGTAGGATTAGTAATCTGATTACTTTTTACATGCAGTAATCAGTAATATAATCAAATTGCAATTTTAAAGTAGTAATTAGTAATCTGTAGTGGATTACTTTTTTGAGTAACTTACCCAACAGTGATAATGAGACACTGTGCTCAACTATAGGCTTAACTTTAGGCTCAACTTTAATGGTTTCATAATAGTAATGCTGAGTTACTGATACATAGTATTTTTTTTTGCCTTCCTATTCAATATTGTAATCAGCCAATACTGACAGTAATAGACCACCATGAAAACTGAAGGCTATACAGTTACTGCAGATATTGCCTCAGTCTTTGTCTCAGTTAGTTCAGACTTACATCATTATTTAAACACAGAGATGAACAGAAGACCATTCAGAAGTGTGAATTTTGGAAATGCCATGGTCCACCTACGTTACAATGAAACTTTCGGAGCCAGACATTCAAAGTCAGTTATGATAGTTGGTTATTTATTTATTTACTCAAAATCCTTCAGATGTTCAGCCAGATGTTTTCATACTTAACACCTCATTTAGTGAAAGGCAGATGTGTTAGGTCTGAAATGTATATAAAACAGCATTTCCTGTAATATGGGTAAATGCTTGGTACCACAGTTATTTGCAGCGGCAGTGACCTGAACCTATTTTAGATTGCTGAAACTAATGGTTGCATTGTTTATTAGTTACTAATCTATAATGGCTTGGTTTTTCTGGCTGGCTTCTTTCTTAAATTCCCCCTTGAGTTTCCAAATGAATTAAAGACCGCCTTTGGGATATCTGGTCATCTAATCAAGGGTTTGGAACTAAAAGTGTGCAAGTGACATTCAATAAAGTTTGTGTGGTTGCAGTTTTGGTGTTTGTAATTGCTGGTATAGCAGGTTTTATCCATGAAACAGTTGGTACAAAGAATTGTTCTTTTCACATGGAAACATCAGTAGCTTTTGTGGGTGCACACAATATTGCATTATGTTTTTAAAAACTTAATTATTTACTGCATTAGTTAATTATTGAGCCATTGAACTACAGCATTAATAAATCATAAGTAATGATGACAAAGTAACAACCTGATTTAACACATGTAATGATTATTTGTTTGAATGATTACGAAATACATCAGACTTTTTGTAAATAACAAATTTTTATTCATTCCATAAATAACAGTCAACAGAAATAATCTTCCTAAATGTTGATAAATTACTGAATTACTTATTTGACCTGATTGGTTTACTATTTAAAAAAAATTAAACAAGTGTTAGTTACTTTGTTAATATTACTTATTTTGTATTAATGCTGAAGTAAATGGTTGGTTCAAGTTATATAATGTCACTTAAGGGGACCTTAATGTAAAAGATTTATCAGTAATCATTTTCAAAGAAAGCATCCAGAAGTAAGTCGAAAGCACAGCAACAAAAGATAAAGGAAGACACACAATTTGTTTTATTCTCATCATTCTTGTACAATCTAAATATGTATGTAAGGTTATATAAAGCAAAATGTGACAAATATAGCATGTTTGACCATATGAGATTTGAGATCATCATTAAGAGGCTCTTAAAAGAAACCTTCAGAACAACTGCTCCCACTTAAATTGTGATGAAATTACTCCCCAATAATTCTATTCAGGAAAACAGGAAAAGGATAAGGAGCTCATTTAGAGCCAAATATGCATAAAAAGGTATGCTATGGTTCTAACCATCTTATATCAATAGCATGAAAACAGTATCTAATGTGTCTGAAACTTAGGAAACACTGTTCCAAACCACAAGCTGCTAACCAGAAACAAGACTTGGCACCTAGTTTTACCCTGTTTTTTGTCACCGTTTAAAAGAAAGTATTTCATCATTTGTTGTAACTATGGCTCTAAGCCTGAGTGAGAGTATCTCAAATTGTTCTGTGAAATAGACCATAATTACACTCCACAAGGGATCCTTAAGCATAGTGAAACAATACAGTATGTGCAGTCTTCTACCAAATATCAGTGTCATTTGGTTTCAGTTTTCCAAAAGATGGAGAAATTTAACATGGCCCTTCACACCAGAAAATTTTCTAATATGGGACAGATTTGTGTCCATTCAAGAAAATAATCTTTATATCCTCTGACACCATGATTTACTGTGAATAGAAGGCCATCCGCATAATACTTCACATGATTTACTCTATTTACAGTATAATGTATTCTTATTGCTATTAAATTATTTAGCCATTGTTTCCAATGTCATGTTAATAGAGCATCTCATGGAGTCTTTCAGGAAGCTTTATGAATTGCTAAAAGTGGTGCTTAGTCTTTAGAAAAAATGATTGCTATATTTGACATTGTAGATTAGTGGCTACCAACCCTCTTCCTTGAGATCTACCTTCCTGCAGGTTTCATCAACCTGGTTGAAAGCATGAGTACAGCTATGCTGGGATTACCATGCTGGCTTTTAATTCCATGCAATTTCCCCAGAGACTCAACATGGATGTACTGACTGCCTTCGCCGGCTTTGAAAGCCCATTGAATGGCTTTTTTTCAGAGCCAGATTTATTTTGGGAGCTTGCTACACCCCAAGCCCAAGGAGATACAGGGGCTGAGATTCATGTTGTCCCAGTTCGCCTGCCCAGCTCGCCAATGGGCAGAGCTTCTGGTTGCCACTGGAACCATGGGCCTAGGAAGCGTGGCTGGGTTCATATGCCTCATGACAGTGATTTATGGTAAAGCAGACTTTATTTAATTAATAATTTTTTGGGTGAGGTCCAGCCTGATGGCTGAATGAGGAGAGGAAGGCTGGAGTCAAAGAGCAGTCAAAAAGAAAGTGAAGTCACTTGACAAAGCTGCAGCCTGAGACCAAAGTGGCAGCCTCACTCCCAGAAGACCAGCCTGAGATTAAAGTGGCAGCTTCACCTCCGGAGCTAGAGCCAGAGACCAACGAGGCAGCCTCACCTTCAGCACTCCAGTCCGAGACTGAGGTGGTCTCTCCTGCAGAGCTCCAGCCAGACACCAGTGTGATGGCCTCAGCTCCAGAGTTCCAGCCTGAGACCAATGAGGTGGTCTCCCCTGAGGAGCTCCAGCCAGAGGCCAACAGGGCGGCCCCCACAGCCCAGCTCCAGCCAAAGGCCGACAGCTTGAGGAGGACTCTGTGCTGGCCACTTGAGCTCTTCCACTCCAAATTTGGCAAACCATGTCTTCATAGAGCTTGCTTTGTGCACAGAAGCATTGTCATGCTGTAAGAGGTTTGGGCCTCTTAGTTCCAGTGAATGGAAATTGCAGTGCTACAGCATACAAAGACATCCTATACAATTGTGTGCTTCAAATGTTGTGACAACAGTTTGCATGTGATATATGTACATAACATATGTATGTGGTGGTCAGGTGTCCACAGAATTCTGACCATATAGAGTATTATACAACTTACACTATGTTAGGATACAGATTTGTTGGTGTTTGTTGGTGCAGACATGGGACCATATTCAGAGTTGCCAACTTAAGTCCAAAAGTTATGGCAGTATTTATGTGGGGAAAGATAATCATATTCACAGATGGCCTAAGCAACTGCTTAAGCCAATTTTCTGGGCTTCTCGCTGAGATTACGCAAATCACCTGTGTATGTAGTTCATGCTTTCATTGTTGTCAGATTTATCTTGAGTAGAAGCATCCAAGGAAATGGTTTTGAGTGATGTCTGCACAACCAGCTTTAAAGACAAGCACTTGTGTTTGCAAGATGGTTTGAAAAATAATCTGATTTAGCACTAATCTGCTACACTTACAGCTCACTTAAAAAAATGTCTTTAATATGATTAATATATTATCTCTAATGTTCTATGCAGAAAAAAAACTTTTTTGTGGACTTGAAAGGAATGGTATTATTAATTAATAAATAATGTCTTTTTTATGTATCTTTAATTTATGTGTCTAATATTAGCCTCAAATGGTATTCTGTAGTTTTCAGTGTATGTAAAATGCTCAAAACATGAGGTTCAGCATGTTATATTTATCATGCCAATGCCAGATTCCACCAAGAACTCTCAGTACACACCATGGCATGCAAACATGGCCGCTGCAGTCTACAATCCCCAACACCTCTCCACACTGGCACGTTCACACTTACCTGAATACTAACAAGTAACACTTGTTTCCAATCACGCTCTCAGCCTATGTATACACAGACTCTCACAATGACTCTTTGTGAAATAATGCTCAGTGTTCATTTACCTGAATTACCAAACCTTAGTTTGTATTTGCTATCCTATCTTTTTTTTTTTTTTTTTTTTTTTTTTATCTTGCTTTTGCTTCCTGGTTTTCATATTTTGGATTTTGTCTCAAAATTACTGTTTGCTGATCGCCTGTTCCTGATTTTGAGATCTTCATGCTTCATTTTAAGTTTTGGATTTGTCTGCCAGTTTTTTAAATAAGATTTGAAACTGCAATTGCATCCGCCTCCAACTCTGTCACATGCCAGTATTGTGGTTACATCAAACTGTCAGACAGTGGCTGAATTTAATATTGCTCCTTGCACAAGCTGATATCATGGCTTATAAACAACCATAACTGAGACCTGTTTCTGTTTTACTCAAACCCTACCTTATGTGAGTAACTCTCAAGTATTTAAGTCCATAGTTATGTCTGAATACCAATTTGCAAAATTTCCATACTCAGCTATGACTACTGCCCATAGCATGGGTATTCCCATAGCATGGAAAGGACTTTAACTGTTAAACAGGCCTTCCAAATATCTCAGCATTCCTGATTCTAATATTTTAATAATGCTTATGAAAGTCCATTGCCTTGTGTCCAATAAAAAAGATTCTTTGGAATCCAATGTCTGCTCCATATGTTTTGTATTTTAATTCTGCTATTGTTAATGTACTTGTTGTGCTTAATGACTGTAGGGGAGCCCTTGTTTTGATTTGGGCACTGACAATATAGTGATTTGATATGCGCAAGATGATTCTTGTTGGGCGCATGCTGTGCTGAAAGACCATTTGGATAAACATGATCATGCAAGAGGAATTATTATTACTCCCATAGATGAGTTTCAGAAGCCTATTTGGAGCATATATGGAGAGAAGAGCCAAAAAACAGCTAGTGAGCTTAAATTGATTCCAGCTCAGCTCAGGTTATATCATATCAGTCTCAAAACAAACATCACGTAAGGCTTAATTAAGTGATATACAGTATGTACCTTCCATTTATCTGTGCACTATATATTTTTGCATGAGGTCAAAGGAGCATTAATTAAGGTTAAGTCTGCAGATGTACAATAAATAATCATTACTTTGCTCCAAATTGCTCCAAAAGTATATCTGAATCTACTTTTTTTTTTCTTGATAACTATTGATACTTGATGTTGCAGCATTCTGTCTTTGCTGATTTTGGGCAAGAAAGTAAAATCTATTGTGTAGTGTGAGGTAAGTCCTGGCTGACAATTTTATTTCTAATGAGTTTTACACTGTCAATATAAAACATTTAACTGAATTTGGAGTAAATAATAATAAATCAGCTGTAATGTAAATTGCCAAGACGTGCTATTCTGTTATGTTTTGGTCTCTGTGCAAGTAAAACATTAAACAGTTTTGCGTTATCACAATGAATTTTAAAGAAATCTGTTAGCAGTTAATCAACTGATAAACACTACATATTTTTTTTTAGGTGCAATACAATGGAAAGCTATGTGTCATTTGAAAAAAAGAAGAAAAAAAAACACTGGAGTTAATTTCAACGGTATAGGCTTAATCCATAAATGTTTCTCTTTATAGAAAGCTTCACACCATTTATTTCTTTGTTAAATAGCAACACATTTTAGTCTTTTTATTATTGGGCTTAGATTATGTGAATGACCTACCATACAACTCTCTGTGAATGTTACTGTAGAAGCAATAATGTATTAAAATGTGTTATTTGTCTTGCACCCAGCACTGCTGTTGAATAACAAAAAAAATGATCAACCCACCAGATTTGAGAATTCAACAATGTTTTGATATAAAAAGAAAAATAGTTTGGCCTAATGATTGATTCTTGAGGGACACCTTTAATAGGGCCTAACTATTAAATATGTATAAAACCATTTCATAACAATCCAAGATTTGAAGTCTAACAGTATATTGGAAACTACAGCGTGCATGCACAAATTGGGATTTAATAAGAGTTATTACTGAGAAGAAACACTAGAGTGTTTATATATATATACAATATATTTATATATGTGTGTATATTTATATACAATAGCGTATATGCACAGTGCTACTTTCTCTATTACATTAACAAGAAAGTACAGATAGGAAGCTGGTCTGCATGAGCCTTTAATCTACTGATCAGTAACCCAGAGCCTTAACCCTGCCACCTCCAAAAGGACCTTCTACTGCCAAAACCTAGGATTGAAGCAGGGACCTTTAGATCTTCAGTCTACAGCTCTTCCATCAGATATTTCAGCATAAAGCTAGGCTACTGGAACTTAAAGTTTGCTGGTGAGAAATTTATAGTACAGAATAATTCATCAGTGCAGATCATTTCAGTTACTATTAATATCTTGTGCGGGTGAAAAAACTTTGCCTCTCAAAGTAAAACATACTTTGTGGGATTTAATGGCATATTCTTTAGTATAGCTACTAAATTACTCAATTTTCTATCATTTTTATAGCAGTCAGAAGTTCTTTTGTTGTGTTGTGTTGTGTTTTGGTTTGGTTTGGCTAATATGAGCTGGCACACTCAGATCTAAAACATACTGTAAATGAACTTGTGCTGAAGATCCTAACTTTGAAATTTCTGTTACAGGAACAATGAGCTTGTTTGCTGTAGAGAGCCTGTGAGTGATCTGAAAAAAATTTGTACCACACCAATTCCTGTCCTGCACAAAACTGCACACATAAATGAGTTATTTTATGCAAATCCCAAAATGAAATTGTTCTGTATATCCAGTTTTCTACAGAACAATTTTATTGTTTCTTATTATCAGACTTCCTGGATGCTGCCATTTCTGGGTTCTTTCCTATTACTGTCCTAACACTTGATACTTCATAATAGATAATAGATATTGTTTATGAGCATCCAAGAGGAAGTCCTAAACTTAGGACAAGCCTATTTATTCCCAATGCTCCATAGCAGTGTCTAGGTCCGATCCTTCCAACCAGCCACTGGGATGATTAGCAGGAGCAACCTTATAGCTACTGTCACTGAAACAGATTAACACATTGGTGAAGAAATGAAGCGGCTCCACAAGGAGTACCTCCTGTTGTGCAAACTGCCATGGCTTTCAAACTCTCCTCTGCCTCCTCTGCTCTTTCCATGATGTAATGCTTGGCTCTGAAATGTCCTATGAGTTAATAGTTCTGCTAACAGCCTAGAAAGAATAAAAAATCTTATATTGCACTTTGGTGGGTGTTAGAACCAGTGTTATATACATGTGGAAAATGTTCCTTGTGTGATTTCTTCTGGTTTGTCTCAAGGATTGAACCAGCCTTTTCTATAATTACAAAGTTTAAACACAGTGATCTGTAAAAACTGCATGTAAATGTAGTAAAGTATTGCATCATTAGAAATATATCAGTAGACTGTTCCTCATGTTTTCTGTTGAAGTGCTTGCTGCTGAAGTCTTGAATCTTATTGGTCAGAAGGTCTTGATTCATTTTTTTTTTATTTTTTTTATAGCAGCAGCTCAGACAATAGATCTGGCTTCAAGGTTTATATTAATATAAATATAAAACACTCATTCTAATACATTAGCATGTACATTACTGTCTGTCGTTGTTGATATGGTAAAATCTTCTGTGATGAGACATTTGTTTACCAGTTTTGGATTCCCCAGAGTCAGTGATTAGTAATAATCAGTGTTAATACTGTTGCTTTAAACTTTCAGACACAGGAAAACGGCATTTGTGTGGCTTTTTAATCTCAGTCTGGCTTTTTAATCACGGCCGTTTCTGCTAGAATGGACATTCCACAATCTTAAATGCAGCTACAAACAAAAAAAAAGTATGAGGTGTCGTTTTTAATTAATCAATAAATAACTGGCTAACTGTTGTGGTATAAGAGAAATAAAACACTTCTGGATGTGCTGGTGTTGGAAAATGATCGACTCTGTGGTGGCGATGATAACCCCAATTTGTGTTCGTTTCATCATGTTTATAATTTTCCTATATCAGAACACCCCATCATGTTTTACTCTTTACATACTATACAACTGTATATTTTAGATAATCTTGGAGGTGTAATTTTTTGGAGGTGTAAAGGTTTGTAATTCTGTGTCTTTTTTTTCTCTCTTTGCCAAAGTGTTATTACAGTGAATGCTCTTTTAGTTCTATCTATCAGAAATCCCCAGACTGAACACTGACTAGTTAATGCATAACTCACTTGAACACGACTTTAATCACTAACTCTCCACTTTCTCCTGACAGTCCTGATAATATGGTTTGGATTTTGCCACCATTCTCAGATCATATCCCATCCAAAGCTGCATTCCTCTAAAGGGCTGGCCTGGATCACAGAGACACTTCAAAGACAAATTGTTAGTAAAAGCAATGCTCTGTGCTGTACTTCCCTCACACCTTTACTCGGGTCTTTCAATTGAATCCCAGGCATGCACGAGTGAAATATACCAGAACTGCCCCTTTAGCTCTAAAGTACTAAGAGAGTGAGAGAGTTACCCATAGGAATGTGTTTCTATTCTAGAGACGTTCATCCCTTTGAACTAAATCTAAGCCATAGAATTATGTAGCTTCTTTCATTGTAAATCAGTTCAAAATAGATCCTGCCTCTGCTAAAACTCTCTGCTAAAACACTCAGGAGTTTAAATTCTCTCAGTTCAGAGTTTATAAAGACTTTTCATTATTGACTGTTTATAGTTTTTTTCTTCTTTGTGCTTTCTTTCCCTTTTCATTCATTACATTTAACTATAGATTAAAGCAGCTTTTAATCTGTGTTGTTTTGTTCCATTATATAAATATTTTAAATGCTATTGTACTCCATTATAACTTACTATACATAAAAGTAGGAATATCACTTTTAAGCTAAAATGTGTATAGCAATGTACATATTTTTAGCACAGCTCACTTGAATTCCCCAATCTGATATTGTGTTGGTTAATTTTCTATGATAGCAAGGCTCAAAAGGGAAAAAAGAGAGACTGGTGAAGAAATTAAGAAATATTGGTATAGTAGCTGTTATAATATACAGTAAGTCAATACAGGAACTAGCTTGCTTCACGGGCGTTCCACAACATTATTAAATGTAATATAACATTAAATGTAACTGCAAATGGGTAAAAAAAAGAATGATATGCTGTTCTAATAAATAGAAAATAGTTTCTGTGATATAAGGGGAACTGTTAAAGAAAAATAATCACCTTCAGGTACCAATAACTCCGCATTGTGTTGGTCACACCAACCTGTCATTGGTTATTTCTTATAACAGAATGCCCTGTTGTGTTTTATTCCTTACTGATGTACCAAGGCCACCTAAAACATTACCTTTTACCTTTTTTATTGAATATTAAATAATTTGCTATGGATTTTTTTTTCACTCAACAAAAGAACAAAGCACAGAAGTACTGACATTTTTAGCCAAATCAAGAATTCCAGAATCTACTGTATGAATATCCAACCCTACACCTGACTCCTCTCTTTTTGCTAGTATTGTGTTACATGACCTGTATTTGGATGAAAGGACATGATAGGTTCTCATATTTTACGATGCATTAAAAAATGTCTCTTGCTCCACTGTTAAACTTCCTTGCTTTTTTTTTGTCATTGATCCTGATTGAAACAAGTGCGACACTGTTTTATATTTTCAGTAGTTTTATTGAAAAATGCCTCCTCTGTTTCAGAAATAAATAAGAAAATAAGGCTATGGAATTCACAATTTGCAGTTACAAACATGAAGCAGCAATACTATATCCATAGTCTTGCACACAAATGCCAACTGCGTTTGATACTGATAACACAACATTGAGAACAACTATATTCTGGTTAAAATAAACAAAACAGAACCAAAACAAAAGAAAACAAATAAACGTCCTAAATATACACGACAGACATGCAATTCCACCTTTGGTAAAACACTGGCTGTGAGTTGATATAAAAAAAAAACAAACGGATAAATATTTGGTTTAGGATAATGCAATGGAGGCCATGTGTTACTGCGGATGATGATGAAACGAACATTTCTCGGGTGATGAAGGCAGATGACGTGAACGACTGATGTGTGGGTGTGTAGTGTAAACTTGCTATGCTTTATGATCATGTTGGCAGGAAGCTATTTCTCACCAGCAATATGAGTACATGATGCGATTTAGCATAATGGAGCAGACAATTTACAAGCGCACAAGGGGAGACGCTAAAGGGAAAAAAAATGTGCAGAGCCTCTGTCATTTCAAGCTCATAGACCTTCATGATAGCATATGTGAAAGCAATTTTAAATGTAAAAATAATAATAATAATAATAATAACTTTACATTTATGCAAAGAACATCTTTTTTTATGATGTTGTCCATTTGAATTGTCTTCGGGACAGCGATCTCTTGTGGCGCTCGCTGGGTGAGAGCTCAATGTCTTCTTCGGGTATTTGGAATTCACGGGGCTCGGGCTCGCGAGGAACCGCTTCTGCTTGGAAATATTATTTTGCCCAGTTGAGCAATAAAGTAACAGTACACTTAAAGTCAACAAGAGCATTGTGTTGTAATACCAGAGCTATGACAGTAAGATCAGAGCAGAAATATGGGTTGGAAAATAAAAGACAATTGGGACTGATAGAGAAGACAATAAAGTGGGTTCATTTCGCATTTTCTTCCCATGTTTGATGAGAATGAGATGTAGACATAGGAGCACTGAGTTCATGGGAATATTAAACATCAAACACATTGGAAGATTCAAGTGTATGATATGAGTCATTGTAACACAGCTGAGGAGCTGGTTGAGGAATATCAGAGGACAGGAGACTTTCTAAAAACTTTCAGCTACCATGTACAGAAATATCTTTCTTTAAAAAAGAAAAAAAAACCCCTCCAGGGTCATGTATAAAAAGGCATGTGGTTCAAATTGGCCCTGAGCAAAGTCAAAGGGTATATTACTTATGGCACATCATCTTTAAATAAAATTTAAAAAAAACAACAAAAAAAGGCAATCGTGTTGGCATTCAGCAAACAGCAGAATACAAGGCACAAGCTGGCTACTGGTGTTAAAACAAATTTTAGTGAATTTGGGTTCATTTACAAGGCACAATTAGTTTATTTACAGATTAAAAAAGGAAAACCAAAGAGTTAGGCTAAACATCAGCTGTCTTGGCTATAAATCCTCTTGGTTAGTAAGTGTTGCTGGTGGTGTTGTTTGTGTGTTTTGGGTCATGCTCCTCCATCTGCCTGTTTGATGTTTGGCTTCAAGATTGCAAACAGGCCACTGCATTGCTGCTATCACCCGTTGCGCTGGCGGTTAAAGTTGCGGCAAACTCTTGTTAGTACAAGTCCGTTATTTAATGTTGTGGCGTTGTGTTTGTTGGTGGCTTTATATTGTTTTCTATAGTGTTCATTAATCATTCTCTTGGTGATTATCCTCATAGGACAAAGCTCAATCAGGACTCACTCATGATTTCAGAGTGAAAGGAGCACAGGCGCTTTAGAATGTTTATGAACCTGGAACAGGTCAGAGAGTGTGTTAGGGTTATGAAACTACATCAGCAGGTTTTCACATACCTGATGTTATGTTAAAGAAAAAAAAAATCTATTGATTAAACCTCAGTGCTAATGTAACTGTGAGGTAGCTATGCATGCACTATATGCATGCACTATGCTAATACATGCATTAGACGTTATTAGTGTTTTTTTTTCTTCAAAGGTTAGGCGGCAGGTTTATTTGTGAGAAATGATACGTACCTCTGTATTGCTGGCCGTTATAAGGGATCCCCACACACTGAGAGGAATCGCAGTAGCCTGGAGGGCCTGGTGGTCCTCGAGCCCCTGCAACACCATTACGACCAGGTGGACCACGAGGACCTTGAGAACCAGTGGGGCCTGGAGGTCCTTGTCTAGACTCACCTGGTTGGCCTGATTCAGAATGAAGCAACTTATTTAAAAAACTGCTAATGTTTGTGTGTGTGTGTTTGTTTGTTTTTTATCATTCAACCAGTCAGTGTGCAGCTCAGGAGACAAGCAAAAACAATAAAGATGGCGAGTAGAACATGATGGAAATTGAGTCGTTGAAGAGTGAATATAATATTGCTTTATGGTGTTGAATGTTTGATTTTTCGAGGCCCAACACAGCACAGTTTCTGTTCTTCAGTAATTAACAATCTAGCAGTGTTTGTAAGCAATAGGCAAAAAAAAACTACTTAGTACAATTTTTAAAAAATAATACAAAGTATGCCTACTTTTCAACAAATGTAACAGTTTAAAATGAGTGAACATTGTTTTGATAAACTAGTAAATGGTATTGAACTACATAGGTATCCACTGTAGGTCTATTAAATATATGTCCACTTCTAGTTAAATTGTATTACATGACTTGTTTATGTTTAAGACAGTATAACGAGAATATTCATGTCTGAGACGGAAAAAGCTATGCTACAAATTGTTGGCATGTTACTATTATATAAGAGTCTAACGCTAGACCTACAGTCTATCTACAGTAAGCAGTGCTGGACCAAGACCAGGAAGATATTGAAGGACCTCAGCCATCCGAACAACGAACTCTTCTCTCTGTCGCGGTCAGAGAAGTGCTTTTGCTAACACAAAGAGAATGAGGAGGAGTTTCTTCCCACAGGCCATTCGGGTCCTGAACCAGGACAACACCAAGGACTAGCGCTTGGACTCACTTTCACAGCACCCACACCCCCTACATTCCTTTAATATATCTTCTATTCATGGGAAATTTCATACAACTAACTCAGCTTAATGTTGCACAGCATTATATTGCACAAGACAACAGCACATATCTGTACTTTATCAGACTGTTGCTACCACCCATCTTTATATCCTCACATTATATTTTTATCCTTTTTTTAAAAAAAATACTTTCCCATTTTCAAACTCTATGTAAATTCTATTTTATGTCTCGGACAGTCGTAAAAAGCATTTCACTGCACATCGTATGGTTGTGTGTGACAAATAAAATTTGTATTTGAATTTGATAATAGGAACACGAGGAACAGTAACACATTTGGGATGAAGAATTATTCTGCCCAGGGTAAGGACAATGAAAACCTTATTGTTGTAAAAGGCCCAGTCAAAACAAGCTAATTGACACTCACTTCATTCAAATACCATCATAAAATAAACCAAACTGAAATGAGAAAGACTGGTGACAACTGTACTGATAGCTACAGTAATGAAAGGGAATGAATCAGGCACGTGGTTTTGTGTGCATTTGAACATGAAAAGTCTTACCAGGTGGTCCAGGCAGGCCTCGCTGTCCTCTCTCTCCAATACCCGGACTTCCTCTGTCACCCTTCTCGCCAGCTGGACCTGAAATAAAACATATGCATATACAGCATTATGAAAACAGAGAGCAACCACGCAAGCAATAAATGCATATAGTGCATTGATCCAGAACGTCTGGAAAGACTTCAAAGGGAAGTCTAATAGAGAATGCAGGATGGAGAAGTATCAATATATCCCCAGCCAAGCCAAAAGCTAGGCATGTGTTTTTGCTGCAACAGTGTTTTTGATCCAACTGGACATAATAACAGCAGTCATTTGGGTCGCTATATGAGTTGATGGATCTTAGAAGTTTTCTGAGTGCCTACAAGAGCTCCAAAAGACATGGGCATTGGCGTCAAATACTTCACAGTAAATGTTTTCATGTTAATAATGCAGCTAGCATATGGCAGCATATTTATTTATTATTCTGCATGGGAAATTTAAATAAATAACTATCATTATAAGCCTAGTTCACACTGCACCAACAGACGCCGACCAATTCCAACAATCACCAACTTTTAAAAGTTTACCATTGGATTTAGAATGCTGGGGAACACAACCGTCATGTTCACACTGCTACAACAAACACCAACAAACTTTTTCATGGACAGTCAGACTGGTTTAAAAATGGATGATCCTTTTACCACAATCCAAATTTTACTATTACTTGTGTAATTACGTGTCACTCTTCACCTGAAAAGTCAAAGAGTGAAACGAAAGAGGTTAAAGGTGAAGCCTTGGTTGTTGCGATGTGAGAGACATGGTGCTTACTTAAATCTATGCAGAGAACTGCAGACTGAGGAAGTGCCGAGCTTTCAGATTTTTGCTCGCTTTGCTCACAAGCAGTTTCAACAACAACGAAAAGAACATCTTAAGGTAGGCTATGTGGTAAGCTAAGAACATTATTAGTTCATACATTATGAACAATATTTTGATGCAAATTTTTATGTAAGTTATAAACATTTGTTGAGATTTCGCTTCTTAATTCATGAAACAGAATACGGAAAATGACATAAGGTTAGAGGGCATAGCACACAGGCTTTCATTTCTCTGAAGTTTTCAGGGATGTTTTCCTCATCGTCATGACAACAGTTTGTGCCCAGGTCAGATTACGTCAGAGTTTGTCGGAAAATCATAGCACACTGCTCAGACATTCCATGACCAACAAACGACAATTGAGCATGTTCAGTGTGAACTAGGCTATAGATGTTAATAAATTACTAGGGTTATTATTTAGAGATAGAAATGATTTTTTTTGCTGTCTATCAAGGTTCAAGGAACTAAATCCGACAGCCAAAAAGGAACTTTGTGATGATTGTTTTTATAACAGCAGGTCTCATAGTAGTTCCAGTTGTAATTCAAATGATAGGTTTATATTAACACACTCCTTTTATACTGTATGTTTATATATTAGCAGATCATTACCAAGGACTTACATAAAATAAACTGATTAAAAAGATGTTTTTTTAACCAAGAAATATGTATATTCACTGACATGGCAAAGCTTTTTGTAAGGTGATGTTTAATTAACATTTATGGAAAGAGTCTAGTGTCAGAGCCTTGTACCAGTGAATAAGCTTCCCACCATGGGGAAGTCTTTTTGACAGAGGAAACTTGGTGGTAACTTGGTGTTATTAATTCATATTAACTTTAAGAGAGAAAAAAAGAGAAGCTGATGTGAGAACTACTGTTTATATCTGCTATTGGGATGATCTTATCTAGTGGCCATTCCACAACAGTTAACATAACTATAAATGGTTAAAAAATGGTTTATTTCATTAATAAATAAAAAATTGGCAAATTCCTGTGGTATAACAAGAATAAAATACTTCATGATGCTTCATTATTAACTTCATGGTGTAGAAAAATAATCAACATCAGGATGGTAATAGTAACTCGGCATTGCATCATTGTTGGGGTTATTGTTGATTATTTCCTATAAGAGCACACTCCCATTGGTTTATTCACTACTTCTATTTCAAGGCACTAAAACATTTTTTTTTTTTTTTGTCGAAAATCCTGAAAGGAAATCCAGGAAAACATTCACGGTTGTCCAACTGCATTAAATGAGGAATGCAACTCACCTCTTTCTCCCTGCTGTCCGGGCAATCCTGGCCTTCCCGGGAAACCATTTTGTCCAATCCGGCCAGGTTCTCCACGAGGCCCTGCAATACCAGGTGGCCCAGGAGGGCCTGCAGGTCCAGGACTGTTACTGCGCATGTCACTGGGGATCTGGTTCAGCATTTCATTGAATCGGCTCATCTGACCTTGAAGTAGGATACTTATATATTAGCACTTACTAGAACACAATGGATTGAATGACATTTGTGCACCAAATGTAATTGTAGACTGCTGTAAAGAAAAAAAATTGTGAATTCAAAATAACACTTACTGTTGACTAAATGTTCACAGACTTGTCTGGCAATGGAACGCATCATGCCCTGAGAGGCAAGGTCACCCTAAAAGACATAACACCAGAATTCCTAATTGCATATTCATGCACAAAAAAAACATATCAAAGGAAAATAAAAATCTGAATCCAAACTATGAATAAAAATGAAATCAAAGCCATCACTCACTCTTTCACCCTTGTCTCCCTTCATTCCACTGGGTCCCTGTGAAAATTAAAAACATATTCTACTTTACATACGCCACCACATCTGAACACCCAAATCCTGCTTGCTCTTAAATCTCCTCTGCCATAACATTCACTTTTTTAAACAAACATCCATTAGTTTATCACTAGCTGGAAAATCTCTCAGAATCTTGATGTCACTGAGTGGGTTTTGAGGAATGCCTGGGGGCTGCTGTCAATCTTTGGGTGAAAGAGATAAAAGTGAGACGCCGTGTCGTCTTCACACTGTTGTATTTCACACAGTCATCTGACAACATAATATTAAGTTCTTCTGGAATGTGACTGATTGTATCATGGCTTGTCTAACTGATACAATAGTCTTCAAAGAAATTATAATATCCACCTGTATTATAGCATACCATGTGCTCTCTCTTTAAAAAAACAAACAAAAAAAAACTGTTTAAGAGTATGGTCTAGTGAGTATTTACTTACAGGAACACCGTTTTCACCAGACTTGCCAGGAATTCCAGTAGGACCTGGCATTCCAGGAGATCCAGGTGCTCCCTGCACAAAAATAGCATCAACATCAAAAACAGCACATTTTACAAAGACCCAAATGGTACTATTTTCAGCATCTATGTAAGTTTCCAATGCTTCGCCATCACAAGAAAGAAGCAGAATGCCCAGGCAGGAGCATTTTCCGAAAGAGATTTCACTATGAAATCCTTATTATTTGAACACACCATTGGTCCCTGTGGGCCTCTGGGTCCGGCTGGTCCTTCTTTCCCTGGGGGTCCCTGTATTAAAACACACACGCACACACACACACACACACACACACACACACACACACACACAAACACACACACACACACAATCAGATCCAGATTTCCACAGTACAGTACAGGAAGATCTACTTTTGGACAGTAATGCACTGCACTCAGATGGGCAGCAGAACTCACCCTCACACCAGCAATTCCCATAGGGCCGACAGGACCAGCTGGTCCAGGTGGACCCTGAGATAGACAGAAACACATTTACACACTTCACACACTCTTACCAGTGAACACACCTCATCTATCTTTGACTAAGCAACTTAAACCAGTTGCAAAACACACTTTCCAGTATTTTATTTTATTATGTTATTTCTGAATTGCTTTAAATGGCTTCAGCAGTTCACTCATTTCCCCCCAAATTCTTCCCTCCTCATCAATACCAGCTCACCGTTGATGCCTTGGTGTAAGATTTACAGGGAACATAGTATATGCCAGATCCATTTTACTGGCCATTATAAACCTGGCTGCAACTTATTAAACACATGTTGCTATAGCATCTGCATCTAGTATGTTCACCCGCAGAGCACGCATCATGAATTTTTTTATAGTGTGTTCAATATGCTATAAATTTTTTTCCTTCAAAATACCCCTTCTTATTCACTTATCTCTTCTCATCATTTTGATCTTTTATAGAAGAAACTGCTTAAGATTGTTTTTCCACTGCAAAAATAATATCAGTCTACAGTAGGTGAAAATATCATAAATGGGTTGAAATTAACTAATATTTTTTTCATTTTCTTGGGATTATTAAGACTATGTAGACATATTCATTTTAAGCTTTAAGTTGTTTTATTCTATTGACAGATAACGTTGCTTATTTTAAGCATTTATTTCTAAAAAGAAACATAAATATCCTGCTAATAGGAATAATCTTAATCATCATGGTTTTCACTAATTTCACTAATTTCACTTTTTGTATGATTTTGTTTCAAATCGCACCATCCCACTTCTAAGCTCTGACATTCAGCAACATAACCAATGAAGAAACAACTTCTATACCTGCCTGCCGTACCTGTTGCTTAGTGACAGTTAACTTGCTGTAATCCTTTTGCTAGCTCCATACATGTTCTAAATTTAAAAAAGCATCCTGGCAAAACGTTCAGGAAAGCTTTAAACCATCAGATGCACTACAACACTTAATATTGTGCTGAGCCAATTTATGTTTTACAGATTAAATCTTTCAGCATGATCTATGCCTGTGAGTAACTGCTGCCTCCCTACTAGCTGATAGGTTCTGAGCTTTGGAGTCCATATGGAGTCCATCCAGAGTAGTAGCATGAGCTGTGTAATGTTTTTTTTTTTCCTCCAAAAATATACTTAGTCAATAGAAAACGTACTTTCTGCCCAGGTAGTCCAGCATCACCGGGATCTCCTTTCGGTCCTGGACGCCCCTATGGAAAAAAAGAAGCAGAAGATAGAAGAGGTTATATTAAAACCATATTCATCAAGGTGAGTGGAGGAGGTTATGTACTGTCATTCTACTGGAAATCTGACACATAAATCAAGTCGACAGGGCAGGATTTTAGGAAAACTGCTCCTTCATGATGTCTGATTTAAAAAGGGAAGGAAGAGACTCCGGAACTGAGAGGAAGAAATGAACTGGAGTCAGATTTATGTAGATACATTAAGAATAAGGTGTTTTAAAGGGTGTCGAGTATTTAGTGTGAGGTCGACAGACTTGGAGGAATGCACAACGCCGAACCACAGTGCAATTTCCACTCAGGGCAAAATAAATGTTCAGGGTAATCCTTCAGTTCAGGGGCCCTTAGAGATTTACAGCTCACTACTGAGAACTGGCTGAGAGTAGATACAATGGATGGGGAAGGAGTCTATGCGAGAAGAAAAAAGCCAAAAGGATAACTTACAGCTTCTCCTGGAATCGAGTGCCCACTGGGGCCCTGCGGTCCTGGAAGACCCATCGGGCCTGGTGGACCCGTGTCTCCACGAGGTCCAACTGGACCCTACAGTATCACACACATGAGAAAAATCTTAGCCATTCACTGGTTCATATTTGCTCACTTCACTAAATACCATGCCTCAAGATAAAAATTTATGGACAGGAAGTCCTGAATATGATACTTACAAGAGCGCCATTTTCTCCTTTTTCACCTCGAGGACCTTTGCTCCCAGGTGCTCCCTGGGAAAGTCAAAGAGATATTTCACACACAACACTCCAGTGATCTGCTCACACAGCAGTCAATTATCAAGCCAAATGGTGCACTTGACCTGCCTATGACCATCCGTGTCGACATGGTTATTAAACACGGCGGTTCTTACAGCAAGTTATAGAATTAATTTACTTCTTCAACAGGATAGAATTCTTTATGAATGTATTACATATGATTAGTTTGTCTCAGCTAGTTCATAAAACCAGAAGAATAAAACACTATCCCTCTTGGATATACATATATTCTGTTAATATGTTTAGCAGCTCTCTAAGAATAGTTTGTCCAATAAAGGAAGTTATCACTTTTCCCCCTTATTCCAAGTAATGTCAACATGTATACTATCCTTAGTTTTATACTGTAGCTAAGTAAGGAAAGCTCACATATACCGGTTTAGTGTGATGCAAACTGCATGCTGCAATGCTCTGTATTAAAAAATAAATATACAAATCAAACTGGTACTGTATCATCCAAATCAATTCTTACATCGAATTCTGCTTTCAAACATTGAGTCAGACCTCCTTCCTGAGTCTGATAACTGCATGGAGTGACACCAAACTATGTGCTGAGGAAGTGATTCCAGCATCAAGATGGCCGTTGTCCAATTTTTTTAATAGATAACAGCATGTCACACAGTGTTCGAAACCACATAATAAAGTCTGATACACAAAGCAGTTTGAGGTAAGTACGTAATGATTTAAACATGCATTTTGCACAAAGCAAACTTTGAGACTTTGAGCTTCCTGTGCTTTACCACATTACCACCAAATCTCCAAAACTACAGAAGCAAACTTTGGATACCAAACATGTGTTGGCACTTGGAATACAAGGACATTGTTTAAATTGTATTTTAGGCCAAAATTTCTTTTCTTAATGGCTTATGCTGTGCTCATCATGGATAAAATCCTGAATGAGAAACAGCACAATGGCCTAAGGCTAATTCTGAGCTTACTAACAGACAGCATGTGAAATGGATATGCTGCACATAGCTGGACATACTGTCTACTCCAGGTACTCCTTTTCTAAAAAAACATCTTACCACAGGCCCCTGCGGTCCGGGAAGCCCAGAGCTGTCTGACGTGCATGTGCAGGCGTTGGGAAGAGGTGGACACTTGGACTCATCTCTCTAGAACATGAAGATAGAATGAGCGAGATTAGCGGAGATGAATGAGGCCGGTGAGGATTAGAGCAGCAATTGCTCCGCTGCCTCAAGAGTAAATCTTAGTCACAACTCTAGTCCAAAAAAAGGGCAAAATATAGAGGAGAAGAGGGTTCTCAGAGATGAGCTCACAGCAAAATGAACACCAAGAATGTGCAGAAGAAGTCGTATAGCTACTAATGAAAGCGGTCTCAAAACTGAATGCAGTAGTTGGTTATGTGGAATTGGGGGGGAAAGATTATGTTTAAAAAATGGGAGGAAAACATGATCTTATTCTTTGTTTTAAAAAAAAAAATAGGAGAACTTTCAAGATGATTTGGTGGAGACATGGGAAAAATCATTTCCAATGTTCAACTAAGAAAAATGATGCTTGTGCATTAAAATCCATATTTTCCACCAGAGAAACACTTATTATTGCTGACAGCATCATTTAGAAGCTGGACTTTATTAAAACCTGAGTGTGATGTGAAGAATGACAGCCGTTCAGCAGGGTGGCTATGTGATCCATGTGGTGTCGCTCTTTTATGTCGACGAAAGAGATTTTGAGCATTTTCGTCTGTGTGATGAGGAATTAGGGCATGCTAGTACAACAAAAGTATTGGCTGTATTGGCTGAAAGAAAGACGATATAAAGACAGGGCAAACTGCAAATCAATGACATTAAGCTGTTTTGAAGCTGCAGCTGAGACACTCTTGTCCTTCAACCGCTAATTATATCCAAAACTCCATAATTTCATGAGCCTTTAAAAGCAGCAATTTGAAATGCTTTTTGTTAAAGCTCAAATGGAAACAGAGCACCGTCTGTTTCTCAGAGATGCTCATCCTACATGATGAGCCTTAATTCTATCTTGCCAAAAATGTTGCTGGTATCAAAGCATTTTCCCCATTTATTTCCACATAAACACATTGGGGCATGATAACATTTCTGACAGATGTTATGCCAAAGCCTGAGCTATAAATGCAAAGTATGGGAAAATGTTCTTGGGGATAAAAAAATATGGGTAAAGTCTTTCAAGTATTAGTGTATTAGTACAGAAACTAAAAGGAACACAACAGAAAGAAAGGATGACACAGATGTACAAGCACAGATGTTTCTGTCTGGATAATTATGACATGTCTTTATGTTTGTGCACATAACTGCTATGTTAGCTCCTGGAATTCTGTCGACAAATTAACACACTCGAGTCACACATATTTACACACAACAGAGAGGAATAAGAAACCACCCAGAGTAACAAGCATAAAGACTGGCATTGAGTTTGTTTAGGTTACTCTTACCATTGAGGGAAGGTCACAACATCTGTCCCGACTGGTCCATCCCAGGCTACAGATTATATCGAACATCTGGAGCTGGAACTATGCACCAGAAAAATTAAATCGCATGTTTCTCATCTTTGATCCAAGCTTCACATTTAAAGATTAAAAAAAAACAAAAAAACAAATGAGAATGCAACAACAGATTAAAAACACCCGATAAAGATAAATGACAGACTTTGCAGCTGGGAAATCCATCTGGGGGTTTTGCATTCATCAAATAAAAAAATATACACCAATAAATGAAAGAATGGGACTCCACATGCTCACATGCTAAATTACAGGTAAATTCAAAATGCTTCACTCACTGTTGCAGATTCCCCTTTGGAGCCAATAGATTTGGACATTTTGCCCAGCACTTGATAGCCATCTGCCGATGTATTTCCAGCTTCTTTAATTTCTTTCTCGGCCACCTCCTGGCAGTCCAAGTTCAGTTTGACGCTGCTGGGCGAGACCATGATGTGAAGCTGAAAAAAATTAATAAATGAGGATCATGAGACTGTGGAAAATACTGGCTCATCAATGAGTCACTTGAGGATAGGACCACTGTCTGTATTCCTGTGTATCCTGTGTAAACAAGGGGTATTACCTCTTCATGGCCTCTTAGAGATCTCAAATGAACCTTGATAGTTTACCATGTCACACTGACCTAGATTACAAAAGCTTATATGGATATAGAACGCAGATGTGATGATGATGAGCAGATCTGGAAAAGAAAATTGCCTAAATTGGAAAATATTTCCAGATGCACCAGATGCAAACAAACATCAGACGGAAATTAGCAGATTAGGATTGGTATTTTCTGATCTTTCTCTTGTGTCTTTTTTTTGGTACTATTATCACTCATAATACGTGTTGCTGCCTCACAGCTTCAAAGACCCTGATTTGATCCTGATCTCAGGTTACAGTCTGTTTAGGGTTTCATAAGTTTCCCTTATGTCTGTGTGGGTTCCCCATGGTTCCCCATGGTTCCCAGATTTCTTCCCACCTCCCAGATGTTCATAGGGGAACTGGCTACACTAAATTGCCTCTAGTTGTGAATGTGAGTGTGGACATTGCTCCTTGATGGACTGGGATTCCATCCAGGGTGTATTCCGATTTTGTGCCCAGTGTTCCCAAGATCTCAGGATCTGACCAGGAAAAAAAGTGGTTATTGAAGATGAGTAAAAGTCTTGTGTTTGCTTCCCAGTGGGTGGTCTCTCATTACCATATACTAAAGTCATTTGAAATCTTACACTGTATGTCGTAGAGCAGTTTTGTTCCACCACTAGTGTTAATATAACACACATGTCATACATATCCCCAGTAACCACAGTTTACAATGATGGAGTTAAGTTAGTGATATTATTAATAATATCTGTCTTTTCTATTCCAAACTTTGCACGTGTCCCACTCAACAGCAACGCTCAAGAGCAGCTGTTCTCCACCTCCTCCTCCCTTTGGGAAAATGGAAGATTCTTAAGATCTTGCCATAATAAGTGGCTTCTGCTCAACATCACTGGAAGTGGAAGTTCTAGGTTGACATGAACACTGTCTGGACGTCACGGTACAGTCATGGCTCTGGATTTCAGACAGTCTACAGGCAGGAACATCATGCTGGGAAACTTGGAGCAATGTTCCCCTATCTTCTAGAGCAGGGGGTAAATGAGGTGAAGTGAAGCAGTGCTAAGAAGATGGAAAAGGAGGGGGGAAGGGCCCTAATGGGACAATGTCTGGGAGTCAGTGTGTCTGGGAGAAACGTTACACAGCAGACCTTCCTTGTAGAGCTCTGATAGATTTCTACCTCCAGCTCTGACAAGGCATGATGCATTCAAGTGCAGTATTATGTCATGAGAGATGAACCTCCAAATTTCTTCAGTAGTCAGGCTGAATAAAAACTTTCCAACAGCATCTTCTGGGGTAATCATGTAGTTTGTTATAGTCATACTGTATGTTCCAGGCCTGTCAGAATAAATTTCACTGTTCGAATAACTTGTCAAAATATGCATGTATTAACTTTCTAACATGTTATTATTTCTATAGCAACAGCTCATGCACAGGCACTTATACGGAAGATACTCCTCATAAACAGATTTTTTTTTTTTTTAACCTCATTGATATGGTAGATTTTCTGTGAGGAGACATACTGTATATTTAGCCTTTTTTGGAAGACGTTTCCAGTGTCAGTACTCAGAGGTAAAGCTGAGACTTTATGATTTCTGACTGGGAAGATCTTCAGGGCGAAGGGCTTGGCGTTTTCCTGTTTCTTGGTAACATGAGAAGCTGCACTTATTAACTTTAAACATTAACTTTTAACTTTTAAGAGAGAAAATAGGAGATGCTGGTGAGGGAACCATTGTTTAAATAACTTGTTTCACAGATGTTCAAAAACATTAAAGATATCTATAAACTGATCTGATGATGATAATAATAGTTTTTCTTTTTAAGCATGTTTAAAATTGTTACTGCTGACAAGTTGCTGCAGTACAAGAGAATTTGAGATGTGCTGTTCTTGGAAAAGAATCAACTTTGAGGTTCAAGATTTATATACAATTTATAAAACAGACTGAAAACAATTTTCACCTTTTGTGGTTTAGGCAATACAAACACACAGTCTAGCCTTACAGATAATTTGATCATGTTTGATAACATGTTCTATTTAAATGCATTAGCATATTTAAAGGAGTTGGCCAGGCCTAGAATT
Source organism: Stegophilus panzeri (assembly GCA_024331685.1). NCBI lineage: Eukaryota > Metazoa > Chordata > Actinopteri > Siluriformes > Trichomycteridae > Stegophilus > Stegophilus panzeri. The sequence continues at coordinate 7,104,252 of JANDJT010000148.1, forward strand.
GGAGAAAGTGATTGTCTCCAGCTATTTTTCCTTTGACTAAACAGTATAGAAAGGTATTGTAACGTATAACTATCTAATGACTATTAATTTCAGCTTTTTCTGACATCTGGTTTCTGGATGAGCTCACTGCTCTCATTGTTCTCATCTTAATTAAAAAACATGGCACAAACAATAATGAAAAACACAAGGGACTGTAATTATCTGTTTCTAATGTGAATATGACTGAAACACTGATAGTTTTACACATCATTTCCATAAGATGTGTTAATGGGTCATTCATTTGTGCCACATTTATGGCATTCAACCAGTTTTATCAGATGGTCAAAGGACACACTCCATAAATATTGGTCAGGATGCTTTGCAAAGCTGTTGTTCTAACAACAGTGTCAACAGCTACTCTATAATCTCAATGAAGGAACACTGGCCCAGGAACTTAAGTCCAGGACATGAAGTCCAAGGCTGGTATGTAAAAGTAAAGCTTCTGTGGATTACTCTTAAAGGTAGTCTTAGAGGTATAAGACCAAAAAAGTTTTCTTAGTGAAAAGTAATTCTTAGAGCAGCTCTTAGCGTTGAGTAGGAGTTAATCCGAGGAGTGAAGTTTATGACAGTTGCATTGCCATAAATCAATCAATAAGCAAATTTTAACTTGTGTTTA
>JANDJT010000148.1:7104922-7119133 GCA_024331685.1 Stegophilus panzeri
ATATATAATAATCAAAAAGTAAACTAGTCATGTTTCATAAGACAAATATATTTATGTTTAGTCTGTTTAGAAAAAAATAAATAACCTGCATTTAATATGCTACAGTTTCAATTCAAATGGATTTAACACCACTTCCGACATAGATATCCAGTTACAGCTGCTCCACAATTGTATGATTTTGAGATTTAGCCTGTTTATGACATTATGACATATAAAACCATGAATCAGTTTTAAACACTATCATCTGCCAACCCCTGTGGCTCAGAAAACTCATAGTCTGCACCTTACAGCTCATTTATACAGCGACCCCAAGTGAGATTAATAAAACAACCTAGAGTATAAGTACCAATCACCAGTGGAAGAGGATGCACAGGCCTCAAGTAGAAAGTCTAAATCATCTGTGTTTATCTAGGAACGCGGGATGATTTAACATTGGCAGTCCAGAGAAAGGTTTCATATGTAACTGTGGAAATGTATTCATTATTCTTGAGCATTTACTATTTTAATAATATTCCCACTGTAGATCTGAAGCATGATATGTAGTTTTCATATATGTAATCTTTCATGGAATAAGTGAAAAGCATGTGCTGCTTGATTTCACTCCATTTACACAGTGAATGTTTGCTTTTTGGTGGTAGGGAGAAGTGATAAGCAGTTTCCGAGGGAGTAGTGAAGACCCTCTCCATTCACATCCTCACAAGGAGGTAAACTACAAAAAAAAAAGCTACTGCGGTGTGAAAATAACTACAGGAATTCCCTCATCGTGTAATTCAACTCAGTAGATGCTGGGACACAGCCAGGCCAGTGAGAGAGAGAGAAAGAGAGAGAGAGAGAGAGAGAGAGAGAGGCTCTGATGTGAGAGATGGATGGGGAGGAAGACAGAAATGTAGATAGATAACGTTTGTATTTGGTATGTAATTTGTAACGTGTGTTTAAAAAAAGACCTCAAGAGACCAAGATATTGACGGAGATGGAGAAAGAGACAGAGAGAACGAGGCAGCCTTCTCCCCCTCCTTGGCCTGCCATTTCACTCACGTTCTGATGTAATTGTTTAATGGCTAATCCGGTGACCCAATATTTTCCAGCTCCTTCTTCCAACTAACAACTCCACTATGTTTCAAAAGCTCCAAACAGACTTATAGAGTAGATTCTAGTGAAAATGCGAGAGCTTAGTAGTCCTCACGATCCTTACATAAAGAAGCAATTGTAAATTATGTGTTGCCACATCCCCCTCCTCACTCAGTCTGTTCTGAACCTGGGCAAATAGGATTTAGCACTTTTTCAGAAAGAGTATTAACTTTTCTTGTGTGTTGGCAAGGAACAGCTGTGCAAAAAAAAAAAAAGAGAGAGAGAAATTTCCACAAGGTTCCCTTTACCCCAAATGTAGCTGAGCAGCCAAGACATTTGGTGCCTGTGGGTTGCTTCTTTAGTTTTGTACTATAGCTACAAATTGTAAATAGCTAACAAGGAATAAAAGTCTGGTTCCCAAAAATATCTGATTAATATGGTTTACAACACAGTGTGAAGCAATGTCCCTGATCCTGACATGCTTCTACTGCTGTAGAACTGCTCTTCTACTGCGCTTGATTAACTTGATGATCCTACAAGTATACCCTAAAGATCTGTACTTCCCAAAATCTCTTCATCCCCAAGACTTACTCTTACTTCTTTTACTAATCTCACTTGGAATACTATAGATTTGTACCTAAGACCTGCCATTGTAATCATAAAGACTATGAATGAGAATGATTATCCTTCCAACACACTCAGTACTGTTTGGCTTTATAGCATACTGTAATGATTTATAATTCCACTATCCAATGTCACCCAGAAGAAGAAAGGTTCTCTTTTGAAACTTGTTCCTCTGGCTTGGTTGGTATGGATTTCAGTGAAGCTGCTTTGTTAAAAGTGCTATATGCATAAAATTGAATGCAGTAATTCAGAATAATGTACAAAAACTTTGCCGGGAGGCTATAGACAGCCAGAATGATTATTTTCTTCTTTAGCACAATCTGGCTTCTGGACAAGATATCTCATTGTTAGAATTCATATATGGACATACTGTGTACACCTGAAAGCTGAAACATATGTGAATGTTATTATAGTTCCACTTTAAACTCTTCATGCTATTTCACAAGAAAAGACAATATATAGCTTAACAATGTCATATAAAGATTTGGACATTTGGGTGAGACTACCTTCCATTACTTAGTCAATCATATCTTGGCTGACCAATTGAATGTGAGATAAGTGATAGTTTTAATAAACATTTCTAAAACCCACTAAAATTTCAATCCTATGCTACATAAGGTACGTTGCTTCCCATTTTTCCCAGCTGAAACGACAGAATGCACAACATCACACACTGTCCATAAAACATTCCCTGCAATTCGAGTTTTTATGTACTAATGCATCAATTAAACTGTCACTTCAAATCCCAATTCCTACTACTTGTACTATTAAAACTATGATTGGCTTTATTGATAAACGGCAACAGTATGAAGTGTTTTCATTGCCCCATTTAGGCGTCACACACATTTATTTCTTAAAATCAAATCTGAATGAAGTTGTCTATTTTTTATCCCCCAGTATAGCAAGCAAGCAACCTTATTGAGAGTGACCTGTGAAATAGGGTATGATTCCTTTAAAACACATTATATAACAGCTCGAAAGTACCCTCTGCTAAAGAACAGACATTTACAAACCACCTAAACGCATATCACCTGTAATCATAACATCTGGAATGCCTGCTATCCTAGACATCTGTATATCCTCTGGTCACTAAACACATGTAGGTATAACTAGAAACACTTTTGACTGATGTGCCACACCCCGTATAGATCCACATCCAGAGTTCCATATGGAGCACAAAAGCACCAGCATTTACCTTGTGGAAGCTTCCATGGAATATTTTCTTCAGTTGTGGACTATCAAATGTGGCCTTCTGAAGCTCTCCTCGTGTGTCCTTGTTATAAAACGATATGGTCTGTTTGGAGGCTGCAAAAAGAGAGAGAAAGAGAAAAGGAAATTGTCAGATAGGTCTCCAAGATCTTCTTAGTCTCAGTATCAGACAGTACAAACATCCTTCACAGCAAACATTCATGAGCAGTACTGAAATGTTGCGTGAAGCGTGCGCCAAATATGACAATTAGTAAATTGTCTGAAGAGTGAAGATTAGAGGGAAGAAGTCGTGCAAGGTCAAGGCTGCATACTGAGAAAGGCATAAGAAAACAGTCTTGAAGCCTGGAGACCATTAGATACCATTCATGGTGATCTGAGGACAGCCAATTGAAGGAGGGAAGAAAATAATAAAAGCAAGAGAATTCAGCTGGTGTGCATCTTCTGTCATTAATGAGCTCCAACGTACAAACTTCTCACTTCTTCGGGACTAATGCTGCCTTAGTAAGTAAGTATAAGTTTCTGAAAGTTGCATATGAACATCTCTTGTAAAATTGAGGACTTGAAAACTAATGTTAATATCTCTGTTTAGATAGATAGATAGATAGATAGATAGATAGATAGATGGATAGATAGATAGATAGATGCAGCAATACAATAAACAACAAAGTGAACTAAGTAAATAAGAATAAAATAAGATAAAGCCTCAAAACATTTGCTTTTTTTAATGTGAGGGACTAAACTTAGACTTACGGTCAATAGTGATGCCGACCTCAGGCTTGTGGCTTTTATCAGACACTTGCCAGATATCGAAAGGCTGATTGGGTGAGTCTGGAAGAAGCCGGAACATCAGAAGTACGGTGTAGGACGGGGGAAGTCCAAAGGGATGGACGTTTCTATTGAACCCAAAACTAGAGTTAGGTTTGTACTGCTTACTTTGAAAAAATATTATCTGGATCTGTTATATCTATATCTATATATATAACAGATAACAGATCCAGGAGCCCGTTTTCACATTAGCTAAGAGGTTCTAAGGGGTTCCCAAAGGGAGGTTTAAAATCAAATCTGGCATGTCAAAGTAACTGGATATATTTTGATACTGCAGTGTGTATAGTAAAAAGATCACAGATTTGTGGAAGAGAAATGGATTATAACGTTCTGGGAAGCTTTTTGGGGACTGAACTTGATGCTGAGACTCGAGGAAAATGAAGCCCTTCAAACATTACCACCTGTCAGGATTCACTTTAACAGGGTGTTATAAATCCCTCAAGCCTCCTTAACTAACAGTGAGGTCTAACAACCTAGCTGAGAGCTGCTGGGCAAAGCATATCATGTTAAGACTAAAAGCAAAATACTGAAAGTGCTCTATGATTCTTTAATGGTGTAGTTCAGCAACAAGCTGTATTTACCTCTGCGATTGCCTTGATGTGAACGCTATTTGTAATGAGGATCATTAGTGCTATTTAGTTAGACTAAGGATACAGTAGGGTTCCAAGGTCTGGGTCTGTGATCAAGAATTGTTTATTTCATTTATTATTGGTGGGAAAACAAGCGATTTCTATGCAAACCATGAAAAAGTAAAACTGGGAAAACACAAAAGGCAAGTTTACATTATCCACTTGAAAATATTTACATTTAAATGCTTTGATTAAAGCCTTATGCAAATTGCATCATTAATCCAGACAAGAGGGGACCATGATACTGATAAACCTCTGTGTTAAATTCCATACATCTATCCATTTTCTCTACTGCTTATCCTAACTAACTCATTTGTTAGTTTTTAATAATTTTTGAACAATGATCAGCTGAGAATGGAAATTAGGTATTAGTTGTATGCAGTTTTTTCTACGAGGCTCAGATTTTCCAACCCTTCTATAAATAAAAGAAAATCTGAATACCAGGCTTAAAACCAACAGAGCAGCATACTGTGTATATATACATATATATATATATATATATATATATATATATAGGTGTAATGAACTTACACTGAAGGCTGACTGATGAAGGCATCTTTATGGAGTCTGAAGGCTGTGTAGCTGTTGAAGGAGCCTGGCTCCATTGATACCCCCTTAACCGAAGCGTACATCTTTTCAGTTAGATTGAACGCCTCAAGCATTTGGAAGCCTGTGAGAATGTGTACAGAAATAAATGATTAAGAAAGATAGAAAAAGAGATCTGCAGAAAATATTTGAATGAGATGAAACCTTGATTGCTGAAACAAAAGTCCTGAAGCATTATAACCATCCTGAGCACTTCACTCTTACTCTTAACCCTGACAACTCTGTCACTGGGAGATAAACTCACAGTGTTCCAGAAAATATCACAAACACCATCTAGCGCTGTATAAAAATATACATGTTTAACCAGACCAGCTATTTATAGCTATTGGTGCCTTTATTTTACTGTATTATATTTTATATAATATTTATAGTACAAATTCACAGCTTTGTAGTTATTTTATTCATGTTTGTATATTATTTTATCATGTTTTACTATATGTTTAATCATGAATATTTTGTTTGTTTGTTTTTTTGTTTAAAGCACTAAACATTCTTTAGAAACACATAAAATGCTTTAATGGTTTTGAATGTCAACATGCATATGTATATAATGCTATAAAGTTTATTACTAATAGTATTAGTACAATTATTATTATCTGTACCTGGTGATGTGAAGCCATTCACGTAGATCAGAGGACAAGCTGTGAGAGGAATCAGGAAACAAGTTCAATAATGCATAGAGTCTAATGAACACTGGTCACGTGATGTAAATTTAAAAAAATAAAATAAAATAAAAAAAAAGGTAAAATACAGACCAAAATAAGTCAACTATCATAGACTATTTCATTTAATATTTTTTTTAGAACCAATGCAAACCTTTACCTAGTTGATACTTGTTAAAGGATGTTTTAATGTAAAATTATGACTAACTCCTTAAAATGACTCATAATGTCAAAAACAAAAAAATACTCAAATATTAGTTGAGAGTAGAAACGATGAACAAGCATTTTGCATTTGCACTTACAGGAAGATGCAGTCTCACAGATGAATGTGACCAGATTGTCTTGTATTGTGGAAAATGCATCAAAGTCATCCACAATGAAAACGTGGCGTTCACTTGGCTTGCTGGCGATGTTCTGGAGCTCAGCGTAGTCCACATCAGCCACTCCAACCACAAACACACTGTAACCTGAATATGAGAACAGACTTAGTGGTCATGCCATAGTCAACTGCATTGATTTACACAGATTTTTTTAATAATCAAAAATGTTTATTTAGAATTTGTTTGCATAAAAATTACAATCTGAATTAATTCCAAAGTTTTGAATGTTGATTACTGTCCCAAAGATATTCCAGCTCTGTTAGAGTTTGTACAGCAAACTAATAATAAGAAAAAAATAAAATAAGGGATCAATTTAAATAAAAAAAATATATATCTGGATTTCTGTAAAGCTACTTTGTGAAAATGTCTATTGTTAAAAACACTATACAAATAAATTTGAATTGAATTGAATACAAAGTAACCTCCAATCCATTTTTTAATAGCGATGACTGGTGTTTTCTGGTTGATTAAAACAATAGAAGAGTCCTATTACAACAATATGTTGAGACTTTTTTCTGGAGTGAATTTTTGCAATTAAATACAATTGAATTTAAACATTACCCAAAGGCTAGATAGGGCATAAAACACATCTATGTGTGCAAATTTAGGCATTTAGGTACAGTAAAAAATAAAAAAAAATCTTGTAAGGAAATCTATAGTAACATTTTAGCTGTATCTACTGTTGAAAAAAAAATAGTAACACTATTCGGTGATGGCTCAACAGTTAAGGCACTGGATTACTGAGCAGAAGGTCGGGTGTTCAAGACCCAGCACCGGCCTTAACCCTCTCTGCTCCCTAGGCGCCGTATGATGGCTGAGCCTGGCTCTGACCCCAACTTCCTAACAAGCTGGGATATGCAAAGAAAATAATTTCACTATGCTGTAATGTATATGTGACAAATAAAGGCTTCTTCACGTGTAGTATCTTGCCATGACCCTGGCTGTAACTGGATAATTTGGGTTGTCAGCAAAATGTCATTGTCTTACCAGCATGTTGCAGCTTGACAGCGTTTTTCTGCACTTCATCCTGAGACCGTCCATCAGTAACAGCCACCAGAACCTTCGGGACATTCCTCCTCATTCCACTGTCTGAAGTGATCACTCTGTCGTACACGTATTTCAGAGCGACGCCTGCATAACAAATACACAGGTGGTCCTTATGTTCATGTTACAACTATTTTTTGAAGACTATTAAGTTACTGACTGAATTTTCCTTCTCAGTAAAATAATCCAAAACATTATTTCATCCTCATATCCCATATCTCAATGGTAGAAGCGTGCAGTGAAATAATTTCAGCTTGTCATAATATTGTTTTGGTATAATCCAAAATGTCAGCATTTTAGATTACAGAGCACAGTTTCTGGAATACTGTGTATAGGCAAATAGTGTGTAATAGTGTAGCTGAGGATCACTGAGAGATACACAGCACCTGTCTTTGTGTTTCCTCCCTTGTAGCTGATGAGCTGCAGGGCTGACAGTGCAGTGCCTTTGTCATCGTAAGTGTTGAGTCTGAACTCAGTCTTGGCATCGTCGCTGTACTGAACGAAACCAACCTGTCACCACAAACACAGGGAGATGATCGATAAATCCAAAACAGAATGAAAAACTCAGATTTTAAACAACTGTGCAAATTACACAGGAATTCAACAAACATTCGTGAAGATCTGGCTAAATAAAAATCCTTTTGATGTTCGTGAATAGTTAGTGATTAGTTCATGCTTATAAATAAGATAACAATTTGAAGTGTTTATTATTTGTTTCTTAGTGTTGCTTCACATTGCTCCATCTTTCTTAGCTTGGCCCTTTAATCACTGCTTGGCAGCTGTTGCTATCTGCTAGTACCATGGTCACATTTTCAGCTTTTTGGCTGGCACACAAACATTTATCTTGAACATTTTCTGGAAGTGAAGCTTAATACACGCTCAAATATGTGTTTTGTTCTGCAGCCTCTATCGCCCTGAAGTTGCTGTTTTCTACTGCTGGCCAACAGCAAAAATTATTTATTTATTTTTTTTATCTGTCAGCTTTAGACATTGTGCTCACTCTCATCTGAACTCAGACCCCAAAACAAATGACCCTATGTGTATGAAAATACTAGATTTTGTTCATTAGACCCTAATTTTGGTTCACTTGAAATAGATGTAATGGATATAATAATGTTATATTAATATTAAGACTGCTTTCACCATGTTAGCTATGCATTAACTTTATCAAACCTTGTCCTTTTGATTTTATGGACTTTCTCCATTTTAAGTAGAAGTAGCAATTATTTTTAGTTTTGCTATTATCTGTCTGGTGAAATGATACAACACCATTTAGGCTTCTTTCAAACACATAGTAAAGTTCTCACTGGCACTTTCTATAGGTCAACTTTCCTGATCCCCAAAACTGTACTATTATGTCATGATATAGGTATTACTATAAGTACTGCACATGAATGTACAAAGTCCAGTAATAGACAACCTAGGCTTCAAATTTAATGCAACTAATCCCGAGCTTCTGGAATAACCATTCTGTTTCAGATTCTCTGCTGAAAACTCTTTGTACCGTTTCAGGAGAAACAGTTTGCTGGAAAGTTCATCCATACCTGCATTCCTGTTGGGCCGATGACATCAAAAGCTCCCATGATACTGAAGATAAACTGCCGTACTTTGTGGAAGCTATCTTCGCCGATACTCCATGAGCCATCGATGAGGAACACAACATCTGCCTTGGCACCTTTGCACACTGAAGCAGAAAAACATGTCATTCAGATTCAGCGCCACAGTTCATCACTCAGGCTCCTTCATAAAGACCCGCACAAATCTTGTGCTTTCTAATTAGAGTCAGACATTCAGGGGAAAAAAAAAGTTCTACAAACAAAGTCATTGACACTAGATGTTGCAATTAGTCCTTTAATCGATCAAGTTTTTATGTGAAAACAAACAAACGCAACAGAACATTTGATGATCGGAAAGGCTGAGATTTAATAGCTCTTTTAATCAGAAGAAAACTGAGTATATTTTACAAGATAATGTTTGCCTGATGCACCGCAGCATAGCTCAGAATTGCCCACATACTACACATACACTATTGCGTGCATTCTCAGATTGTGTAAAACACTTTCTGGCTTCCATTAACACCTGAACTGAGCAGCATGCATGAAGTGGAAACAGATACGCCTTCCAGCATGTGTCCACCATGGCTAAACATGGTCAAACTTAGATTCAGAAAAGAAATTGGATTTGAAAAGACTCCAGTGCTGGAGTTCATCCAGAGTCAGTAAAAAGTTCCACTTTTATTGGACCAAGGCTGCTTTGAAACGTATTAAATTGATACTGATTACACCTGTCCAAAAGCTTTTAACTAAGTAAGTTTGAATACTCACAGCTTGACACACTCTCTCAACGCATTCCAAGTCACTCATTGTAATCTTTTCAATGTCAGGCATTGAATAATTGAAAAGGTTGTAACCTTTTATTTATTTGTTGTTGTTGTTTTTTAATCTAATCACTTCTTAGGTCATGCAAACATCTTGATAAACCGTCTGGGTTTGTTTTTTTTTTTGTTTTTTTTTAAACATAATTCATTCCCTGTCCAGTCAAAACAGTCTATTTACAACACTGTATTTGAGGCTGGCCACGCCATCTGGACATAACTTTAGTTATACAACCCCAATTCCAAAAAAGTTGGGACGTTGTGTAAAATGTCAGTAAAAACAGAATGCAATGATTCGCAAATCTCATAAACCCATCTGTTATTCACAATAAAAACTAGAAAACATATCAAATGTTTAAAGTGAGTAAATCTACCATGGTTAGAAAAAAATGAAGTAATTTTGAATTTGATGGCCGCAACATGTCTCAAAAAAGTTGGGACGGGGAAATGAAAGGCTGGGAGAGTAAGTGTTACTAAAAAGAAAAAGCTGGAGGAACATTTTGCAACTAATTAGGTTAATTGGCAACAGGTCAGTAACATGATTGGGTATAAAAAGAGTATCTTAGAGAGGCAGTATCTCTCAGAAGTTAAGATGGGATGGAAGCATATATTGCACTAAAACTTGTATATGCCTTTCAGCATTGATGATCCCTTTCCAGAGGCATTGCATTCCGTTTTTATTGACATTTTACAAAGCGTCCCAACTTTTTTAGAACTGAGGTTGTATTTCTCCAGCAGAATATCTTAATTTCCAATAGCTCCTGCACCACACTGCATGCACGCTACAGAGATATTCAATCCTGACAAATACTCATCCATCTTGGACACAGGACAGCTCATTCTGACCATGTTCCACTCAGACAAATGCCAAATCGACAACTGTCTGCTCAGTCTCAGTGCTCCAGACATGCATGTTTAAAGAGCAGTTCAGCCAAAAAGTACATTTATACAATTTACCACAGTCATTTGATCAGCCAACATATTTAGTTACTCAAAGCAAATATTATTAAGAAGTAAAGGAAACTCCTAGCCATCAGTTTTAGCATCATACAACATCATATCAGTTTGTTTGTCATTTATGACGCTCCTAATCCATACTAAACCTTTCTTCTTGGTTTAACATATTTTTAAAAATATTACAAAACCAATATCTATCTATAAAGTGTACAGTTTTCAGTATCGTATATTTTGTATAGGAGAGTGCTGACCTGCCCAGCCAGGGGGAATGGTTGGTGGAGGAGGAGGAGTAGGAGGAAGAGTTGGCACAGGTGTTGGCTTTATCACTGTAAGAAACCAAACCAAATGGATATGCTTTTTTCTGGATCATAAATTCAGTGCACATGAGTTACCGCTCATATGGAAGCGAAAGACTATGATTCTCACATGTGCGCTCTTTGGTGCTGACTCCAGGTCCTTCCAAATTTGGAGTTTGTACAAACACAGTGGCGCTGTACAGAGAATCAGGACTCAAGCCGTCGAAGCAGTACTGACTCTGCGCAGCTGTGATGGTGATCTCCTGCTGACCTTTAGCAGATGCTGCAAAATCAGACCAGACAAAATAAAATGAACACAAGCAAGACGACGACTAAATAACAGCTCCCTAACAGGAACACTTCTTACACTGTACAGGGGGTCCGAATATCAAATAACACAATCTATTTATCAGTTATCAAAACAAATACCCTTTTGTTACATTCTATTTCCCCAACAGCTTTCTTTTATTGAAACTAAGAAAAATAACATAGCAATGCATAATACATGGATGCATTACTATTTTAACCAATAATAATAATAATAATAATAATAATAATAATAGAATAAGCATTATCTGAATTTATTTATTTATTGTGTAAACAGCATTCTCTACTGTATATCTTATATAAGGTTAGATTAAAGCCACCATTGAGCCCTGGAAAGACATTACACCATAGACTAACAATTTGAAGAAAGACAGCATTATGTGCAATTTGAAATTGGGAAAAAAGAAATATAAATGCTGGCTAATGAAGCCACCCCATATCTGGAAATAAAATGAAGTGGGAAATTTGACTTTTAAGTCATGTCCTATTTCTTATGGCAGAGTTTAAACATACAGTATATATCAGCCATTGAACAAATGCTAATCTTCTCCTGTACGTTTTCATTTCTGTTACCTATTTTAAGTGACCAATGAGTTTTTTATTTTTTTTATTGATATTTGAAATATATAAGCCAATGTTCCATTGATTTGCTTGGCTTTCTAGATGATGTACAATCATAGGGCATGATGCTCACTGCCCCACTTAACTTGGTAGAGTATTTATTAGTGGCAATTACAACAAGCACTAACAGGCCCAATGAAGCAAAAAATTATGCTGCTATTACTGTATCAGCAACCAGAAAACTTGATAACTGCACCAAATCGCTTATAACATTTGACTTCAATAAAGCTGTGATTAAAGAATTTGTTTAAAATGAGGCAAATTAATCAGTAAGGTGTCAATGTTAAGTATTAGGTGTTCAGTTTGATCAACTAAGCAAAATGTATTGTTTGAATTTTTGTGATGCTATTTATTTGTCCTGTGAGTCCTGGCTTTTAGAAGACTTTTAGACTAAATCTTTGAAAATCAGTGTACATAGTCTGTTCCAGATTTAAGAAGTCTTGTCGACTCTCAGCTGCGTAAGTCACTAGACAGTAGCCTATAACATGAGTCAATATTGGATAGCCTCTCAATGTAATTTTAAGTTACTAATGTCATCCTGCCCAACACAATCTATGGTCTATAATTGGCAGCTTGCAAATTAACAATAGAGGTGTGTACATAATATATTTAGAATCAAATCCAAGGATTGATTGACTCAGAGAATTTCACATTACTTGAGTGCATGTCAAGCACATTATATTTGTAACTATGTTGTACATGTAAACATGCTCAGTTCCATACAAGTATCCCTCAAGGAGTTGTTTTCTCCATGCTTTCACATAATTAGGTTTTGACTAATATATATATATTGTCTAAATGTTCTATTTGTTCTTCATATGTAATTGAACATATCTGGTTTTTAGACCCATACTGTGTACTGTCCTGATGCAATCTAAACCCAGCTCTTCCTCTTCATATAGATTGTAATTAACCACAGTGTGAACCTTTAATAAAACAGTATGTGATACCTAGGAATCTCTGATGAAAGCGCAGACCTTGTGTGTTCCTTATAAATCTAAGATCTTTGTGGTGAATTGTTTGTTTTTTAATCTCTCAGCCATATTGGCACGTTCCGCTTTGTCTGGAGGACGTACTAGCACTTTGGTTCATTGTTTCTCTCAGGACCTTGCTAAATGGACTGCCAGTGTGCATATCCTCCAATATCCTGCTCTTTTTTTTTTTTTAACTAAACACCCTTAATCTATGCGTGAATAAGAACCAGATGGATTTAACGAAAGAAACAAAACTTTCTAGCCCATCTGAATCAGTTACAACTTGGTGGTCAAGTTTATTCTACATATGTCCTTCTACAGAGAATAAACGAAGAAAAAACATCGAAGATAAACATTCAGTCCAGGCGACTGACGTGTTGTCATTCCAGGAGACTGATGACACAATACAAGGCAACAGAGACGGGTCACTATGGCAACGATCGGCAAACAACTTTAACTATTTATACAAACAAGGGGGTAAATTAAACCAAATGATCTGGACATGATCGAAATGCACGTCAAAGTGGTTTATGTGACTCACGATCCAGAGGATTCAGCTTGATCCTGTAAGAAGTCGCTCCTCGGTGAGGTGTCCACTTGACGCAGAACTGGTCGTAACCGACGTTGTACGTTTCCAGGTTGGTCACATTGAGGTAGACTGCACAGACAGAGAAAGGAAAATTATCTTCCTTGTAAAACTACCCCTTCTCCTATTCATACTGTCTTGCTTCTTTGGATGAATGCATCTAGTAGTATTGAGTATTTTATAGATGTGCATATATTTAGTAGTAATAATTATATTTAGTATTAGTATTAGTAGTAGTATTTATTTAGAAGTAGTAAGTATTTATAGTAGTTAGTATATTATTTATTTTAAAATTTTATTAAACTATTAATCCCAGAGGAAATTCAGTTATCTCTGATAATTTAATAATAAGTTAAAAAGTCTGATTGCTTTTGGAACAAAAGACTTTCTGAGGCTGTCTTTTGAGCTGTTCAGTGACAGTACTAAACTAAACTCGTTTACAACCACTAAACCTGCGCTTATTGGCCATAACAGTGGAGGGCAGTGGATGTTCTTTACTATTCATGATGGACTGCAGTTTATGGAGTGTCCTCTTCTCTGACACCACTTACACACCAGTGGACCAACTGAGTTCAGTTCCACACCAATGCCTGACCCTTCCCACCTGAATAGCCTGTCCAGTCTCATATCATCTCTTTCATGCTTCCTTCTTAGCATACCACAGCATAAAAAAGAAAACTGGAAACCACAGACTGATTAAAAAACTGCATGAGCTTCCTGCTGATGTTGAAAGATTCCAGCCTCTTTAGAAAATATATTCTGCTTTGTCCCCTTTTATATAGTAAGTCGGTGTTCGCAGACCAATCCAGTTTATTATCCAGGAGCAATCCCAGGTACCTGTAGTTCCTAACCATTTCCACATTGACCCTTTCAATAGAGATTGGCTGAATTTGTGGCTTAGTTTTATGGAAGTTCACTACCATCTCCTTGGTCTTAGAGGTGTCCACTAGGTTATTTCTATGACACCATGTCACAAAGTCCTTCACCAGTTTCCTGTACTTTGTCTCCTGCCTTCCCTTCACACATGCT
>JANDJT010000148.1:7119233-7145515 GCA_024331685.1 Stegophilus panzeri
CATAATTTCACAGCCCAATGTAAAATGACAATATCAGGAAGTAGTTGCCCTGGGATTACCACTTTATGATAACATTTACTGTATTGCACTTCTAAAAACAGACCTTCTGTCAATTCCTGATTGGCATGAGCACCATGATATGATTTAAAAGATACATAACATTCAGATACGTACGTGTTGTTCCTTGTCCCGTGAGCGCTCCGCTCACACCAGAGTCGTACTGAGCAAACACTTTGACATCATAAGTTGTGCCAGGTAGCAGGTTGTGAAGAGTATATGAGGTAATATCGCCGACAAACACCTCCAATGTCTCGTCCCTATCTGAGAAGCCCATATGACAAAAAAAGTTATGCATGACATTTACATATACATTTTTCATGCGTTTTTTTTTAAATCTGCATATATGCATATACGTGTATATATACTGTATGTGTTTGTATATTATAACTTGAGGGTTTAAATTATTTTATCAATTAGGTAGGTGTGTTTGTTTTGTTGTATTGTTTTCTTTGGTAGTTTTGTTGTCTATATATTATGTTCCACCATCACATTGATGTGGACATCTTGACTGCTTTATATGTACTATTTTAGTTGTAAATATAAGGGAATCTCTTTTGTATGTCTTTATATATTTATTTATTTGTGTGTTTATATGTGTATATATGTATATATGCAACTCGCAATTTGTGCTATGACAATAAAAGCAATCAATTCCATGTTTTCATGCAAGAACACTTAATTGTTAGCATATCTATTTCAGTATTCCGACACTTTCTCTAAAAGAGATACATCAGAATAAATACCTTGCATATATATTTGTTGTCTTGTGGACGTGTGTATTCCTAGACTACATTAGCTAAGAACAGAAACAGATTGAAATGTACCTGTGGGCTGATAAACGAGTTTATACCCGAGCACCGGGGCTGGAGCAGGGTCCCAGGCCACACGGAAACGGGTGTACCACTCATCTGACACCCGAAGGTTTTGGGGTTCCAGCAGGCCAACTGTTGATCCAAGACACACAGCAGAGAAATACCTCACTGCTGAATCCATTCTGCCAATTACCCAGCGAAAGTACACTAAAGCATGACTCATTTCCACTGAGTAAAAAAATCCTTATTTGCTTGGCATGGCCCAGAGCTCCTACCGATCAGGCCCACATGATTTTTATGCGCCATGTTTACGCTGCCTTCATGGGGAATATGCATGTTTAGACTGAGTTTACTGCATTTTATTTTCACTAAGGTAGCTATGAACTGCCAGGCATAACACTATCCCATGCCAATATATTCAACAGAAAACTAACTCGAACTGATGTTTACCATTCAAAAAGTATCCTGCGTCCTATCAGTAATCAGTTTCAGACAGGTTGTCACATAATTCATAAACAGAGGAAGTTGTGAACTCAACCAAGTGTTTTGTTTTGTTTTTCTTAACACTGAATTAAGAACAAATATCTTTTGTACTTAGACGTTTTGGGGAAATTGAAAAAAGACAAGCTCCGGGCTTTGCCAGTGTCTGTACAAACTAGTATGTTCTTTAAGAAGCATCACATAGATGATTTATCATATTAAAGAGTTCAAAATAATCTGAATCTTGAATAAGAAATTGTTCAGTATGTCGTTTAATGCACACTAATAGTGGCATAGATACATCTCTACACCTTTATAAAAATGTTAAAAAATGCAAGCAATAATGCAGGTTTATATTAATAAACCTGACAATAATGCAGGTTTATATTAATAACCGCATTCTAATACGTTATTGTTTCTATACTATCAGCTTATTGACTCATATGGCAGGCATTACACATCTAAGACTAATGATAAGCACTGTAAAATGTTATTTAACAAAGCCACACATTAAAACAAGGAAAGCATTGATATGGTGATGTTTACTGTATGAAAAATGCTCATTTAACATCTATAGAAGAAGTCTCCAGTGTCAGAGCTTTGTAACAATTTAAGGTAAGGCTGTTCTACCACAGGAAAGTCTCCAGGTCCAGGTGCTTTGCGTTTTGCCATTTTTGAGTAACATGACAAGCTGCATTTTTTTTTTGCACAATGTACTTTTATTAAGAGAGAGAAAAGAACAGAGCGTACAGTTTTACTTTGTGTCACTTACGTGTCTTTCCATTTCCAACCAGAGACCCTCCTTGTCCATCGGAGTAGATGGCCTGTACTGTGATGTTGTAAGGAGTATCAGGGAGTAGATTTTGGAGGATGGCAATGTTTCTGTTTCCAGGAACAGCAGTCTGTGCACAAACATATGGATATCAGATGGGTTTTAGGCTTATAAAAAAAAGAGTTGTTTTAAAAAAAAAAAGTAGGATTCCATTCGGCTTTTGAACAAAGTGAGCTGCTGTAGCTTTCCATTAGCAACTGTATGTTGAATATCTTGAATAGGAGCATGTAAATGACATCATCTCTTGAGCACAAGCCAAACACACATAGTTATAGAGAGATTGGAACACAGATAAAGCCCCACTTCAAACAAATCACTAAGGCATGCAGTCACCAACACAAGGTCCACTCAGAAGCTCAAGGCTTTCGCCAGTAAAGAAAAAAAATAATAATTATAGCATGACGCCTGTCCCTGGAGAACTCCTGCCTTAACTATAATAATAATAATAATAATAATAATTTCCCTCAACAGTCACTGAAAAGAAAAGATTAATTTCTGCTCCTTTAGCTGCAGTTTCTAACAGGAGCTGAAATGACGTAACACCAGCTGCTCAGGTCAGAGAATAACATCCTCTGCTTTCACTCTTACTCTCTGGCCTTAACATATGATGTCAATTTGGACTTTGTTAGCCTTGTTAATTTACTGTATTAGGAATATTAATGTGCCAATCTGCTAATTGCTAAAACTGGACAACATGACTGATGTGAACAGGTTTTGTACGCTCTGGTGATACATTTCATATGTCACTG
The DNA here is from genome assembly GCA_024331685.1 of Stegophilus panzeri. Lineage (NCBI taxonomy): Eukaryota > Metazoa > Chordata > Actinopteri > Siluriformes > Trichomycteridae > Stegophilus > Stegophilus panzeri. The sequence continues at coordinate 7,122,167 of JANDJT010000148.1, forward strand.
TCCTGCTGTAACAATAAACATTAATAAGCAGATTTGTTTATGAAATGCATTATAAGATATTTTGCATGAAACTTAATAAACCCTTATATTATGAATGTGAATATAAGCACTTAGAATTGAATACTCACAAACTCAGTATCACATACAGTACAGTACAGTACAGTACAGTGTAATCTGTCTTTATAAGATGTTGCACTGTGCATGAGCTGTAAACATACACACTAACAGATTTACACAATTTATTAATTTGAAATTTAAAATTGTATGATATATTCATAGTGTTGGGTCAGTGAGTAAGCTCAGTGATATGAACATTTATACCACAGTGCTGTTGAACTGAATTGTTGAATTGTTGGATCAGTTCTGATAGTTCTGGTCAGAAGGTGTTGATTGAGTTTTTATAACAGTAGCTCTGACAATAGTTCCAGCAGAAAAGGCCAATCACAGATTTATATTAATGCACTGTTTCTAATAGTTTATATAGTGAACTTACACATTGTCTGTGAGGAGATGATTATTTAGCAGTTTTGAAAGGAGTCTCTAGTGTCAGCACTTAGTAACAGACAGCTGTAAAGCTGTAACTTTACGTTTGCTGATAGAGGAAAGTTTTTAGGAGGGAGATAGTTACGATTTCATGGAAACATGAAATTTTAGTGTAATTAACTAAAAAAGAGAGGCTGGTGAGAACATGCAAACTCTGCACACACAGGGCAGCAGTGGGAATCGAACCCCCAACCCTGGAGGTGTGAGGCGAACATGCTAACTACTAAGCCACGGCGCGCATAGTATATGCAGTCTCTGATATATATCTCTGATAGGGAATAATCTCTGATAGGGAATAATCTATATAAATACTCACAAACTCAGTAATGGGGTCTCCTGTCATTGGCGCATACGTGATTTTGTACTGCATTACAGGTCCTTCAGCATGATCCCAGCCGATGCTGAGTGTGCTTGTGGTGGCGTCAAACACACGGAGGTTTCTAGGACCGGCACGTGGCACTGAAATGGACATTGCTCACTGTTAGCATACTTCTCACACTAAGATGCACAAACACACTTCATACACAACAAATGACTGATTCTGTTATGTTTCTGCATCTCACCAGAGTTAGAAACTCCGTTTACGTTCTGTGTTGTTAGTATAATCATAAAGTTTAGCTCACATGTTTTTCCGTTTCCTTTGATTGGTGGTCCATTTCCATCAGCATACAGTGCCGAGACACTGACGGAGTACGGTGTGTCAGGGATGAGCTGGTCCAGGAATGCATTGTTGATGTTTCCAGGAACCAAGACCTACACAGAAAGGATTGTCATGTAGATGACATGCAGATGAGCATGCTTAAGTGCATCTTATTTAAAACAGTTCTGTGGAGATCACTAATCTGGCACACACAAATATACATAATGACCTCACCATTAAACCCCTGTTTAGATTAGCGGACCAAAAGGACATCTTCAAATAGATGTGTAATGTAAACAAAAGCTGCCAGGGGTTAAATGTTAAATATCTTTCTCCTTTACGTAACAGTTTGGATGGCTGCTGTTGGTGAGAGCAGACTTGGGGTTCACCTCCCATTCAAGACTAAACACATCTGCTGCTGGTGTTATACAGCTGTGGGGAATCCCATTCTGTACCTGTCAACAACCAGCAGGATTATCACTCCATCTGATGAGTACCCTTTTTAATCTGTGAATCATTGCATCACTGGGAATGCAGTTGTGCATTAGACCTATGACAGCCCTTATTTCAATACACAGAACAAAGAGCACATGGCATGCGGGTCTGAGAATCAATCGTGTATGGTAGGTAGCAAAATCCAAGTGAACGACCATGAACTGCTATTTCGTCATTTATAAAAGAATAATAAAGCTTTACTAAAATTTCTTCCACAGCTCTGTTGAATTCTTGAATCGGATGGGTCAGAAGGTGTTCAATTCAGTTTCCATAACAGCAGCTCTAACAATAGCACCGACTTTAAAGGCCTGTTCACACCAAGAACGATAACTATAAAGATATATATATACTGTATATACACAATAACTATATTAGTGTCCTTTTAAATGTAAATTTAAAAAAAAACCTCACAGCATCCTCCTCTGATCAATGCTGTATAGTGGTGTTACAGTAGCAAGTGTATGGGAGTGACACAAGTACAAATTAGATCAACCGCAGAACTTGGCTCAGACAAAGAGAAAATCTCTGAGGTATGAGTCATTTCTTCATTCTTCACTAATATATGACAAAACAGTTTGTTTTTTTCTTGACTGAAGCAATACAGCCTTCACAGAGGTGAGTCAATCTCATTTGCTATTATTAAAATTCGACAACAATTAACACTCAATTTGTTTCAAGCAACATATTCTTGAACAGAAATGATTAATGTTATGGGAATACCTAATAACAAAATGAAAGCATTCTTGGCAGTAGACTCAGACATTTGGCACCTACTGTAGGTATGAACTGTATAAGTACAAATCTCTAAACATGCGCACTCTGGAAAAGTCATGAGACAATGAAAGCAAATGAACTTCCATGTGGCCTTTGTTTTAACAAAACCCAGACTTACATCAAAGAATATTCGAATCACAAAACCAACAGCCTCATTATTTCTCACTCAGTGTTTGAGTCTTGCTTACATGTACAGAGTTTATAAATGTCTTGCGCAGATGTGCCTAGTGTATGTTTATTTTGATGCATTCAAATCTTCTTTTGGCCATGTGTTTATTGCTTAATCCAAAAGTACATTAGTGAATTTATGCAGGAAAAAAGTACAGAAGGCATGATTTATGTATGAAACTCCACCTCAGCTAATAAAACTATGCAACTAAGCAAAGTGAAAGAGAAATGGGTTATACCACTGGCTTGAGTGAACACTTAGAGTTTTCTCCGCTCCCAGCATCAAGTTAAAAGAATTCGACGCTGTGCCTTGACTCACTACTGTCACTGTGTATTGTTTTGTATACCACACCACAATACTGGAGTCTTATGTTCCATATATTATGTTATATTATGTTCCATTGTATTTGAGCAGTTGTATGGAACATGGAAGGAAGAGAAACAGAAGAGGATGAGAATGAAACTCACAAACTCAGAAGGTCGGACTCCGGTGAGAGGTGCATACTCAACACGGTACTGCTGCACCTGGCCCGTGGCTGGTTCCCACCGGATGTTGAGGCTGTTGGGGGAGGGATGATAAACCTGGATGTTCCTGGGTGGAGTACGAGGAACTGCGGGGTGGAACAACATAGAAAGCATTATAAACTGCTAGTTTTAGAGGCCACAAAGACAATCAGTCGAAGCTAGGAATTTAAAGGTTAAGCTTTGGAGCAAGAAAAATGGCATCCAGAACTGGCCCAATTTAAACAGGAACTAGAACTACATTACAGCAATAAAGCTAGGAAATAAATGCTGAGGTAAGCAGTAGACACAGGCGTATTGGTTTTTATGGCATGCATGCTGGGAATGCACAAAGCTGTGGGGGGGAGAGGGGTTGTACGGTTGGACTAACCACTGTAGTTGTCTTTAAAACTGAAGCAGATGTGGCTTTTGTTTTCTAGTTCAGTGCAGAACTCCAAGCGTGATTTTGTAATAAACAAATGCTGCTCTATCGTCACTCCCAATTTGAGATATATCCACAAAATACACAAGAGGCATAAATTCGTCATGCACTGGGGCATTGAGGACAAGTACAGTACTGTGTGGATTTGATCCAAATCCACATGCAGTATTATGCATTGTAAATTGTGCATGATCACTTCTCATATCCAGATATTAATAGTACAACATGGGAGAACTTGGCAAACATTGCCCTACTATATGATACATTAGGGGATCATACACTGTTGTAAATCATTGGGGTGTAAATGTCACTGAGGGACTTGGGAAGACATAACGCATAGTTCCCTACTGCTGTTAGTGTTGTATCGAAGGGCGTTGGTGAGAACCAAAGCGTTATACATTCACGCTCCAGTGAAATCTGAGCTCTTCGATCAACCTTCTCCAGACAGGGGATTTGCTGAGTAAGCTTCACATGCAGAGTGAAAATAAAGCCAATGTGCTAAGCGTGATCAGACCAACCAGACTCATGGAAGACAGACAACATAAGCCATCCTAATCTTTCCATAAACGTTTTTCTTTTTCCCTTAGAAAAAAAAAAGTGGCTGGTGCAAGGAGGGCATTGCTAATTCCATTTCTTTATTATACTGTACAGCATGGTGTGCAAACAGTAATGACTTCATCCAGCGCACTCACGTGTCTTTCCCTTCTCTGACTGGCGAAGGCCCTCTCCCTCAGGATATACTGGAGCCACAGTTACAGTGTAGACCGTATCTGATAGAAGATTCCTCAAAACTGTGTTGGTGGTTCCTCCAGATACTTGCTCCTGTGACAAGAACAAGAAATCTGATGAACATGGATCCTCTCAACCTTACACACTCCCTGAGTAAGAAAAGAGGGTTCTAATGAACAGATATAAGTATGAGAAAGATCTATCTGCAGATTAGTGCATGTATTTGAGTAGGACAGAAAGTAAGAGCTAAAACAAATTTTACTATCCATCAACCATTAGAGTTGAGCCTTATAGCACAATGTCATTGTATAGACATAGGCATAAAACTATGATGCATACACACTGGAACACATACTCACACACATTAAAAGGCAGCAGCATTCATGCTTCCTACTGTAAGTGTTTCAACTCCATAATTATATCACGATTATGAATGCTAAACAGAAAAGCTGTATATGGAGCTAGCCAGCTCTTTCATTCAAAACAAGGAACACAAAACCCCAAATACCTTTGTGTAATTTGTACTTAGATTGGATAGTCTGTGCTTATTCTTACTTCTAGTATCTCCTCCAATGGTATTTTGAAAAAAAATTAAATAAGAATGAATTGTTAAGGAAATAAACAACCTTGTTCACATTTATTACAGCTGCTGCTGTACACATGATTGAACTCTATGATTCTACAGTCTGGGCTAGAAAGAAATCAGCCCCAGCTTCTACACTCCATTACACTTCTTCACTTTTACTAACTTTATAAGTGTGTTTTTCTTACTACTGAGCATTTGTAAACATCAAATAAGACAATATGCATGGCAAAAATCAAAACTTATCTTCACACTGTATAATAATACAGTATGTCTGAGTTTATTACTTACTAACTGTATAGTACATTATTTTTGATGGCAGCCATTCTGTAGTTTTGTAGTCCAAGTTCTCAGTGGACATTAATTTTCTCAGGTTAGTTCACTAAATTCTTACTCATAGTGCACTATAAGTGTACAGTGTACAACCAAGTCACACAACTTCCATGCAAAAGTACCATAATGCCTAGCAATTATTTCACCTTTTTTTTTTTGCAAGATTAGTATATAAAAATTCATCTAAATAAATGTTTCCTTGCTACTAAACCTCAACAGTAGTTAGTCGTAGATTTTTTTTTTAATGCATTTAACACTTTTGTATTTTGTGGAAACATGACAGTTAATTTGTAAAGTTAACTCAGAGTAAGTTTAATGGTTATCTGTACAGATAACTACACTATTAAACTCTGAATCCCTATTGTCTCAAATATAAGGTAAAGCAAGTTGAGCAAAAAGAAGAAGACAGAGAGTTGTCTACATATCTCACCATATCCTCAGCACCTCCTGTAGCAGGCACATAGAAGAGCCGGTACTGGCGCACGTTTCCTTCGGCGGGCTCCCAGCGCACTCGCAGGGAACTGGTGGTTGGGTCGGTCACCTGCAGGTTCCTCACTCCACCCAAAGGTTCTTGATAAAAGATGATATTGTATTGTCGTAACGTTGGTTCAGAATCAAAAACGATATATTTGCTTTTAATGTAAAAGCCTCAGTATGATATGCTTTAATGTAGATGCATATGTATTATGAAGGAATTTTTGACTGATACACACTTGTCTTTCCTTTCTCTGACTGTTTCTTCCCCTCCATATCTGAATACACTGGCACCACAGTGACCGTGTACTCTGTGTTTGGCTGTAGGTTCCTGAGAATTGTGTTGGTCGAAACGCCAGACACCTGAGCCTGATGAAAAAGTTGCAGAATTATTATTATCAAGCAGTCTATTATTGTTTAGCATCATCAGTAATCCCCAAGCTCAGTCTTAGGCTAATGAGCAGGGAGTGCATGGGCCTGGGTCAGGTGTATTAGTAAAATTTAAATATACGCAGACTGTGACTACATACCATGCTTTCAGTGCCTCCGGCAGTAGGCACGTAAAGGACGTTGTATTGACGGACGTCACCATCAGCCGGGTCCCAACGCACCCTTAAAGAGTTAACAGTGGGATCTGTCACCTGAATGTTCTTCACTGCACCCAGAGGCTCTGTACAAAACACAGGACAACATGAGCTAATGTGATGCAAACCAAAACCACCCAAAACTGCCACTGGAAATCACTGATGTAATCCCAGTACAACATATGTAGACCTACTCGTCTTTCCATTCTCAGACTGACGTTTGCCCTCTACGTCTTGTTCATATATGGGCAACAACGTGACTTTGTAGACAGTGTTGGGATCTAGGTTACGCAAGACAGTGGTGGTAGTGCTACCAGAAACTTGTTCCTGTTTACATGTTGGGGGAAAAAAGAGAAAAGCAATACATTGTATCACATTCCTGAGCATTAATAAAATAAGTAATAGATATGTTTTAACAGATAAGGCACATTCATCTTATTTTTACCATTTTCTCCTCTGTTCCTGGTTGTGTTACATAGAAAACCTTGTAATGGCGAGGATTTCCATCTGCATGGTCCCAGCGTACAGTCAATGTGCTTGCAGTTGGGTCAATTACCTGCAGGTTCTGAACTCCACCCAGTGGTTCTGGTGAAAATAAGCAAGGTTATGTGATTACAACATACAGCAATAACAATAGCATTCATTTGTTTATGTGGCACTGGGCACAAGGTGGAAATACACTCTGGAGGGTCACCATGCAAATACACATTCACACCTAGCGGCAGATCACAGTAGCCAATCCACCTTCGAGTATGTTTTTGGGACATGAGACGAAACCAGAGAACCGGGAGGAAACCCCAAAACATGCACAACACTAGAAAGTTTGGTTAAACAGGAGTGCCCATTGCTGCAGTTCTGAAATCAAAACCCAGACTCAGAGGGGAAAAAAGGGCAGTGGCAGTGCTTTCTGGCACAGTTTGTCATGTTTGTCATCATATTATTTTTAGAGAAAGTCTGCATGTTACAACTCTCTACACACCAGCCAACAATTCTCATGAATCTGATTTGTCATAGAAAATTACCTTGTAATTATTTTGTTCCAGTTTTATAGCCCCATAAATGAACTCTTAATGTAACAGAAGCCTTGTGAACTAAAAATGTTTAGTTTTGCGCTGTTCAGTTCCAGCAGTGGAAATTAGTTAATATATCTAATTAGCAAATCTACGACTTACTTGTCTTTCCATTTTCTGACAGGGGTTTCCCTTCCATCTCATGGTAAACAGGTACCAGAGTAACAGTGTACATTGTGTCAGGCTCCAGATTCTTCAGAATGGTGGAGGTGGTGCTCCCTGGGACCTGTTCCTGTTCACACACATTTGACATGTAGAAAGCAATGAACAATCAGTGTGGCCATTCTTGAATTGATATGTCTCTGATTTTAAATGACATTTAAGAAAGGACTTATCCTTTAGCATATCTGGGAGTGTATTTTTTTGTTTGTTTGTTTTGGGTTTTTTTCATCAGGCACTAAGGAGTTCAAAATATAGATGACAATATTTTGGTTGCAGACAAAAATAGCATGTCTCACCACGTCTCGTTCACCACCAGCTTCGGGGACGTAGATGACGATGTACTCTCTGACAATGCCCTCAGCAGGTTCCCAGCGAACATTGAGTGTATTTATGGTTGGATCAGTAACCTGTAGGTTCCTCACAGTACCCAAAGGTTCTGAGAACAATTTAATTGAAGTTTGTAGTGATTATCTTCATCCCCAACAAATGATTGATGTGAAACGTATTTAATAGATTATAGACCTTTATTTTTGGATGCCGCCATTATTACTTACTTGTCCTGCCCTTCTCAGAGAGCTGTGGTCCATCTCCTTCAGCATAAACGGGCACCACGGTGACGGTGTATTGAGTGTTGGGCTTAAGGCTTTTCATCAGAAACGTAGTGGTGCTCTCAGATACTTGTTCCTGTAAAGTGGAAGAGGAGACATTCTACTGAGCTGAACTGCCAACGGTGGAAATGGAAAAACCCTACAATTCAACATGTTCTGGTAATAAAGCATTATCTCAATTGGTCTCTTTCCTCCTAGAAATTCTAATCCAAACCTCATGGTATACGTCTGCCAATTCCAAATAGGTAATGCAAATTCCTGAGAGATCCATTACAAAATGCCAAGTCAATTTAACAATAAATTAAATTTTGTGATAGTATCCTTTTCACACTTGGTTTGCACCAAGCAATCCTGGAAATTGGCATGCAAAATAGGAATGTCACGGATCCATTTGCAAATGGCATGCAGAGTGGATTTAATAACAAATTCATTTTTTTTTAAAATTGCATGCTTTTCACACTTGGTTTGCTCCAAGTGATTCTGAACACTTGCGTGTCAAAGGGGATTTCAGATCTCAAGTTGAGGATTTAAAATCTCAGTGACATTTTCATCTGTCTATGTGAAAATCCCATCTGGAACACAACAAAGACTAGCTTTTTCGGTCATCAGGGCCACTGCCAGGCACTTACTGTACACATCTCACAAAATCTTTGCCTGTCATCATGTGTGATGTCAACATCATGTAGTGATGTGGAAGTTGCAACAAAAAAAAAGTTTTTTGGGTTTTTTTTTGAGAACAAGAGAGGCAGAATTGTACCACAAGCTCAGGGCCTCCATCTGTGGGCATGTAGATGACTTTGTAGCCTTGAACATTCCCATCAGCAGCATCCCAAGTTGCTGTCAGCGTGGTGAAGGTGGCATCAGAGATACGGAGACCTCTAACACCACTAAGAGGCACTGGAAAGTGAACAAGGAACAATGGCAAAATAAGTCACTTTCAAAAGCGGTTCTACCATAACACACATAAACATGAAGAGAACGGTGGTGACTCAATGACTTGATACTCACAGGTCTTTCCATTCTCAGACTGGCGGCGACCCTCTGTAGCTGGATATACTGGCAAAACTGACACAGTGTAAACAGTGTCTGGCTGAAGGTTCCTCAGTACAATGTTTGTTGTGCTAGCAGGAACTTGGTCCTGTTCAAAATATGACCAAAAATATGAATTTATACATTTCCATTTGTCTGTATTTTACTACAGAAATCTCTCCTTATGTAAGATAGTACCAATAATATGGAAAGGGGAACATAGGACTACAGTTGATGCTAACAAAGTCTATCACCATGTCTTTTGGAACTACAGCATGCAAACTTGTGCATCAGACCTTGCAAAAACACGTGCATCAGACCTTGCAAATTGATTATTGGATGGGTCAGTTAAAACTGTCAGGCTCTCTCTGGTTGTTTAGGCCAAACATCTGGTATATATTGATGTTGTTGGGTTTTTTTTTGTAGATGAACCCAAGAGGAACTCTTCAAATAAGGCACAAATATGCATTCTAACAAACAAAACCAAAAGCAGAACGAGTTTCAGCAAGTCCCACCATATCCTCGGTGCCTCCAGCAGCAGGGACATAGAAGATCTTATACTGGCGTACTGCCCCATCAGCAGGTTCCCACTTGACATTGAGAGAGGTCATGGTTGGGTCAGTGACCCTCAAATTCTTTATGCCTCCCAGAGCCCCTGCAGGACAGAACCACATTGATTTTGTTTTACAATTTTAGTGTTGGATATATGTCACTTTCTAATAGAGTAAGCACAAATGAGAGCTTTGTATTATCAATCAAAAAGACCACAATACAGATAGGTTTAAACGTTTCAATTAGACAAAGCAGACTAGCTAATGATTTAACACCAACAACTGTAATACTTACTTGTCTTTCCATTTTCTGACATCCTATTGCCGTCACCCTCGGCATATACTGGGTACACAGTGACAGTGTACAGAGTGTCTGGCTGCAGGCCTCTCAGAACTGTAGTGGTAGTGGTACCTGATACCTGCTCCTGTTCATTTAATGTACAATTAATGTTAGTCAAATGAGCTTCAAAGCAAAACTGCTTCTTGATTTATGTTGCAAAAATAGACATGGAATTCCTGCTAACAGCAATAGAAAGCTGACAGTCCTACCAATCCTACCATGGTTTCAGCTCCACCGGCTGCAGGAACATATACGATTTTGTACTCCTTTACTTTTCCTTCAGCTGGCTCCCAGCGTACATTCAGAGTGGTCATGGTTGGGTTCAGGACCTGGAGGTTTCGCACCCCACCTAATGGTTCTGGAAGAGAACAAATACTTAAATAATACAGCCTTACTCTGACTGTCAAATGTCCAAAATTACAACCCCATCTGACCTCCTTTAAATGAAAGGATAGCAAGATGACCCTTAAATCATACAAACACATTGGGTAGGTTCTTGAAGGAAAAAAAAACAACCACATACTTGTCTTTCCTTGGCCAGAAATGTCTTTGGGCTCTCCAGTGCGGTAGACTGCCGTTACAGTGATGGAATATGCCGTGTCGGGAGTCAACTTCTGAAGAATAACACTGTTCTTCTTTCCTCCAACCTGGGTCTGTTTGAAATAGATGTCAGCAGTCAGTTAATGTTTGCGTTGGACAAATAATTGGAACTCCCGTTTATTTCTGTTTAGAAACCAAGCCATCAAAGAAACCACTGGCTGAAATGCTGATGAGGTGCCAAACATCATCATAGCATCGCATTGTTATACCCCACAAAATAAACCCCTTCATGAAGTTTGTGAACTAATAGTAGTTTTATAAGCAACACTGCTGTATGAAAGCTTAAGGTTTAAGGTGCTGTCCAACAGTACTTGAAGCCAACGTTAACATTTATTGTGTAAATGCTGATCAGACGGGATGAAATCAAAAGTACAGCGCATGCCCTTTTTTTAATTTCTGGGGTTGTGTGTTTGGGAAATTTGGACTTCTTGTGCTCAAATGGCCATAAACTGAAATGACAGTTTAAGAAACATATCCATTAGTATTTGACCATATGTGCTATAACCATAAGGTCTTTGGCCCGCTGACAAAAGCATATTCTCATGATTTTCCTTTGCAGTGCTTTGCCAAGCTTTTTGCTACAGTTTTTGTTCATTTTGAGGAGTTCCGTGGATGTAATAATTGTATCTAAATTAGCATTGACTTGGCTGGTCTAAAACGTTCCACTCTTCTTCTCTGATGGCCCCATAGATGCCTTAGCGATGTGTTTTGGGTCATTGTCTTATTGCATAGCAATACACAGTCAGTTAAGTCTGGAGGCAGTGAATCGTGCAGTTAGTTGTATACATGTAATAAAGAAGTTTAAGCCAGTTCCAGAGTTTGATTCACATGGCTAGGACTAAAGTTAGCAGGAATACTATATTAAAGCTGTTGTACATAATGTAGTATGCATGTTATTCTCTCTGTCTTCTTCTTTTTGCTCAACTTGCAATTTTTTTTTTCTTCTGTTAAAGTCTTTACCCTTTAAAGCATGTTCATCTACTATTCTATAAAACCTCTGCAGGATATATTTTTTTAGCTTACTTATATACTTTATTTTTGTTAATATGAAATGTCATTAATTTGCAATATTGTGCTGCAATCTACCAAAAATCAATCCATCCATTTTCCATACTGGAAAATGCACATGGTTGTAGGGGAGCATGGAGCCTATCTCAGGAAGCTCTGGGACACAGGGCAGGGGCTAACCCATTGCAGGGCACAATCACACACATTCACACACTCACTCTCACACTACAGACAATTTGGAAATGCCAATCAGCCTACAATGCATGTCTTTGGACTGGGGGATGAAACCGAGGTACCCGAAGGAAACCCCCCGAAGCAGAGGGAGAACATGCAAGCTCCATGCACACATGGAAGAGGTGCAATTTGAACCCCCAATCCCATAAGTCGAGGCAAACATGCTAACCACTAAGCCACCGTGCCTTCCCTGCCAAAAATCATAAGCCTTACATTTCAATTTATTTCTAAATTAGTGCAACAGTATATGTGTAAAGCATATGCAAAATTTCAAAGTCAAGTTCTTAAATGATCTTGATCATTGAGCAAAGTCTGGTGCTGTAAAGAACATGTCCTCTGTGTGAAGAAATAATCCCTGAGACGGTGACATAATCTAAATGTTAAACTAATGATGTGAGAAAAGACAAACTTGTAAAGTTTACATCATTGGTATTTATTAAATAATGAGTCAGAAACATCTTTCTCCAGCTGTTTTAAGGCCATGGTGGGAAGTGTTTATTTTTTCCAACAACAGAGATTGTCTTGGTATTTATGATCTTATATAACCCTGTGGTCAGTTTTCCAGGCAAGTCCCTAAGGACTCCCACACTGTCGAAGGTTTGATGCAGCTATTGTAGCTTCCAACTCTACAGATTCAAGATCACCTGAGCAAGTGTAGAAACACTGGGCACATGGCTCAGGTGTGGTTGAGTTTACACAGAACAAAAATATGGACCAGCAAACATCCTCAACATGTGAAAAGAAAGCACACACCTTCCTACATCTAATGTCTTGGAAGGTTACTGGAGAAAAATATTTCCAGGCTCTCCCCAACTTTGAAGAACTGGGACAAGAATAGAGTGCATGTACATGTGTATGCGTTACCCCAGAATTTTACACACTGTTCAAAATGTCATCAAAGGAACATTAGGCAAATTTTCCTAATGTAGTCATCCACTGTATTGTCTTTTTTATGTGCCCACTTTTTCCTGTCAAATTTCATTGGATCCAGTATTGGTTTGTGTTGTGTGTTTTAATACTTGAAAAACTGTATGAAAAATTTGGGTTAGAACATGACAGAACGTTTGGCAAGAGAGGATTCTATTATCCTAAATATCCAGTGTCTGTTAGCAATTTCATTTCAATTCATGATCAACTATGTTCTTGGGCAGAAATGTATGTTCGTTTTCCAACTTAGAGATTTACACAATGTCGTAAAGAAAACCAAACAAAACAAAACAAAAAAAAACAATTAAACGCCAAAAGCATTGTTGATGGGATTTTGTACAATTAACAATCCTTTAGATAATTGTCTTAATCACACCGGTGGTTCTCTTTAGAATAAATTGCTCTTGGCTCAAGACATTTAACAGAGATGTTGTTGTGTTCCAGAGGTTGTTGAGGGTTATGGAAAAGGGTTTCCAACTTTCCAGGGGGGTTTCCTACTGTAATTGATAACATAAGCCTCAACAAGTCCGTAAAACATATTTCGTGTTAGTAATGTGGAAAGTTCTGCTGGACATATCGAGTCGGATAAATGCAGCCCATTACATTGTGATTATAAAGGTCCGCTCTGCAATGAGGGGTGACCGGGTGCAGAAAGACTTACAGACATAGTTTTTCCACCAGCCACCAGTTGATAGTCGATCTTGTAGTTCTGGACAGGGCCAGGAGCGTGGTCCCATTTCACAGTCAGAGTGGTAGTAGTGGCATTAAAAACTTGCAAGTTCTGAGGAGGTCCATTTGGAGCTGGTAGAAGGTGAAGCATAAGTTAACCAAGTCACTTTGTACTGTTCTAACAATACTCAGTCCTGGAAGCTGAATGGAGAAGCACATGATGGTGGTGATAAAGCCACGTTTCACAATGTGGACACAGTGGAGCCGGGCAGGTTATGTTTGCACATGCACATATAATGACACAGAGACTGGCAGCTAATGACATTGGCAATGAATGATGTTGATGACACAGTGATGGGTGACATAATGAATTTGACAAGACTGGTGGATGGGTGGTTTTCTGAGGGAAAGTTTGCTGCAATTCACACTTTTTTGGGTTCAGTAATGCACATGCAATTCTTATTCCTTCTAAAGAGTGTTTTCATGGGCACTTCTATGACCAGCAATGGTGTTACCATTAGAATTATTGTAATATCGATATTTCTTCTTGTTTAAAAACAACATACCAGGTGTAATGCTCTTTGACACTAGAAAAAGATGTTAAGAGAACAATACATTATTTCAGTTTGATCAGTGGGGTAGACATTTTGAAGTTGATGTACTGTTTGTGAGGATGTATTTGCACTTGTGTATCCAGTTGTATGTGTGTGTGTCTTACATGTACGTTGGCTACCAATCAGATCTTCACTCTCAGATTCATCAGGGTAGATGGCTGTGACAGTGACATCATACAGAGTGTCTGGGTTCAGGTCTGGGAGAACATGAGACGTCTCCTCACTGCCCAGGATAATCTTGAGAGAGACACACAAATCTTAGTTTTAGAAACACAGAGTACCAGGCAATTGCTATCACAAGCTCCTATTTTAATCTGCATCATACTCCTGCTGTCCTGAGACCTACAATTCCTTCTCTTTCTTTAATGATTTGTTGGTGACTATGAGCAACTTGTCTCCTTTACCTACAGTATACTGGTTTATTCTCCTTAGCTGGATCTCAGGGAGATTTCTTGCCCCCTTGGTTTGGTCACTGTGGATTAAGGCACTAAGATCTATAACAGAATACTTTTCTGTTAAATTCTACTCTATTCCACAAACTTAACCTTGTTTTTATATGATCTTTGGAGCAATTTGGATCAACTCACTTGTTGAAAGTCTGTCCCCCCTTTCTTAACCCACCCAATGCGGTAGAGGGAGACATCGGGGGCTCCATGCTCCCATGTGGCTCTAAATGAGGTCTGTGTCACCTCAGAGAACCTCAGGTTCTTTGGGGCTGGCACAACATCTGTATGTGGGGACAGAGAAAAAGGTGACCCAATTACTAGACTATTAGTCATCATTTAAGCTCTACAGTTAAAGGCTTCGTGTGACAGCGAAAATAACAGCCTAGTAAATCAGCTGGAATTTGTAAATAAACATTGTCCTATGCAATGACTCATAGATAAAAAATAACTATATACACACAATGCATAGAGTGGTGAAATGCATGAGAAACATTCCAATGACAGCGATGGATAGATTCAATAGAGCTACTGAAATGTCTCAAAGCCATTTTTTCAGCAACCAAGAGCTAATCTGTGAGCTGATAGTCTGGTAGATATCTTTCACTGCCCCCAAAGAATGAATCAAAATAAAATCTCACCAGTGATTGCACTGCCAGGCATTTTGATTCCTGTTCCCACATCATATACGGGAGTGACAGTAACATCATACTCAGTTTGAGAACGTAGGTTATTGAGAACCAAGGTATTGATATCACCATCAATATCAACCTATCAATTAAACATCAAGGAGGGAAAACAGAAATCTCAGTAAGCACATGGAAAATGTCAAAAGTATTTAATTAACTTTCAACCAGTCGCCTCAGCCCAGCTTTCTGATTTAACCTCACAGATGAAGTGTTAAAGCTGTATGATGGATGTTCATCCTGCACATCTTTTGAAAGAGGTTTTTGAAACTATCAGTCCAGTTGTGACAACCATTATTAATAGCACTTTAGCTGCTGGAGTTGTACCAGCCAGCCTCAAATATACAATTGTGCAGCCTTTGCTTAAAAAACCTTATCTTGATCCAACTTTACACAACAACTAAAGGCCTATTTCCAAATAGCATGTTATCTCGAAGTTACTGGAAAAAGTTGTTTATGCACAGTTATATTCTCATTTGAATTTTTCGAATATTTTAGACAAGTTCCAGTCAGGTTTTAGGTCTTTACACAGCACCGAATCTGCCCTTTTAAAGGTTACTAATAATATTTTAATGTCACTTGACTTTGGCACTTGTTTTATTGGATCTGTGGTTGGTATCAAGGGTCTGGCTTTGCAGTGGTTTGTGTCTTATCTGAAAGATAGGATTTTGCAGTAAACATAGGGAATTTCTCTTCATCGGCCCCCTTTCTGGTTCTGCTCCACAGTACATCATTGACCTTCTTCAGCTTTACTCTCCCACTAGAGCATTGAGATCATGTAATCAACTTCTTTTATCTGTCTCCCATTGTCGCACTAAGACAAAGTGTGATAGAGCCATTTCTGTGGTTGGTCCAAAACTTTGGAACAGTCTCCCTTTTCACGTGAGATCCACTCCATCTTTAGCTTTTTTAAATCTTCTCTTAAAACTTATTTTTATTATTTGTGTTATAATGTTATTTAGTGTGATGAATTTTAATGTTTTGTACAGCACTTTGGATCAACTGCTGTTGTCTTTAAATGTGCTTTACAAATAAATTTGACTTGACTTGACTTACGCTGAAAAAAACCTGACTAGACCACATGAATTCTTACTATGGAGGCTCAGGCAGATGAACTTTATCTACTTTATAAAATATTCCAGGCACACTCCTGTACGCCTGTCAATGAACATTTTTTTCTGAATACAGTAGGACTTGGACAGTCCTGCACCATACAAACACTGTACTAGCTCAGGCTTTAGTATACCTCAATAATCAATGAATGTTTGCATAATGATCCTAACAGCAAAGTAGGTTCTTCTCCAGGTCCAACTCGAACTCACAACCTCATATATGTAAGTACCGACCAACTGGGCTATTGAAGACGGTTGAAGCCTGGCCCCAATTGTCCAATTGTAACACCACTTTGAATGATCACAGTTGTAGTACTCAAATTTTCAAACACGAACGGAGGGACTTGCGAGTTCCCCTTTGTTTGGATTCAAGATTAGTTCACACAGTTAAAATGTTAGCATAGATAAATTGTTCTGCTTGGGTGTTGTTGGCCATTTTTAAATCCTGTAAGTTTAGAACAAATGATTTATGTAATTCATAAGCAATGCTATCTCTTTTGTCCACTAATCCACCTCCAGAAATCTGGGATCCTTCCACGCTGCTGATGTACAGCCAGTCTACTCCAGCACTTAACATTCTCTACATAGTTTGGCTAGATGGATAAAGCCTTTTCCAACCATCAAATAATATGTAATGGTGTCATACTTAATCAGACTCAGTTTCAGACATGTTCCTTTTCAAATAGCTGTAGGGTTTGCCATTTATAAAAGAGGTACCATCTGACTGTATTATGACTGTTTTCCTAATTCATGTGAGAATGTATGGAATATATAGTACCTCAATTGGTTCTCCACCTTCAGGCCTGTAGGTGATGATGTACTTTATGACCGTCCCTGGAGCTGGATCCCAATTCAGACGCATGGAACTGTGGGTTACGTCAGTGATTTTCAGGTTGCCAGAAGGAGGGAGGGGTACTGAGAGAGACAGATAATATGATGAAATGAATCAACAGAAGAAAAAACACTAAACTGGTTTGGATATGAATATAAGTTAACGTACAAGTAACTCCCTGGTCATTGAGGGGAGCGCTGGCGGCGTCCCCATGTAGGGCAAACAGGAATAAAGCATAGGCCGTATTAGGAAGCAGCTCCAGCAGCTGGACATCATTCTCATTTTCTCTTAATCGCATCTGCAAGTGGGAGGGAGATCAAGAGACCGGATGTTAAAGAGAAGGCAGCACAGCCAGACAAGACTTATCGCATTTTTTGAATGCCTCATTCAAAACCAAAGCTGGTTGTTCCCTAATGGTACTTCCTACTTTGGGGGGTTATTTCTGGCAGCCCTACAGCCCCCCTGTAGTAACAGAAAGTAAAAAATACACAACATCTGCTCAAATCCTGTTTGCTTCATATCAGTGCGATGACTTCAGAGGAGAAACAGCTATCACATACCTACCATGATCTAATCTTTGCCATTACCTTCTTGGGTCCCAGAAGTCTGACTTTGGTATGCACTTGCCTAAACAGCACAGTAAAAATGTTGCTTTCTTGCATTTTGCCATCTGGAAGTGAGGAACTACTTGCAGGGACCTTGCCAACATGCTTCATAAAGTGGTTATGGAAAGGCTGAGTAAGCATTTGCATGTGGTCCAGCTCTCACCTCTTTCTCCACAGTGGGCACAGTTGCATTAATGGCACTGTACTTGAGCATGTAGCCGCTAGCGCCTCCTACTAGCTCCCATCTCACTCGCATGCTGGTCATACCTTCATCATAGACCGTCATGCTCTTCACGGCAGACAGGGGCACTGCAGAAGCAAAGTGAAGTCCAGGTGTTACAGCCACAGGGGACAGTCTGTTCAATGTATTGTATCATAGCTGAGTATTTGATAAAGTGGTTGCTTGAGGTTTGCAGTAGGTGTTGGATAAGTAGGTGATGTTTGCATGGTGTTTGCAACAGTTTGCAACCGTTTCAGGCTTCAAGATGGCAAATACAATTGTTTTCTTATCTCCAATGACCTTTGGTCCATTTTTATAGACACCAGTGTGTCATCAAGTGTCAGTCTGTTTAATATTACTTTAAGAAACTTGACACAGTTTGATATTTAGGGTAGAGACTTGTGTTTCATTTCATTTGGATTATTCCTTTAGCAAACATGATTAAAACAAACTTAAACATCTTGGTTTATTTACTGAGAAATAAGAAGTTAGTGACACAAACATATGGTCAATAAAGGTCTGAAATGAAGGGAATGATCTTAGGATTTATTTCATGTAAAATAAAGTAGGATCAGGACGATTAAAACAAATAGCAGAGAGGAGGCAAACATTTGCTCAACTTACGGGTGGTTTCTGTGCCTTTGAGGGGGTCACTACTCTCCTCGCCAATAATGGAGAACACACTCACTGCGTACTCCGTGTCAGGGGTCAGGCCGGTCAATACCAAAGTGTTCTCCTCACCATCGGCGTACATCTGTAAAAAAAATAATAATAATAAAAATTTTAAATCAAAATATATAAGCCTCCCGAATAATTATTTAACATCCACAGATCATGGAAGGGAAGAATATTGTAACAATAACTACAGAAATGTGCTATTGATCACAGTGGACTAAGGCTAATCAGGTCTTAATTATGACCCAAAATTTCAATACACCAGCTACAATATTGCAGACACTGAAAGACTGATATTAATATCCTTTTGAGCCCAAAACTGTAATATCTCAAACAAACAAGTAGTCAACAATAAAATCATACATCACTATACTTACATAAGGATCTAATGAGATATAAAAAATATATAATAAGAATAATTGGAGGAAAAAGTGATGTCTACATATAAGAATAGTGGGGATGTAACATGTAATAAGACCTCCCATAAGACAGATTTATATGTGGTATAAATTTGATCTTATTATATAATAGCAGTTGTTTCCACTGTAAGAGATCCAATAAAATCAAACCAATGTGGAGTGAGTTCTGCAGGACTCATGCCCGGCCACAAAACCTCAATTTTATGATGCTTCTAATAGGTCGACGGAAAACACTGGGCACTTGAATGGAAAAAATTCTGTTGAGAAATGAGGGAATGTAAATGTATCTAAACTGGCTTTTTCACCAGTATAAAGCAAACTATCAGTATAGACTGATGGTGATGAATCAGCTATAGAATAGACTGATGATGGTGTGTGTAGTGTTCATTACTGGAAAGAGAGTGTAAAAATTATTTCAGCCAAAAACGATATTTGCACAATTCCCCCTTGACAATCAACCAAGACATTTTTGGTGTCTGAAGTTTGCTTCATTAGTTTCATTGTGGAGCTCCAATGCTAATGCTGCTAGTAAGTAAGGAAGGCTTTCATGTTAATGTATGTTGTTTCTGAGACTGTATCACACTATTGTGTGGACAAAAGGATGCTGCAGAGCTAGAAACAATTGCAGCTCCATCTTAAAAAAGAACCATTTGTTTCCTCAGCATATAACTTGGTATCTCAGCAAGCATCAGGTAATGGTACAGCCCAAAAAGTGAAGGCTGATTTGCATGAAGTGATTCAGTTAATAATATCACTACAGATTTAGACTTATTCTATAGTATTTCAGAGACATGAGATAGATTTTGACTTGCTAATTTTGACATGCAATTTCTACATTGCTAAATTAGCTATAAACCTTGTTGCTCCAGTATAAAACTAAAGAAGCAAGTTTCAGACATTAAACATGTTGACTGGTCGATAAATCTTTGGAAACAGCCCAATTTTATTTTTGGTTGAATTGTTCCTTGTAAGATAGACGGCCATGCCAGTAGCATTCAGGGAGTCTCACCACTTCAGTCTTGCCTCCAGCCAGAGGGACATATTCGATCCGGAATCTCTCCACAGGTTCATCAGGGGGTATCCAAGTGGCACGGAAGGAGTAATGAGTCACCTCTGATGTCTCTAGATCTGTGGGAGTTCCTGGACCTCCTCCTCCTTCATGAGCAATGGAAAAAATGCAAAGTGGAGTGGAAAACAGCTCTCACCCTAGAATATACACAAGCTACAAATCTATCTGAGGCGTATTAGTTTCTGTCGAAAACGGTGAAGTGGACCATATCTCAATAGCTTTGGAGGCTGGCCTGTTTGAGGATATAATGCAACCGTTCTGTGTGTGGTAAATCACTGTTATGCTCCTGAGAGCAACTGAGCTCAATATCTGGACTCCATTGTAGAGTTATGGCATTGTTATGCTGTTAGTGAAATCAAAGTCTTGAGAGGTAACAGCTACTACGGTCGGCGGTTCATCTCGGCCAACTAGAGCAGCTTTGATTTACAATCTTCCTCGTCAAGTTTATTCAGTCTGGAATATCACAATAGAAGGTCCTTCTCAGCTCCTGCTTGATGACTACAATGTAATCAGATACTGAAATTCTAGTGCAATCTGACTGTCAAAATCACATTGATTCTGTCCCCATTGACCCATCACTGTCCCATTTTGTTCTTTATTTTTTAAAACTATAATTAGCATGTGGCCATGATTGTTAATTCATTTCACAACACATTTTTACTGACACACCCATTGGTAAAACCTTTGGGTTTTCTTGTGTGTTAAGAAACTATTATCTTTTATCTTTTACTAGTTTTCGCTGGAATGGATTGAATGGACTTTTTCTGTGTTTGCGCCTGTCTGGTCTACAGATTGCAATCCTTGGATTAACCTTAGCAAACACACTTCAAGCGTGCACTTCCAATCCTTCCCTTTACTCCTTTACATTCATGCTACACCCACAGCATCAAAATCAATGGTCTGTAGCATTTGAAATCCACATCAGCTTCAATGTATATGTCAAAAGGTGAGTTTTTTACGGAATTTACCTGATCCTTTGACACTATTACAGAGATTTATGGTGAGGTCATCGATGATGTCCAGCATGAAGGAGAAGTCATTAACATTGTACATGTGGATCTCATCAGGGTCTGAGGCAATGCTCCTCAACTCATTCTCATCAGCATTCTTCACACCTATATGTCCAGAACCAAAAAGTCAATTTTTGCTTCTCAGTTCATTACATTAAAAATTAGCATTACCTACTCCATGTTTGAAATCGTTATTGAAATTGTTATTGAATGCATTTTTAATTCCCAGGAACCTATAAACTGCTCAAAATAATCTAAGAACATCTCTACACCTTTATATTCATTAAGAATATCTGGATCTAAGAATATGCATTAATACCCAAATCAGAAATGCCTTTATTTCCTAGCAAGGCCTTCAAAATATACCACAACATGCTACCACGAAGCAATTGAAATTAGCCAGTTAAGAGGAATTTAACTACTTAAAGTAAATTTAACTACTTTTTTTGGGAATACGCTTCTTTTAGCAATGTAACACACAACATAATGAACTTGGACACCCACCAATGGCGTAAAGCTCGATGTTTTCGTCCTTCAGCTTCTGGGAGCTAACGATAATGTCATCCTGTGACTTGCCATCAGTAATGAGGACACCGATCTTACGAGAATCAGGCCTGAGCCCCATTTCTGGTTTAAAGTTGTTCTCTAGGATGAAGTTCAAAGCCATACCTGTTCAGTAGAGGGTAAATAGGAAAGAAAATCTATGAGGCAAAAGGTTAGCCAGCATGGAGACATGCACTTAGTAAACTAACAAAAAATTCTTAGAGAAAATTTAATAAAACTGTCACCCAACATACTGGATATATCTATGTGCTTTATACAGTAAACATTGGCTAAATATTGTGGATCAAAACATGTACCCGTCATGGTGTTTCCGCCTTTATATGGCAGGGTGGCCACGGCATTTAAGAGACTTTCGCGGGTAGGGTGAGCTTTAAGGTCCCACTCTGTCCTGGGGTCTCCACTGTACTGAGCCAGACCTGGAAAAGATGCAGGTTGAAATTTCAGATCTGATAAAGATTCAGGAGAATCCCATTTTATTTTATATTTTCCTCACACGTTTAAGTGAAGGACACTGCGATTCAGGTAATAACTCATTTCTGGGCCCCAAATCAGAGCTCACATCTGGCGTCCAGAAGTATTATGTCATTGCCATAAATCTGTGCCTCTAAAACGTGCGCAAAAATCACCAGAGCCTCACCAATCTGGACATTGTTTGGTCCGATGTCAAAGACGCCCACCATGCGACCAATGAAGGTCCGAATGGTCTTGAAGTTCAAACGCCCGATACTCCAGGAGCCATCCACAAGCAGAACTATATCTGCTTTGGCTGTAGTTTTACACTGAGCATCTGTGGAATGAGGAAATGAAGGGCACTCGTCACATAGAGACACAAAAAGCTTTAGTGACAGGGAATCCCTGAATCCAAGAAGAAGATTAAAGAAAGAGAACACGAACAGGAAATGCAATAAGCACAGGAACAAACACGTTCACAAGATATTAGTTTAAAAAAAAACACATACACATTTGTTAAAAACTTTATTTCTTTTTTTTAAACAATGGACAATTTGCACAAAGATTTATAACCCCTTCCCCCTTCTCCCACATTTTTGTTCTTGCTGCAGTATCCAGTCTCCTGTGGTATCCAGCCCTGGAGGCCAGACATGATGACCTGTGTCTCCTCAAGAAGAAGAAGGTCTGTAGATGAGTGATATATGAGCAAAGCCCTCCCTGAGTTATGGCACATTCCTTCTCCGCCATACTTTTTTATTTTTACACAGCTCCAGACACCTGCAAAGAGACTAGTGCACTGCACACACTGCCTCTGTCTCTGCAACTGAAAACATGTTATAGCACAGTGATTTATTCATGACTAATTCAACGGAAAGCCAGAAGGCTGTCAGCAATTTGGAGACAGAGTTGCAGTTATGTACCAATGTTGAGTTCAAAATGTTGAGTAAGCGTGAGTTATTTGTATTCTGAAAATCTTTTTTTTCTTTTCTTTTTTTTTATATAAGGGCTCCTTGGCTAGTTGTGTTGCAAATCAGATATCATGGCTTACCAAAATAATCTAGTAGGAGTGAAAAGAGGAAAAAATCAATTGAGAAGTTTCCATAGACATTATGCAAGAAAATAATGAAAGTTATATATATATATATATATACACACACACATACATACACACACACACACACACACA
>JANDJT010000148.1:7151073-7168060 GCA_024331685.1 Stegophilus panzeri
TTATTGTTCTAACTTGATTATAACTTCCCCTGACCACCCCCCACCCCCTTCTCTCACAACCATCGTCTCACTTTTTCCATCGAGGAACAGCCAAGGAGACTCCAAACGCCATTTATATACTTATATGACTGAATTCCACCATTTCTACATGGTCTCAGCAAAAAAGAATCTGTTTGACTATCTGTCTCATCTTAATATGGTTTATCAGACCATGGGGTCAGGCTTCACTGAGTTGTAAATGAATGTGGTTTTACCAGCTGTGACAATCACAAAAGAAGTCTCAGGCGCTGCAGTGGTGACTATGTTACAGCTCTAGTAAGGGAGTTTGGATTAGTCCATCATTGTCTTGGCACACTCTGGTTTGAGGTCCACAAAACCAAGGTTCACAAGATTTTTTAAAAGATTGGATTTTTTTTTAAAATTGGTTAAAAAAAAAAAAAACCCAAGTGGTTCATAGATGTAATCCCAGTGAATAACTGTGCAGAGTTGAACATGCATCCAGCCTGACCTTTCTTAAATTGGCCATTAGAAAGAAATTAGTATTGGTCTATTTTACTCACTCCTGGTCAACTATATGTTATTTTAAGCCCATATTATGTCTGACATCATGTGTATGACCACAATAGCTGTATGTACTTTTCAACAAATAACTTACAACCAAAAATCTAAACATCTCATGAACACCTTGCAAAGACAGCTCCTACATATCTTGCAGAAATACATAGGTATGATGGATGGTGACATTAAAGGATATCAAAAACTCGATGACTTTCAAGTTATATTTTTGGCTAAAATGCTACCCAAACTGACATGGACAAAAGAATTTTAGACAAAAGAAACAGAACGTACCATCAGTGGTCTCTTCTCCCACCAGAGGCTCTCCCTCTCCAAGGTGGTAAGAGGCGAAAACGGACACTTGGTACCGCGTTTCGGGGCTTAGGCCCTCCAACAGAGAGCTCGTTACATCTCCCGGTACAGTTATCTCCCCTGATTCGTCACTAAACTGCGACCTCCAGTGGACACGGTATTGCCTGACACGGCCTGGAGCAGCCGACCATGACACCATGAAGCTTGAATCTGTTATGTCGCTGGTTATCAGGTCTCTGGGCGAGCCAAGCTCTGTGGAGGAAACACACACAACTTAGATTAGAGGCTAATGATGAAATTGAAGCAACTTTCTTTTTCTCAAAACTACATGCGATCTCTGGGGGAAGTCCCACTTGATTTGAAATTGGTAGTAGTTAACTAATCACTGCTTGTCAGTTTCCTCTCTCCACTGAGCACTAATATGACAGCTGGGACACAAACACACACACACACACACACACACACACACACACACACATATACATACAATCACACACACACAGATGCAGATCCCAAAGTGGCAAGGTAATCATTTATAACCTCTATGTATATGTATAATCTCTTATAGTGCTAAGAGTTGTTAGTTAAAGTACATGGCTTACATTCCAACTGCAGAACTACTGCCATATAACAGGAGGCTTTCCATTTTTTCCTCCAAAATAACATCTGCTCTACATATAAAATATATGCCGTTATGGACATAAACTGGAAATGGAGTATCTCAGGGTGTGTGGCTGCAACGTACTGTATAAATTCTGAAACTAAAAAAGCTTTGCTTGGACTATATATTTGCAGTTTTGTCTGTAGTTAAGTCTATAATGAATTCCAGTATACACAAAGATGACATTCTAGACACCCACCAAATCTGCACTGATCCAGCAATAATTAGCATGTTGCAACAGGAAGTCGAGGCTGAATGGATATTTACTGTTGCAATAAATATGGATTTTCTTTTTTTAGTTTGTGAGTGCTTAGGAAATCCTCTTTCTAACATATCATGCATAACTGTGACACTTAAATCTCAATTTCAAACCAATATTTGTAAACAGGAGACAAATTTAAGAAGAAAAAAAAAACAGTGATTCTGTAATGCTGTGGAGCGTTTATTTATTTTGCTGGTATGGTTTAGGTCCACTTGTCCAAAATGTATTCAAAGTTCCTCTCCTAACATGAAACATTTCTATGCTTCTGAAAGTGGTCTTCTCCAGGATGACTCCACCCCCACACCCACATCCACAGCCCGAGAACTCACTGATGGTTTTATGAGGATGAAAATATGTAAATCTTATGCTATGGTCTTTACACGCACCAGATCTCAACTCAATTGAACATCTATGAGAGATTTTAAAGCAACGTGTTAGACAACACTCCCTACTACCATCATCAAAACACCATTTGCGGGAAAATCTTTGGAAGAATGGTGTCCATCCCTCCATTACAGCTCCAGGGATTTGTAGAATCTGGGCCAAGGCACATTAAAGCTGTTCTGGCCATTCGTGGTGGGCCAAAACCTTACTAAGACACTTTATGTTGGTTTTTCCGTCGCCCTGAACTTGAGCATATGACTTAGTATGCATAACATGGAGTAAGCTATGAGGTCAGGATTCTTTTTTATATGTAAATGTTTTATATACTAATTAAAATGTTTGCACTTTAGCCTAGCATTACTATTTTACTCTATATTTTCTTTTCTATGTTCATCTGTAATGTATAATAGTATGACAAATCTCAAATGTTACAGAAATCCATTTTTTGGCCAAAACTCATAACTGGCTGAATGTCTTCAATATGTTCTCAGATGGATAGGTTCCAGGCTCCCCTGTGACCTTGTGTAGGATAAGTGGTGCAGAAATTGATTGGATGGATGGATGGATGGATGGATTAATGGATGATCGTTCTCATATGGTAATGCAATTCACATGGTCAGTTTTTTTTAATTTTCTATGTCTCAGAGAGAACTAAATGAATAATCTACTAACTGCAAAGATGTGACCTATCAACAGGTTAACAAAAACACATCTACTGCGACACTTAAAATGCATTTCAGTGAACTTTCATTTCAAGACTGATAAAAGCATTAGATTTATGTTAATCCTTGCTTAATTTCATAGACCTCTGAATAAACGGTGTCTGATTTCAGACTAAATCTGTCCAACAGCTATGCCAAAAATAACCTATCACACGCAATATTCCCTTTAAGCATTCCTTTTCAGCTCTGGCATACTTTTCATTTCCTTACTTTTACTGCACATGTGCAGCAAAAAAGAGATGTCTTCAGAATCTCATCTGCTGGCTACCATCTTACCACCTCTATTGTTAAGAGCTTCAGGAGTCTGGGCTTCAGGTATGAAAGGATTTGGGTAGCCTCAGACATCACATGTGCAATATGCCATGCACAATTCCTGCCAGTAAATCTGCAGCCTATTTTTTTTCCATTTTAAATCTAAGACACATGCTAGAACATTTGTTTTTCTTTGCTTTTTTTATTACTGCATACCCATTTACAAAAAAACTAACCTAGAAATAATACTACAAATGTAATTTCACAGTAGAGGTTTAATAATTTATAAGTATAAGATACACCAAGTATAAGGTAATGAATGACTAATTATTTAGATAGCAACCTCGTAGGCATTAAGTCTTTTATACGGACCATGTAAAAGCATAGTGACTGTGACAATAACAATATTTGCCTCCAAAACTAAAAAATATACACCGTAGTTATATTTAGCCTTGACCACAAACCAAATTTCAATGGCTATTGGGTTCTGCCTTAGTAAGAAAAGTCACCATTGGGTCACATCTTGTGAACAATTTAGACAACATTAGTGTGGATTACAAGAGTGAGCTGTTCACATGGAATGTGCTTATAAAATCATCCCATTTGAAGTTAGAGATTTCCACAGAGGCACACAGGCTTCCATGGAACTACATTCTGTCCAGACAAAAGATCCTTGATGAACAACTTTGTGTTTGTAATAAATGTCATGGAAAAGTTAAGTTGTGTTAAAGTAATCCCCCTAACTGACCTTCAGAGTGGGTAAGTGCTGAAAAGGCATGCATTATTGAATTTAATAACATCCCTGGGGTCAGGGGCCTTAGAGCGACGCCAGAGCCAAACACATTAGGCATTTTTCCAAATGTCAGAGAAGGAAGGGTCATCCTTGGTTGACAGTTCCCAGGTGTTACACCTTGTCAGAAAACTGCAAATAAAAAACCTTGCTTTTGGCCCTCTCCACACCAACTGATTTCCACATCTCTTCTTTTTCCATGTCTCTTATTTTTTACCCTCATCCAATTCCATTTTGCTGCTTGAAACTCTGCATCCCATGTCCGTGGGGATTCCCTTTTGAATCAACCTCATCTCCCTTATGTTTTGAAACATTTAACATGCAACACATTGTATAAAGTGTTAACTGATCTCACTTAATTTGATCTGAGTCTTTTGCTATGAAATTAGGAGATTCCTCCTAAAATCAAACATGCCCTACTGTATGTCGAGCATTGCAACTTCCACTATCCCAAGAGTAGGCTGTTTACATAGAATATTATTTGGCTGTAGCGTTATTCAAAGAAGCAAGTTGCCATGGAACTACATTCAGCACTGACAAAAGATCCTTGAAGGCCAAGACCAACTTTGTGTCTGTTATAAATGTCATAGTAAAGTTATGTTGTCCTGGGAATCCTCCTGGGGTAATCCCCAAACTGACCTCTCAGAACAACTCCCCATATGACAGAAACTGAATCCCTGGAGTCTTCTTTGTGAAATGATGTACTACAATAGATACCTATATTGTGATGTTGTATGGTTAGGTTACATATTCTTAGAAGCTCTGTGAGATTATTTGACATTATGGATGGTTATTAGCTCTAAAAGGATCCACGATGTTACTTTTAAAAACAATGTTTGAGTGTTTTAATAACTACTGATTCTCTGAGTTTTTCACAAATAACTCAGAATGGTGAGCAGCAGTTCAGTGAGCAGCAGTTCTGTGGGTAGACACGTCTTGTTCATGAGAGAGGTCAGGGGAAAGTTGCCCTAGTGTGCAAGAAGGCCACGGTAAGTCATATAAGCACACTTAACAACCGTGGTGAGCAGAAAAGCAAACCAGAAAGTATAACGCATTGAACATTGAGGTAGATGGGCTACAACAGTAGAAGACCACATAGGCTTCCACTCATGTCAACAGGAATCTGAGGCTACAATGGGCACAGATTCACAGAAACTGGACAGTTGAAGATAGAAAAAAGACCAGGTATATAGATTTTTATTTAGTATATTTCCTCCCTTACAATTAATTCTTCCTTAATTATGCAGTTTTTTTTTTTTTCTTTTTTTAAACTTTTAAAGCAATTCTAAACTGACTTCATGAACATCTTAGTCGGCTTAGTTAGTGCATTTTTGCTGTGATTTCCCCAAATTTATCAAGGTAAGGCTATAGTTTCTGTCCACCACAAAGAAAAAATATCCCACAAGGCAGGTAGTTAAGAGATACAGCACAAATAAATCCCAAGATTTGGCAGCCTCTCAACAGACTCTTGCAGCCTACAAATGCCCCATGTGGCCTGCTGCTGTCGACAAGCCTGTTCACACCCCACCAGTGAGCTCCATACCCCATCAAAGGTCAAAATCCTCCTACTATTATCAAAAAAAAACTCAGGAGTCCTGGAATATGTCAGAGCCTCTGTTTCTTTCCCCACATCTGGAAGTTAGGTATTAAAATGTCTTTAAAAGATTGCAATTCTTGGATAGAGGAAAGTACTAAAGGTCAAAGCACCGCTAAAACAGCCATTATTTTCTAATTAGCAATGGAGTCCTGGAATATGTTGTTCGTTTCTTTCACCACTTTTGGAAGTTAAGCCGAGAGGAATCTGAACAAAGTTCATTTTCCTTGTACTTTTACTGACTTTCAGAAGTTTCCTGCTTACTGGATTGAGCAACTATCTGTGAAATCACAACTCTTGGATGGAGGAAGGTAACAAAGGTGCTATTAAAAGTGCTACTAAACTCACGTTGTTTTCGAATCTCATAGGGATTCCCAGAATATTTAACCACCTCCACTTTTTTATCTGCATCTAGAAGTTAGGCATGAAGATGACAAGATGATCACAAGTTTTAGAGGGAGGAAGGGACCAAAGCTCAATGCACTGGAAAAAATTCATTGTTCTCTAAGTAGCTATGGAGTACTATAGATCTTCGATGTCTGGAAGTTAGGCAATAATAACATCTTTTGAAGCTTTTCAGTTCCCATGCACTACATTCATGTTTATTGGATTGGACAATCTATGAAACCACAGCTCTTGGATGGAACAAGTCACAGTTAAGTCCAACTTAACTTTCCATTGCTTTCCAAATATCAAGGAAGTTCAGGAGTATTTTAGACCCTCTGGTTTCTTTCTTCATTACCAGATGTCAGGTGTGAAAATGTCACTATATCAGTAAACTCTTGTCTCTTGGTTATAATATTGCTAAACATTCCTAAGTGCCTGGAGTCCTGGAAAAGGTTGGGGACACTGTTTTTTTCTACACATTTGGAAATTAGCTATGCAAACATCTTTAAAACAGCAAACACTGCTCCTATGTCCCTTCTACTGCATTTCTGTTCCAGCAAATTCGTGTTTATTGGATTGTGCAAGCTATCTATGAGATCAGAGCTCTTGGATGCAGGAAGGTACAGGATGTCTCACTTAAACATCCATTATTACCCAGATAGCTAGGAAATGCTTGAGTATGTTGGAGCCTTCATTTCTTTCTTCACTGCTAGACGTTAGGCATGAAACCATCTCTAAAACAAAGTTTTACTTGATCTTAGTTCCAACAGCTGCATGTTAAGTGGATTATGTAAGCAGCTGTGAAATCACAGCTCAGTAAGTTCAGCATTGAAACTTTCTGTTTTTGTCAGTGGATGGACAGAAGAAGTAGCATCACAATAAATCATAATCAAAGGGCTTTGGTTGCTGACTTGGTCAAATCCCTTCCATATGGCTCAAGGAACCAAAAGCAGGAAGAAACTCAGACTGTCCAATTACGTCAGAAATGGACCTGTCAGCCAAAGCTTGAGGATGGATCTACTGCATTTTAGGCAAGTCCACACAAGGTCCGACACAGCAGGAGAAAGTGACTCATAACCATAACCCATCCCCCTAGCTACCACTACTATCACCGCACACACAATTCTCTCTTGGCCCCACAGAATTCTAGCTCCACCTAAGCTAGAGTTCAGTCATGGGTGCTGCACAAGCAAAGGTAATAATTTCTTGGTATTGGATGTCATTCTACTTTCAATCAGTCTTCCAATGATCTAACTAACCCTGAATGGAAAGTGTAGTTGGTTACTAGATATATTGACCATCACTGGCCTAAGAAGGCATTCACATACATAAAAGCAAATGTGTTGTACTATAAGACTTTCTGTGTGTGGTTTTTACTTTCATGTGGATTGGAGAGGGCAGTCAGATATGAAGCTCACAGGACAAAGAAAGTTGACCTTCAGTAACATCGGAAAGCATTGCATGAAACTGGTTGCATATGTAGTGCATGGGATCATTCAGTCATCTTCAGTAAATGCTATAACTATATAAATATACATACATACATACATACATATATATATATATATATATATATATATATATTATTGAACTGGAGGCTATTTCTCATGAGGAATTTCTCAGGAACACTGCCAGAAGCTGGTGTCTGGCTATGCATCTCGTTTGCAGCAGGCCTTAACAGCAAAAGTGTGCTCTACTAAGTACTAAAGATGCTTGCCATGAAGGGGTTGAATAATTCTGAAACTGGAGAAATCGTTATAAGTTGTATTTTCAGTTGAATTTGGGGAAAGCATTCGTTGTGTTGAACTATTTCAATTGCTTTTGTTTGATTTGTTCGTTGCAAACAGCTGAAAGTCTGTACATTTTGACAATAACCCCGATTTGCAATGGGGGTTGAAAAAGTTTGATTGCAACTGTATATTACATAGATCTTAAGTGATTTTTAAAATTCATGAATATGTCATTTTAAGAAAAAGTGGTAAGGTGTTCCTGTTATCTGTGAGACCATTTAACAGTCATGAAAATGTATAAGCAGACCCAATCCAATTTTCAATTAATATGAATTAGTTGACACGCAAAATCTGGCTGCAGATCCTTAACTGTATTTTACACAGAATGTGAGAAAGAGAAATAGGTAAAATTTCATCTCAATGCCTTGGTTCACTGATTCCCAAGAAGATGTTTGCTCTTGGTTATTACATTGAGCAGATCTAGGAGCTATATTCTTGTGACCACCACACACCCATCTCCAAGGACAATTGTTTCACCTCCATGACACCTCTAAATGGCTGTTCTCAACCTATTCTCAGCTCACATAAGGGCAGGGCCTTGAAATTGACCTGAGCCCATTGAAGCCTGACTAATAAGCAGC
Source organism: Stegophilus panzeri (assembly GCA_024331685.1). Classification (NCBI taxonomy): domain Eukaryota; kingdom Metazoa; phylum Chordata; class Actinopteri; order Siluriformes; family Trichomycteridae; genus Stegophilus; species Stegophilus panzeri. The sequence goes on from JANDJT010000148.1 coordinate 7,159,364, forward strand.
ACTTATTTTTAATGAAGAAAAAAAGCTAATTATATAATAAGCAGCACCCAGTGTATTTTGAAGGTAAGTGGCCCAAACTAAAGTCACTGGGATGGACATACTGGACCAGTTCACCTCATGTTAACTATACCGTGTGAAATGTGATGCAGATTGCATAACGTTGACTTGCACATTGGAATCAATATGTGCTGATGACTGTATTCCAAGAGTAAACAGGTTAAACTGCTAGCAGCTAGTATACACACTTACACACTATGTAGAAAGGCTTATGGACCCTACTGTATGTTGATGGCATATGATGTGTTGTATTAGCTAACCCCTGACTTACACAAACAAAAAGCACACACTCAAGGATATCAAGATTATCTACTCACCATCAAGAGTGGTGCCAGTGCCTTCCAGGGGCTGGCCAAGGCCAGAGGAGTAGCGAGCTTGGACAGAAATCTGATACTCGGTGCCAGACTGCAGGTTTTTGAGCACAGTGGACGTTCTCTTCACTGACAATTCTTTTGTCTCTCCACCCTCGGTTGGCTGATAGGACACTACGTACTGCTGCACCTGACCCGGTGCTGGCTCCCACTCCAATTGCAATGACGATATTCCCTCATCAAAAACCCGTAGGTTTCGTGGAGAGCCTAGCTCTATCGGAGCACAAGCAGAGCAAGTGGTTAGGGACAAAGGCCAGGCTGGGGCATCTACAAAGGTAGCATTAACAGATATTACATTTCTAATCAGATATTAGGTTCTCAACCCAAAAAACATCATATAACTATTGTGAATCCTGTAATTTGTCAAGCTAAAGACTAGTAAAAAAAACAACAAAAAAAAACAAAACAGTTGGACAGTGTATGTCTTTACTGGGAAGAAAATGCTTTTAGCTGTATCATTACATAAAATGCCTTCCCAAATGTCTCCCTAAATCTGTTTTTTTGTTTTTTGTTTTTTTTGTTTTTTTACATGAATTTTCATATAAAAATAACGCAGTAAAGAAGACATTTATATCCCATACACAGCATGGAGAAAATCTGCACATTGTGAGTTGGAGAAAATCTCATTGCATAAGATTTGCCTTCTGCCATAACAGACACTGAAAATATCACAGCTGCATTACTCAGAGCAGCCAGATAGGAGCATCTGGAACATACAAAGGCGCTAACCGCATTGAGCAATGATAACAAGTGTTTGGAATTCCACTGCTTTGGCAAATGGAAATCATTTTGTTTATTTCCATCAGCCTCCCCCAATAGATGGTTAGCATGCAGGCTCACCTCCTGGGTAACGTTCCATCACCTATAACCTTTCACATAGCAAACAGAAAAGTGTGTGTGTGTATATGTGTGTATGTGTGTGTGTGTGTGTGTGTGTGTGTGTGTGTGTGTATTGAGCCTCACTGTGCAAATTTCCACAGGGAAAGTCCTGTTGCCTGATATTAGCACTTTCCACTCTGAAAGCTTAATAACACATGTGGAGTTGGAATTTTCTAAATAGCAGGATGTCAAACACTCTAAAAACAAACTGAGTGGAGGTTAAATATGCATCATAAACATCCCATATGCCTCTTCATTATTGCAACTCACCCTCTTTAGTTGTGCCATCGATTTGGCTTTGCGCCCCAGTCCCAGATGAGTACTCGGCAGCCACGCTCACTCTATAAGTGGTGAGTGAGAGGAGCTGTTGGAGGACGATATTGGTCTCAGGGCCCTGTGTAAAGGCCTCCATTGTGGCACTGTCACCTCTGACTGGAACATAGGTCAACCTGTATCTCACCACGGCTCCTGGAGCCGGTGCCCATGACACGCGGAAACTGTTGGTGGTCTCCTCAGAAACAAGGAGGTTACGTACGGTTCCTTGATCTGTAGCAAAAAGGGGGTCTTTATAAGTCATCAGTCATTCACAACCAATCATTCTTCCACTTTTCCACACTGTAAGTCCAATGACTCAATATGTTTTTATTGAGTAAAGCTTTGCAGGCAATAACACATGGTGTGTTGTAACTCTGTGTATTGAAGTGGACATGAGTTAGCACTGGAATTTATATATTACCATGGCATTATGATTGATGGCATTACGATTAAAAAATTTAAAATCAAGATTAAAAATGTGTAAAGAAGACATTCAAATCGGTTTTATTTTCATGCACAGATTTCACAAATGGCTAAAAACGTGTTTTGAACAGTGGATTCTTTAATTATTAGCATTATTTTGGAATTAGTTCATTTAATAATAGACTTTTAAATTAGATTTTGACAAATGTTTGGTGGTGGAAATGATTCCAGAATATATGAATGACATATTAATAATAGCAAAATTAGCTGGTTTTAAGGTAGTATGCTGCTGCTATCTATTGTAAAGATCCTATTTTTAAAATTCTGTGTCCATTGTCAAAGTAAAGACAAGTGAAATAAATGAACTGACCTTCCAGCGTGGTCTCAAAATCAGTGAGAGGCAAACTGTCTCCTTTCTCATATTGTGCGATGACGTTGACTTTATATTTGGTGAGGGGTGTGAGGTGGACCAGCATAGCAGTGGTGGTGTCTCCTGGTACTGAGACGGAGACATAATCTGCATCAGGATCTTCAGCAGGTTTGTACTGGACTAGGTAGAACTCGACATCTGTAGCATCGCTAGTCCACGTGGCTCGGAAACTTCTGGAACTTATTTCGGAAAAGCTCAGGGACTTAGGCGATACTAAACCTGCAACATGATCACAATTCATAAGATGAAAGCTCATTCAGTTCTTCGTGTCCTTCATTCTAATCTAACCTTCACTCAACACATTCTGTTATTATTGATTATATAACAATTATAGAACATTATGCCAAAAGTTTACAATATACTGGCATGTGCAAATACATTTGGGGCTTGCAGTGCAGACATCATGGCTAAGATTTTTCGCAATAAATTGCAACCACTTGTCTTTACATATGTGAGCCACATGTTCATCAGATAAAGAACAATAAAAAAGTAAATGAGGCTTATTTTGAAATCCTTATTATAATTGTAAGCATGTGAGTAAATTATTTCTGCTGCTGTTAATTTGATTCAAAATTACATTACGGGGTAATTTCAGTGGTCAGGTCACATACATCTATGTTAGTATTGGTCAGCAAAATATAACTGAAGTCATAGGATTGGAAAATGAAAATGCTTAATAATAATAATCTGTTGATTATTCATATCAATCATACAACAAATGAAATGAGAAAAACAGATTGTTATTGGAATAAATAAAGTAAAGATGCTAAATAAATATTTATCAGTTCTGTGAAAATATAATAATTGTTGGGTTTAAAGATCATGGTGGAACATCCAAACTTCACAGATATACTTCTGCTAGCTAAACTCACCCCTGTGCATCAATGTATAGTTTACACATGTAGTCTGGAGCTACAAAGAAAGGCTTTGATTGAAATAACTAAACAAACCCTTATAAGATGTACCTCTAACCTAAAGATCTACATCTTCCTGAAGTACTTAAATTAGCACTTTAATTAAAAAAAAAGTTTTCTATGTGCTTTCCTTACTATATTACCTGCCAGCAGAGTTTTTTTTTTTTTAGATTGATAGTATTCTTAGTCTGTGACCTAGTGAATGAATTTATTGGTGGAGACTTCAAAGCACTTCTGTAAATCGATCTGGATAAGGGTATCTGCCAAATGCATAAATGTAAATGTAAATAAGCCAGATAACATCTTTGATGGGGTCCTCAAGGATCCTTTTGTAAGAATGTCATGGGGTACTTCTACAATCACCACACTAAAATCACCACACGAGTCTAAAATATCCCTACAGGTTTTCTCTACAGACCTCCATTATTACATTTACTAAATAAACATTGTGAAGTAAAAAGCTTTATAAAGACTACTCACTTCTTTGCTTGATCTTCAGAAGTTCCTGCTCAATGCGCAAGCAAACGGACTGGGTCAGTTCTTTGGAGATCCTCTGGAAGGCGTCGAAATCCTCAACAGTGTAAACATGGGTTTCAGCAGGAGAATTCGCAATGGCTTCCAGCTCCGACCTCACAGCATCTTTCACCCCAACGGCAAAGATTTCCACATCACTGTTCCTCAGCCTCGTGGCTGGATCTTTAAAGGCATCCGAGGACTTGCCATCTGTGATGAGGATTGTCATGCGAGGTACATTGGCGCGAGCTCCTCGGTTTGAAACAAAGATCTTCTCCCTCACGTAGGTCATGGCTTTGCCAGTGTTAGTGGAACCTCCTCTGTATGGAAAGTTTCTCACCGCTTTAATCACCGCTTCCAGACTGTGGTGTGTGTTCAGGTAAAACTCGGTGTGTGGATCCCTGCTGTACTGCACAAGACTGAGCTGGACCTTGTGTGGACCGATGTCAAAGGAGTTGACCAGGTATTCCAGAAAAGCTCTCACTTTTGCAAAGTTGGCCAACCCTATACTGTACGAGCCATCAACCAGAAGGACAACATCAGCCTGAACATCCACTCCAAGGGAACATTCTAGAAAGAAAATTTTCAGTTTAGGGGATTAAGAGCATTTTGGTTGGAATACCTTGACCAATCCCCTGTATATCTTATTTTCATTTCAACTGTAAACAATATTGATGGAGCCTAAGCCTCAGAAGCCCTTTTGATGGATACAAAAACATGCCATTAAAATTTTTATTTAGTAAAAAATTCAGAATGGTTCATTTGGACTCAAACAGAACAGTAGTTAGCTAATGGTAAATTGATTATAACTGCATATTCCTATTTACCCAGTGATATTTTGAGAGGTTCGGTCTTCTGCATGGCAGTGATTGCCTCACTGGGTGTTAGTCCTTTCAAGGCAAATAAGCTGATTTCATACTCAGTGTCTGGAGAAAGGTCCCTCACGTTCACACTGTTCTGAGTGGGACCGACATAAAGCTCCTGCCGCTTGCTTCCCACTATCATAGGCACCAGCTGTATCTTATAGCCAGTTACTTCACCCAGAGAGGCATCCCATGTTATCCTCATCGATTTGGATGCCACCTCCTTGACTTGCAGGTTCGAGGCAGGTTCGACCACTACAACAAGATGCAAGAATCCATTCAGCAGTCTTTAAATAATGGGTATGCATTAAGCTACATATCATAAAAGGCCTTTAGATAAGAAGCATGAAATGTTTAGCCAGAACACACTACACCATACGATGGTAGGGAAACCATTTGTAATGCTAATGTTTTGCAGACCACTTCCTCCCAAAAAAGGCAATGTTTTCAATGGTGGGTGCAACAAAAAAAGACAGACTTGAGATGCTTACCGTAGCTTATTGTGTAATTCTAAGCATTGAATTTGGGCCAGTGTAAGTGGACATGTATATACCCTAACATACTATAGAGAATATTAAAATATATGGTAGCATGTTGTGACCGTATTCATTTGTTTACATGCTCTTTTGTTTGTTGTTTTTTACCTTCCTCGCCACTGGCCAAAGAGCTCAACTGGTCCTCAACTCCAGCACACACATGTGCAATGATGTCCTTCTCCATTGTCTTGATCAGTTCAAAGCTAGAGATGGTATACACGTGAGTGCTGTATGGAGTGGATGCCATTTGTTTCAGCTCTTCTTCATCTGCCTCACTGATGCCTGATTTGCAGAGAAAAGAGAAATAAATATACATGTTAAAATGTATAGAACTGCAGTCTTACCAAAGACTAACTCATTTCTGCTTAAGTCGACACCTGAAACTCCAAAATGTCTCGTAAACTTGATAGCTACATGTAAAAACAATCAAACGCGTCTGATACCCGTTCTTTAAGAATTCCTCACACTATTCACTATAAACATGTGAAAAGCAGGAGCCGCTTATCGTGTCCCCACTTTTAAAGCAATCCAGCTGAATTAACAGTGAGCTTTTGAAATAAGGACTTGGAGGTCAGGTCAGTGGAAAACATTTAAAAGCAGCTTATTTTTCTTCCACAAGTAGGAAACTATGACAGTGCCAAAGACAGCGTCTGCAAAAGCCATCTGATTAGACTTTGACTCCTTGAGGGTTTTTTTCCACCGTTCGCTGCAGGATGATTGAAGTATGAGTATGGAAAGGGTAGAAATCCCTCTGCCCCACCTCTGAAACCTTATACCATAAAAATAAAGCATTTCATGTTTGAGAGACAGCATCAGACTCCCACATACCCATGGTGAAGATCTCAACGCCGTTGTTTCTCAGTTTTTTAGCATAGTCTTCAACTGAGTCTTGCGACTGTCCACCTGTGATGACCATAGCAACTCTGGGGAATCCTTTTCTGGCTCCGGCAGTTTCCGTGAAAATATTTTTCAGCACATGGTCCAAGGCATCACCTGCACAGTGCCAACAAATAAAATAATATTAAGCATTCACCTTGCAAGAACTTCTCTTTGAAATGCACCTCGCTATTCACTCCCATGTCATTATAAATGAACTGTCAGAAAAAAGAATTCAAATTGTGGTTGCAGGCATGTTGCTGCTTCGTTAGTGGATTTTGGCATGGAGTGCCTGAGGGTTTGGCTGGGAGACTTCTGACATCCATATAAACAGCACAGTGCTGATTTACTTTTGCACTACGCATCCTGTATGTCTATAAACATATGTGGGTCTGTGAGTGTGTGTGTGTGTGTGGGGGGGGGGGGGGGGGGGGGGGGGGGGGGGGTTAGTGTCTGTGAGTGAGTGTGTGTGTGGGTCTGTGAGTGTGTGTGTGTGTGTGTGTGTATGGCTAAAATGTGTGATCTGACCAAATCTGTTCAAATTAAGCCTTGTGACATTAACCCTTTCAGACATAATTAGGTTTTGAATGTTTTAGTTTTTGTTTATGATACAAGCAGTTGTAAAAACCCTTAGCCTAGCCTCTAGTCTCTATAATTGTCTCTGTCCATGGACTTAGTACCACTGTGCCAGCTGTATGCACTTTAAGTTGTTCTGCATTACAGCGCTTTTCAAAAGACTACAGTCAAATGTATATAAAGGCTTGGAACATATGTTTAAAAAGTGTTATTGATTTTTTAATAGAACCTAAGACACTGTATAAGATCTACTAGAGCTAAAGATGAGAACTATTCTGTATACAAATATGAAAGCAACCAATGCACAAACTACGATTTTTCCTACAGTTTTACAATAGTAAGTCTAAATTTTCTGTTTCATGTGAAACAACTTACATCTCTCGTACACAAAAGAACGAGAGCTGCTTCTACAGCAGCGGTGTTTCATCACATCCACAAGTTTTGGCTGAAGGTTTTCATTTCAAACAAGTAGAAACTTAACATATACATCTCAACAGCTGGACTCAGGTGTGGCTCTGACTTGGTTGGAATAAAGATATGATAGGATATCCCAGGGCTAGGGGTGTAACACAAGTATATAATGTGTCTATAATCTGTTTAGTGCTCCAAATATTCATATCTATATTTGGATTTAAATGAAAAGTTGGTGTGGCCTAAATCTTTTTTATGAAACTTATGCCCACAGAAACACTGGAGAATACACAAAGCTTCTGTAGAAATGCCAGCACTGTCGGCATGTTGTGTGTTGATTTCATAATTGGTCTCAATTGTACATGGGACTGTTCTTTTTAATTCCACTCACTTATTTTTATTGTACCCACCAATGATATTTTCAAATGAATTTAGTTGGTTCTGTTTCTCAGAACAATCCTTTATGCCTACATCATATGAAAACTTTCCACTCAGTCCAAGATTTTTTACATCTTGTGGATTCCCAGTGTCCATTCTTCCTAGAATAATTTAATCGCACTTGATTACTGTACATCCCTAACCTGGGCTGAAGACAACTGGGAACTTAGGCATCAATCTTAATTTATAAAATAGAAGAAAAAGAAGGAGGAAGAAAAGGACGACATTTTGTTTAGAACTGTTGAAAAGCTGATAAGCCCTCTTGGATGAATATTGAAACATATGTAAGTTTAAACAAAAAGTCCAGTTGTTCTGACTCACTACTGCTAGATCTACAGTTTAGTGAGAAATAAGTTCTTAAATAACAATAAGTTCTTAAATTCCAGGTCAGTTTATAAAACAGAGATCAACAACCAAAATACTACCTTTTATTTCTAGCTGACTGACTCAACCTTCAAGTTCATCAACCTAGCAGCAATTCAGACTGTAATTGAAGCTCACATGCATAACTATGAGTATGTGTTGTGTTGTGTTGTGTTGTGTTGTGTTATTTGTTTATCCTAAACACCTGTCATGATGTCTCCTCCTTTGTAGGGCAGGTTGTTGATGGCGCGGAGCAGCTCAGGGCGTCTTAGATACTGGTTTAGAGTGAACTCAGTCCTTGCATCCGTGCTATACTGAACCACTGCCACTCTGCTCTTGTCCTCTCCAATGTCAAAAGCTCCGGCCATGGCTGACATGAAGCTGCGGACATGGTTGAAATTCTCCTGCCCCACAATCCAGGAACCGTCAACCAGGAAGACCAGATCTGCAACTGCACTGGCTGAGCATTCTGGTGAACAAAAAGGCAAGGGAGCATTTTATAGGATCAAACAGAAGATACTGTACAAACTCAGGCAGACTTGATAAATGTGATACAGTTCGATTGTGTGGCTACTACAGGAAATCATTACTTCCTTTTGTTACAACCCGCTATCTTTGGGATGGGAAGTTTTTTTGTGTGCTGTGCCATATTTTATGTGCAGGTCTGAACTCCCTCCCAGAGTTTCCAGCCTGCCCTAGCCTGCCTTGCTCCCGCCTCCCAGGATGACATCA
>JANDJT010000148.1:7168160-7184541 GCA_024331685.1 Stegophilus panzeri
ACCATTGTATATATGTTCACTTGGTTCACCGGCAGTAGGGGTGTGGCTGCCATTTCTTTTGGGAGAGGGTCCTTTTTGTATCTGTTTTTGGCTTAGGTAGTTAGGGAAGTATTTTATTTATTTTTTTTGTTACTTTCCTTTTAGATAAGCTGGCTACCTAACAATAGAATCCTTTTTTTATTATTTTGGCCTTGGCCCACCCTGAAGGTATGTCTGGTGTTTGGTTCTTTGTATAGTTGTATGTATAATTGTGTGTTACAATATACCACCACTTTTTTTAACACAAACCTGGTTGTTATTCCTGGCTCCCTCATTTTTAAAGGTCAATTCCATTGAATCCCGAGCTGGTTACTCTGTGCGGCCTAACCTAGACTGGGCCGTAACACTTTGTTTGTATTTCAAGCCGTACAGCACTCAGATAACAAATGTGTGTATGTCACTTCCATGCAATGCAGTAATTAAGTAAAAGACTAATTATTCCTGAACTTTGCTGACTTCACTGCCAACTAATCCACCTAATAGCATCAGACATGTAGAAGATCCCTCAGCATTTTAATCAGTTTGCTTCTGAGCTACATTAAGCTGCCTGATCAGCTGGTGAGGGAGCTCCTTCACCCATGCTTAAAGCAGAAAAAGTCATTAGTGTTCTGCCGAAGGAGGAGGCCACGAGGCTCTTGTAAATTGAGCCACTGTAATGCTTTCCACTTCTCTCAGCGTTTTTAGAGCCTTGCTTTAATCAGGTTGGGCACGAGGGGCCACGTACAGCTGCACAGAAATACGCACCCACTGACTCACACAATAACTGCCTCACTTTTTTCATGCTGGAGTAACAAGCTAAATGATGTCTGGACCCATAATAAGTAAAACACAATGGGGCATTTATGAAAAAATATGAGCACATGGTGGAAAAAAAAAAAATGCCAAGGGATTGAGGTTTACTTACTGATTGAATCTGAAACCTGTGGTCTTCTGGGACCTCCTTCAGACCCACTCGATTGAACTACAGGAAAAAAATTTAATTATTCCTCTAAAGTAACATAAAGAACCCAACCTAGTTAACCCAACACGGTTAAACAGCACGTCTTACTTGTTATCTGTCCAGAGAGGGGTATACTCTCTTGTGATCCAGCATATGAAGATATTGTTACTTCATAATCTACATCAGTGGTTAAGTCTCTGATGGAGGTCTTTTTCGCAGAAGCAGGAAGTATAAACTCTCTAACAGGCTCATCTATAGTGAGGAAAGCAGAACAAACAACATATAAAAGGTTGTGCTAATTGCAAACTTGGATGGCATGCCGTTTCATTTGTATACTATAAACTACTATTAATATACAAGCTTGCTTTCCTTTATGTTCTACTAGATGTTTTACTGTCCATTACACATTCCATGTATTGTTCTGATAGACATTTGGTAGACAGTGAGGTGCAATACAGTCTGAGAGAAGATCTGAGAGTTAGGGTCTTGTTTAAGTGCCCAACTTTGGCTTGCTAGCAATCTTGGAATTTGAACTCACAACCTTACAGTTACTAGCATAGAATTTTTTTTTTATCACTGTTGCCATTTATTTATTAATCTGCATTGCCTGAAATTCTAAGAGTTATTCAAAAGGAAGCAAAATATAATGGGCCTATAATGAGACTACCCACCTGTACCTGATGACACTTCTATTCTGAAGCCCTCTATTCTTGACCGGGGCAATTTCCATGTCATTTCTACTGTGTGCTCGTTTAAAATTTTAAATCTCAAATCCGACGGCGGCATCACTGCAAAAAGAAGAAGTAGATCAAGTGAATGCCAAAAGCGATTTCCTATTTAATTGTATAATTTAAAGGAACACATAGCAAGTGCAAGGACGGGACCCCAACGATCAACACTTCATGTCTGAAGTTAGCACGTTCATTGTTGGGGAAGGAGTGACGGCAACACAAGAAAAAACAACAACAACAAGAGATAACGCCATTTTAGTTTAAAATGACATCTGTTTGAGCAGTCTGGCCGAAAGGCTGCAGACTACTCAAGCAAAAACACACAGCAAAAAAACAAGTGATCCACAGAGACCGTTAGAGTGCCAGATTTTTTCACATGCGGTCACAGCAGTCAGTCCAACACAGCTGGACTCACTGTGGTGAACTGCTGCAGAACTTTGTACAAAGAAATTTATTTTGAATGTTGATTGTACAATGGAACAATGTCATATCACAGTGCATATGTTAAAAAAAACACACACATTTGATTCTACACTGCATACAGACTTGACTAGAATGACAATCCATTGCAAACCTCTTAAAAGAATACACAGTGTCAGTGGTGACACTTGTGTACATTCTTTTCGACATTAGAGTAACTTAAATGAGGATGCACATGAGGTGATTTGCACAAAACTGAAATAGGACAAGTGAAACAAACAGAAACAAACAACAAAAAGAAACATCGGGTTGGTCACATTGGGCAGACTGATGTCACATCTGCCCAATGCACATGTACATGAAAAGTTGTATGCTACAACTTGAAACTTCCATGTACAAGACGAACTACACGGAGAGAATATATTGAGAAATATTTTAAAGTGATATCCTTGAATGTGTGATGTATGATGCAGGTGATCTCTATGAGGTATATTTTCGAGTCGAAAAAGTGTGTGAGATGTGTGTGTGTTAAGGATATCCCAATAAAATATTTTGTGAAGCAATAGCTCTGATCAGGCAGTGACCAGAGCCAAAGCTTGACCAGGGTAGGGACATTAAAAATAAGATCCACCAACCTGGTTGACCAATTCAACTTTGATGATGGCTTCCATTTCTGGTCCCATTTGGGTCCGACCCAATCCTAACTTTTTGCTGGTCATTAACACAGTCGCACTTCTCTATGGCACGTCATATGTACTGTCTAGCTTATTATTTTAGAATATTTAATATATGAATATATTTATAGACAGGTAACAAATTAAAGTAAAAATCTGAATAAATGAATGAATCAACACAAGTGCAGATGCTTTGATGGTGTTGAATTTGCTAGCATGGTTTGGGTCCAGATGTTCCTTTTGATGGAAGTGTCACTGCAAATCAATACTTCTGCAATCCAGTTCTTCTGACTGATCACCTTTATCCTCTGATGAAACATTTCTATCCTGATGGGAGTGGTCTCTTCCAGGATGACTCCACCCCCATGCATAGCACAGGATGTAACTCATATTGTATGCTATGGCCTTCACAGTCCTCAGATCTCAAACCAATTGAACACCTATGGGAGATTCTGGAGTGATGTTTTAGGCAGTGCATTCCACCACCATGATCAAAACACCAACTGAGGCAAGAATGATGTTCATCACTCCAGTTCACTTCCATAGACTTATAGAATCTGTGTCAAGGCACATTGAAGCTGTTCTGATGGCTTATGGCAGCCCAACACTTTACTAAAACAAAAAATGTTGTTTTTTTCCTTTAACATGTTGCCCATCAGTACGTAGTATATGTAATATAGGACTGTCTTAATATATACTGGACAATTTTAGCATTTCATTTAGTTGTGCTTCTATGTGGTACTCATACTTTTTACATTCTCTTACGAAACAATCATTTCAGAATGACACTGAATTAGTTGGCATGTCTTTTTCATTATAATAAACCGAGTTCCAATTTATTATATAGACCTAACATGTTTGTCCTTCAAGAAATACAATTAGAGACTAACATATATCTCATCTTTTTCTATGCACAGGTCATTTCTCTTGTCAGCATCGATCATGAAGCTATGTTTTTGCCCCTATATTAAGAGAGATTGCCATCATGATCTTTAATAGGGCCTTCTCATTGATCATCTGACTCCTCCTCTAATCATCGCCATCATCTATAATAATAAAAAAAAACGTTCTTTCTAGCATATGGAACTTAACTGAACAAAAAATAAAGCATATTGCCACTGACAAGCTGACATCAGACATTACTGTTTATTAACAGAGACTTTTTCTGTTTACTTGAGAAACTCAAAAAGTGAAGACTATTTGAGAAAAAAAACATATTTGTTTTGGAAAAAACTTGTATTTTTGTCTTTTTGCTCCATAAAATCTGGAAATTTGGCCTCCGGATGGATGTCTAGTTGAAAGCAGTAAAAATGTTCCATTAGGTTTTCCACTGTAAACCAGTAACGGTGCACTTTGTACTTTTATGCTTTTGCAATGATGAAGTCCAGTCACTGATTTTCTGCCTTTTGGATGACTCTGAAAGCATTTCACCACATGAATTACCTGCCCTGAGTTAGACAGGCTTTTAGTGAGAATGTGGATTTTATCTGCAGGTTATGGAGATCCTTATCTGGTATTTGTACAATTTGTATTTTTGTATTTTATAACCTAGATTTATTTAAGATGAATATAACTTTGGGATGAACTAGACACACATGCTTGTCAGTCAAAGAAGGTTAATTTTGTTTTTTTCCTTATCCTCAGCCATGTTCCTGGATCAGCATCCTGGAAGAACATTCATTTTACTGGCAGCCCATGTTGATATGTTAGAATGTTGATATATCATCTTGAGGATGTACGTCCAGGATCTTGACCCTGATCTAGCAATTATCACCCTCAACGTCAATAAAAGGGAACAACCTCATATGTATGAGTTGTATTTAAAAAAATGTAAGTCACATCATTATGTGGACTGATCTGATTTGTCACATTCTTGTTTTTGTTTTTTTAACCATAGACCAGTCCTGAGCATCCTAACTATTTATTTTCAAACTTTATACTAGCACTAAATCAGTCGTATTTCCACTTGGTGATGTTTGATTGCAATTTAATTTAAAGCAATTTGTAACTGATATGGAGTCACATACAAAGTCAAAAAGATGAACGAACACAACCAGTGTAGAATTTTGTAAATTTCCCTCCCCCATCCCTCATCTGTATTGGATTATTCTAAATAAATACAGTCATGTGAACTCCATGTCACCTTCATTTAGTTCACCAGTGTTCCCAGTAACATTAACATTATGGAAAGTAAAATAAAAAACACTTATTTAGTTTAAATTAACAGCCTGTTTAAGCTTGCTTAACTAGAAAGGAAATGTAATTGAAAGCAGCCCCAGGTGTGTATAGCCCATTTCCTTGGAACAGATTAAGACCAGTGTTAGCCCACAGAGTTACAACATGCAGACTTAATCTGCCGCTTAGAGCAACTACACCTTGGGTCGCTGCTTTAGTTCCAAGGTTTTTCCTTTACTTTTAAGTAGGACTATGAAGCTCTTTTTATCAGAGTTTTGATCATAAAAAACCAATCGTGCTCAGTTAAACCCAGATGGATGAAATAAGGGAGCAATGGAAAAAAAAACAAATAGTCCACATGTCGATTGCATGCTCAGATGAAGGTTTTTGTTTTTTTTTAAGCCAAATATATATATGGCAAATATGACAGGAAAAAACCACCTGAAATAAAAAAGTTTCATAGACAGTATTTCATATATCATAGACAGTATTTCATATATCATAGACAATATTTCATAGATCATAGACAGTAATGGGCAAGAGAGAAAGAGTGAGTGAGTGAATGAGTGAGTGTGTGTATGTATGTGTGTGTGTGTGTGTGTGTGAGAGAGAGAGAGAGAGAGAGAGAGAGATATTATAGACATGTCAGAGGCAGGAGAGAAAGACAGATTAGAGCTAAAGAGAGATCATAGACATATCACAGAGAGAGGAGTGTTAGAGAAGAGAGGAAAAGAGAGCACGATGAGTAAGTAGGCAGGAAAGACAGAGAGAGAGAGAGAGAGAGAGAGAGAGAGAGAGAGAGAGAGAGAGACAGCACAAAGATATTACAGAGGAGAGAATGTGAAAGTGAGAGAAAGAAAGGAAATGTTTAGTGAATCAGCTGTCTTTACCTTCACTCTGAGCCCTCACACATGACACTATTGCCACTGCCATGAAGGCAGATGCTGCCAAACACAGCCTTCTCTTCATTTTCACTCCGTGTCTGGCTCAGCAGAGCATGAATGGACCTAAAAAACGAGCACAGCGTTACACTCTGCATTCCACAATTCAAACTCACACACACTTTTTCCTACATAACCACATACAGTATTACAGATAGATTCATCCATCCATTTTCTGTACCGCTTATCCTACACAGGGTTACGTGGAGCCCGAGCCTATTCCAGGGGACTCGGGGCACAAGGTGGGGGTCACCCTGGAGGGGGTGCTGACCCATCTAAGGGCACAACCGCACACACATTCACGCACTACGGACAATTTGGAAATGACAGTCAGTCTACAACGCTTGTCTTTGGACTGGGGGAGGAAACTGGAGTACCCGGAGGAAACCCCCGAAGCACAGGGAGAACAAACTCCGCGGACACAAGGCGGAGGCGGGAATCGCACCCCCAACCGCGGAGGTGCGAGGCAAACGTGCTAACCACTTGTGATGGATGGAGGAAAGACTTTTATATGAAATAAAATGATATCTAATAATCTTTATTTATGAGGTGCATTTTCATTTTGAGTCTTAATTCTCAGATCTTTAAAAAAAAATCAATTAACTAATTAAACAATTTAAAGTAAATAGCTATAATAAACTACAATGAAATCACTACAATTCTGAAAAAATTATGAACAACATCATAAAATCAAATGAAATACTGCATTTTAAAATTCGAGGTAGTGCAAGTCTGCGTGCCTAATATTCTCTCTTAAGTTCTGGAGTTAAACTTTTTTATATCTATTTTATATCTATCTATTTTATATCTATTACTTAGGGTGTGATATAAGCATGTAGTTAGATCAGTAAATTTCTTTCAAAAGATTTATTTTACACATCAAAACTCTTGTGCGCCCTAAAAAAAAGTGTTAAGCTTAAAAATATGTGTAGTGTAGACATAAGACATAAGTTATAAGCTATAAAGCATTTTGTCTTCGCTTGGAACAGTATGTTTGCATTACAACATGTAATGGGAATTCCTTTTTATTATATCAAGGTGCAACTTCACCAAGTCTCCACAATAAGCCAGGCACACACACAAAAAAACTGCCCGAAAATCATAGCGCTTTGATCACAGATACAGAGCGCCTCCTGCTGAACACGGCACCATCCCATTTATGCTCTTAAGCACACTTTAACTCTCATTAATCTTTAGTTGACTAGGCAAAGTGCACAGAGACTCTCACTGGAAATCAACAGCTAATAATTAATCAATAAAAAAAGTCAATATGGTTTTAATATGAGCTCTCTGAGGCAATTCACAAATATAAGGTTCACAAATAATAACAAATTGCACTTTCTATTTCTATTTTATTGCAATTTTTTATTGTTTTACACAACAATGTAAAACTGTGACGAGGGAATTTCTCCAGTGTGGGATCAATAAAGTTTATCTTATCTTATCTTATCTTATCTTATCTTAACAGCATAAATAAATGCAATATCAAGAATCAACTATGATTCTTTCTACTTAAAAAAAAAAAGACTTAGTTAGTAATTCACAGAAAGTTTTATAATTTGGGGGCTTAATTAAATGTTCTTTTAAAATAATAATAATTATAATAATAATAACAATTATAATTATAATAATAATAATAATAATAATAATAAATGAGCATTAGTGCCATAATTTGAACTCACCATTCAATTCCAGACAGAGTCCAAAAGAAAAGACTGATATATCACACAAACAGAGGAGGAAGAGAGTGAAGAGGTCTGGTGTCCTGTCTGTCCTGGTTTACTTTGGACTTGATTGCTTATAGACAGCCGAAGTGATGGAGCCTGAGGAGGAGAGGGAGGAGAAGGAGGAGGAAGGTCCGCTCTCCAAATGGGCCAGGTCTGTCCTCGGGCTTCTACTTAACAGGGGGGGCGGTGATATTGAGTGTGTAAAAAAAAAAAAAAACTCTTACGGCACCATTCTCATCATGGGAGCTGCTGGGAGGAATTCACCCTGCTGGAAACTTCTGCACACTCCTTTGATGGGGATGGAGCTCATCCATTAGAGGAGCTCAGGAATGAAGGCTGGGGTTTTACACACACACGCACACACATGCTCGCACACATACACACACACACACACACACGTACAATTGTCTTACTCTCCTTGTGAGGACTTTCCATGGGCATAATTATTAATGCAACTAATTAACGCTATGCCTACCCCTAAATCTAACGCTAACCTTAACCTCTGTTACCAAAAGAAACTTTTGTGGTCTCATTTAGTTTAGTTTAGTTTAGTTTTAGTTTTTTGTTTTAATAAAAGCTGCAGTTTAAAAAAACACACACAAAAAAAATACTGGGGACATGCCAAATGTCTTCACAAGGTCAAAACTGTCAGATATTCCTGTGACTGTGGGCATATTTGGTATTTAGTCCCCACCAAGATATAAAAACATCTCTCTCTCTCTCTCTCTCTCTCTCTCTCTCTCTCTCTCTCTCTCTCTCTCACTCACTCACTCACACACACACACACACACACACACACACACACACACACAAGAAAGTGCAAGTTTCATTCAAAGACTCGCATAGATATTAAACAAGTCTTCGTCATTCAAAAAAAAAAAAAAAAAACATTCCTTAATCTCTATGTTCAGAGAATACGGAAGCCCTGAAGTCATGGTAGTTTTTTTTTTTTTTTTTTTTTTTTTTTTAAAGTTAAGTTATTTGATAGATAGATAGATAGATAGATAGATAGATAGATAGATAGATAGTGTGGTGCTAAATTGAAATAACTAGATACTATGGATATGTCAAAATAATAATTATTAAGTTATTAAGCTCAAATAAGGATATAATATCTCGAAATAATCAGTTATTACATAAAAATAATGAAATATTATGTCAAAATAATGAGTAGCACATCAACATTTTTTTTCACAGCTTGGAGTTCGGGGCTTATTTTAGGTGGTGTTGGTACATACCTTGTGGCAATTAACTAATAAATAAGTAGCATTAAGCAAGCAAGCACACAAACAAATAGACAAATAAATAGAACCTTTATGATCATAAAGTTTATGACTTTATTTTACCAGGATAGGCTACCTATTTAAAATAATACTCTTGACTTGAGGTGCTTGTGGTAGATATATAAACATTACTTTCTTTCAAAATCCCCATATCAGTAGTCTATTTGGGGAAAAAAGACTGTAATTTCAGGTGTATAAATAGTCAGTTATATCTGGATCTGTTGTTGCCTTTCTTGTCTTTAGCTCTGGATATTGTGTAACATTATATTGGTTTATATTTATTTGTGGACGTCGCCCCCTAGCGGCCGTGCCGTGAACCACGCCTCAATGACTCATTATTAAATAGAGTACGTATTAGATATGCGTTATAAAGCGTGTACTGTATTCCCTATCCTATAAAATGCACGAATCTAGGTAGTGTTAAAGCATTTGGAATTCAACTTTAGTGCGTTTTGAGCATTTTTTATTATTTAACTGTCATACAATAGCTAATTAGCAATACATTTAAAATGTTCAGTAATCAATTGGATTCACAAAATGGCCTCCATAGCGATCTTCACACTTCTAGTGATCGTTGTCCTGTAATGTTCTGAAGCCCAAATGATTGTATATTCAACATTTAGTGCACTAGAAGACATTTTTAAACCCACTTACTCTTAAAAGTCTCTTAAAAATGTCACCTATCTGTAGTTTGCTCTCATTTGCCAAGAGAATAAGAGGACAGGAGCATTTTCAACAACAAGAAATTACCCTGAGCAGCAAGTTATTTTACAAATGTAATATTCATATGATTGTGCAATAAAACAGAGCATAGGTTTGGCATGTTACCTGTGACATATAGCTAGATGTAAATGTGTTTAGTGTTTCTCTGCTCTTTGTCAGTCTTTAGCTAAATGTGTTGATTTATGTATATATGTCACCCCTGACTTCTAATTATCAGGCTAGTTCAATGGTTCTGCACTATAAAATGACAAAATCCCCTTTGACACATTATCTATGTATACCATTCAAAACAACATGCTTTTTTTGTTGTTGTTGCTTTTTTTAGTGAACGTTACTCAATGGAACTACTATTAGCCAAATTATTATTATTTTGTGATTTGTCCTAAACTCTTAAGTGCTTGTGTGTTTGTGAATGCAGGACTTTGTGGAGGAGGAAGTATCTTTTTATTAGTTTTATTATTTTTCAGCTTTGCATGGTATGCAGTTATTATAACAAACAGGTACTGTGTTTACCATTGGCCTAATGAGATTACTGCATGCATGTTTCGAAATAAACAATTTACTAAGGTATAGTAACAAGAACGTCTCTTTAAATTACGACTTAGTATATCATAATTGACCTATAGGCTAAAAGTAAGTAATAAAACTGAGAAAAGTCATAATAATAAAAATTCTCATTTATATGCCTCAAATGCTTTTCTTTTTTGCAAGTGACTTTTTTAAATAAGATTAACTAATAATTAATCTTAATAAGGAAATTTTCCCAAAGTGGCTCCAGAGTTATTCTGATCTCAAGATATAATAAACTTTGCTATTTGTACTTCTGTGTAGTAATATTATTATGCTGTATATTATGGTTACTTAGAAATACATGTAATATGGTCCATGTTGATATTATTGCTTAACATAATTGCTGCAGATTTGTCAGCACAAACCTCTCATTCTACCACATGATTGGATTCTGGTGACTGGAGAGACCATTGTGACTTTGTGTCATGGCTCATTGCCATGATGGAAGAAGCAGGTATATGCCCATAAAGGGATAACAATACTCATTAAGTGTGTGTGCCAAGAATACATTCCCCACACCATTACACCAACATCACCAGCCTGAACTGTTAACTGGGTCCATGATTCATGCTGTTGGCACAACCGGCTGCCTGCTGCAGCAGAAATCTTCAACTGTCCAGTTTCTCTTAGGCTGGACCCACTGTAGCCTCAGATTTCTGTTCTTGACTGACAGGAGTGAAACTCAAGCTCAGTGACCGTGACATGGTTATTGGTCATGGCCAGAATTATAAAGGAAAGTTTCCAACACCTTGTGGAATAAATGCCACAGAGTTGGCGGCTGTTCAAGCTGTTGTTTCTCCTCAAAACTCAAGTGCTCAGGACAGCACAAAAACTTATTGTTCTTTTTCCTTTTCTCTTAGCTTCCGTGATCTACAGGCCATGTTTGCAGTTCAGACATATAAGGACAAGAAACAACATCCTGGTTGTTGATACTTATTTACTAGATTTCACAGAGAACTTGATATATGATCTGTTCTATCACTTTCACCCAGAACCACATTTTCTGTTTTGTACGTCAAGGGCAGTCCCATGACAAAAACATCATCAGATTTTGACACAAGTCCTAAAAGTAGACAAAGAGAACCCAGTTAAACAAATGAGACGAAAATATTATACTTGGCCATTTATTTATTGAGGAAAATGATCCAATATTACATAGTGGAGTCAGGTGTTTTCAATTAATGAGATGACAATCAGGTGTGACTGAGCATCCTGTTTTATTTAAAGAACAGGGATCTATAAAAGTCTGATCTTGTTTCTGGAAGTGTATCATTTCATGAGCAAAGGAGATTTTTGAGGAGTTGTTGATGCTCATCAGGCTGGAAAAGAGTTTGAACCAATCCACAGTCAGACAGATGGAGGAAATTCAAGACCATTGTTCCCCTCCCCAGGAGTGGTCGAGCAACAAAGATCACTCCAAGATCAAGACGTGTAATAGTCCACAAGGTTACAAAGGAACCCAGGGTAACTTCTAAGCAACTAAAGGCCTCTCTCACATTGGCTAATGTTAATGTTCGGGAGTCCACCATCAGGAGAACACTGAACATCAGTGGTGTATATGGCAGGGTTGCAAGGAGAAAGCCACTGCTTTCCAAAAAGAACACTTCTGCCCTTCCGTTCAAGAACTGAATCTCAAGAGAAAGTGGGTCATGAAGCAAGATGATGACCCTGAGCACACAAACTGTTCAACCAAAATTGGTTAAAGAAGAATAAAGTTAATGTTTTGGAATGGCCAAGTCAAAGCCCTGACCTTAATCCAATAGGATTGTTGTGGAAGGACCTGAAGCGAGCAGTTCATGTGAGGAAACCCACCAACATCCCAGAGTTGAAGTTGTTCTGTACTGAGGAATGGGATTAAATTCCTTCAAGCCGATGTACAGGATTGATCAATAGTTACCGGAAATGTTTAGCTGCAGTTATTGCTGCATAAGGGGGCCACACCAGATACTGAAAGCAAAAATTCACATACTTTTGCCACTCACAGTTATGAAATATTGGATAATTTTCCTCAATAAATAAATGGCTAAGTATAATATTTTAGTCTCATTTGTTTAAATGTGTTCTCTTTATCTTCTTCTAGGACTTGTGTGAAAATCTGATGTTTCTGTATTTCTACATATTTATGCAGAAATACAGAAAATTCTAAGGGTTTCAAGCACCACTGTACCTGATATAATCTTCTCCATCATATTCCTTTTTTCCTGCCTTTACTTCAGATATAGGGAAAAATTTATAAAATTCAGCAAAGTAACATATGTGAGTTCTTCTCATTAAGCAGTTATCCCAGATTGTATTCCCTTACTTCATTCTGGGCAGTTATGTGTACTGTTGGCCAGTATATGACAAAAACTTAATTGCAAGGGTTTGCAAGTTGTCAAGTGTCTTAAAGTTATTAAACAAATATATTTTTTTATATTTTTGGCAATTTCTCTGCTGAAACTGGTAGCTGGAAAACACTAAATTTCCTAGGATCTGAGAATGTAATACTGGGTTTACATATAAGGTGGAGTGTTGTTTAAGCAAACAGAAGAAAATTATGCAGTATGCTTCACTGATTATTAACAGAGTAGAAAGCATTTCAAAGAGAGGCAGAAGTCATGGGAAGTAGATTTTATTGTCCAGAGCTACATACATGTAGATTGGTCCCATTATGAAAGTGAATAAATATACAGTATTTAAACTCCTTAAAACATGTACAAGGCCATTTTGGCAGAAATAATTCCAGGAGTTTTTATTCCTTTTTGTGAGGGAGCGATGCCTTGACCAGCTCATATATTACAAAGACAGTTCCTAGAAAACAAAACACAGTGTCAGACTACAAATAGTACAGCAAAATATAACATGTACCTTTATTGATCCCCCATTGGGGAAATTTTTTATATATATAAAAATATACATTTTCTCCCTTGCCTAAGAGACATGGTTATGTAAGTAAAACATCTATATTCCATCTGTCACTACTCTCCTCTGTAACTTCATTATAAAAAACAAAACTGTCAGAAAGACATGTCTTTGTACTCTATAGTAGGGGTTGGACAAACTAATCGATAATATGTTCACTAGTTGTTGATATGTGCAGATGTTGACTGGTCAGGGTGGTGGATAAAAGAAAGTAATGTAAGAAAGTAACTTTACAGTAAAGACAGTAAAGTGTGTGGCTGCTAACTCAAGTGTTTTTTTAAACGTTCTTTGCTGTTGTTTAGCATTTAATAACGCTAATGAAGCAGGCTACATAGTGATAAATCCTGAATCATGTGCTTTAATTATCAAACAGATGACTAGTCTACTACTTTTTTAAATTATTATTTGACTAGTTAAAAATGAATAGCCATGTAACCCCTACTCAGGAGGCTTATTGCGTGATGGATTTAATAAAGCTAATTTTCCATCAACATACCCAAGATGGTGAGGCCCATTGTGGTGCGGTACAAGATCGCATCACCTGCTCCACCCTTCAAATGAACTGGTATGCCATTATTCTCCTAAGAGACACCAAAATAAGAGCAGATTAATATGAATCATGTAATCTCTTTTTAAATATACGTCACACTGTCAAGTGGCTCAATAATCACTAATCAATAATTAGTCTATACTTATTCATGGATTATTTAAATATGTTCTTTCCATCCTGTGATTTTCTTTTCATCCTTTCACCCCTGAGAAAATTCCCACTCAAAAAAAAAAAAAAAAAAAAACCCAACACACCTGAATTTAGAAAATAAATAAATAAATAACTCACTAGTGAGCTGATGATTTTAGTGACACATTGTGTGTGGACATTTCAGATTTTACAAGAAATAATTGCCACTAGTGATTTTGATCATCTAGAGAATGTTAATACGTCTAGCAATCACAAAACTATACACTAAATAATTTGCATCACTTTGTTGCTGTACAAAAGTCTTCAGTGGAAGACTGTTAGCAGTTTAAAACAAAAAAAAAAAGCAAATCAAAAGAAATCAGGATGATTCAATTGCCTATTATAAATCACAGCTACACCCAGAATAAAACCCCCTTAGTCAAGACAAAGTGTACTCTCCAGACTACAAGCATGAATTAAAGAACTATGCTGTGTGTAAACGCCTGCATGCTGCTACTTTTTGTAAATGTACTATATTAAAATGTCACCGTTAGGCTCAATCATAACACCATATGCAGGTTAGTGTATTAGAGCCTTGTTCAGCTAAGATATACTTATCTGTTGGACATGTTTCGAGTGCAACAACCTGAGTGTGAAGTGAACACACACAGACACACACAGACACACACATACACACACATACACACACATACACAGACTTCTAAAAACACACTTGTTGCTATATTACTGATCAGATATATGCTTTAATGATGTGCATTTACAGCTTGACAGAATGCATGGGATTGGGATGACGCTCAGCTCTCAGTGTGTTTTGGGCTCCTGGAGATGCCATACTCTCTGTTTGGGGTTTATATGTATACAGTTATAGCTCATATAGCATACAAGACAAGAAAATATTATAATTTATACTGCAATGCTGTTGAATTCTCAAATCTGTTCGCTCAGAAAGTGTTCATTTTCTATAACAGCAGCTCTGTTGTGAGGTTTTTTCCCCGTGACGAAAGTTCATAGCTGCTATAATGCAAGTCATAACAGGAACTAATTTGTTTCACAGGCTTTCTGCAATATTAATTGTAACTATAAACTATAAAAGTATGATGTGGCATTCTGTAATAAATAACAGTGTCATTGCTGGCACAATGCTGTGATGGAAGAGAAATAAAACACTTCAGGACAGGCTGTTTTTGGAAAAACAAATCATCTTTGTGGCAAGTGAATCCGCTTCGTGGATAATAAATCAACCTAATAATCATCATCAACAGCACACCCTGTTGTGTTTTATTCCTTACATGGTGAAATAATAATGTTCTGTGATTATATATCTCCTTTATAAAAACATCTACGCCTACTCTGCAGTGAAACTGAGGTTTAAAGCTTCTGTGTAAATGGGTGAATATTAATGAAGAGAAGGAAAGTCGACTTTTAGTTCATTTTAGTAAACTTGTAGTAGGGTCGAGTGATGATTATAATCGAACAATCAGTGACAAACACACATTCTTTCCTCATGAAAAGGTAGACTATATTACTTTCAAAAGGTGAAAAAGTGTTGCATCTAAAGAAGCCATGTCTGTATTATTAATGGATTTTAAAAATGGTAAGAGACTGGAATGTCATGTTAACTGTAACTCTGAGCAGCATGCACAGGTTCTTAGTTCTGGGGCAACATTAACATCAGCATCGTAAAGTGGTATTTATTTGATTCAGTGCACTAATAGCTTCACAAAGTCACATCAGTGTGTGTAAGGAAAAGGGAAAGGATGGTGACCGAACAGGGCGTGGCCACTGTGCCGGTCAGTCCTAGGGAGTTCTCAAAGACCTCCAGAGATAAAAGAAAGCTGTTCAACATAAAGAAAAAGAACAGACACAACAGAGTGAAATGTGCATTGTGAAAGTACAGACCCCCCCCACATTGTGGACATTCATATTATCCATTAGGAGGGAATAATCTGATCTACTCACCTGGAACAGCTTTTGCTTCTGGGGCACTTTATTCTCCACTTGCCTGCGAGCGGTACTAGTTAGCGTCCGTCGGGACAGCTGCTGAAGTGCCTGGAAACACACAGAATAAACATTTGAACTAGCGGTTACCAGACAACAAGTAAATACGCTCAAACGTGCTCAGGAGCAGGCTTATTCCGGCTGATTCAGTGTAAACAAGATTAGATCGCACATTTAGAAATATGGCAGCACTGTGGTGCAACAGGTAACGCTTCCTGGTCTGCTGAGCTCAGATTACGGTCTGTGTAGTGTTTCTGTTATTGATATTCCCACGTCTGAATGGGTTTTCTAAAAGTTCTCTAGAAGTTTCCTCCCACCTCCCTAAGACATGCAGTAAAATGAGTTGATTGGCTAGGCTGAAATTGCCCCCCTTCCAAGCGTGAAGGTGTGTGTGGATGATGCACTGTGATGGACTGGCATCCCATGC
Source organism: Stegophilus panzeri (assembly GCA_024331685.1). Taxonomy (NCBI): domain Eukaryota; kingdom Metazoa; phylum Chordata; class Actinopteri; order Siluriformes; family Trichomycteridae; genus Stegophilus; species Stegophilus panzeri. The sequence continues at coordinate 7,184,410 of JANDJT010000148.1, forward strand.
AGGGTGTATTCCCGCCTCACACACAGTGTTCTCAGTATAGGCTCCGGATCCACTGCCATCCATCCTTGCCTCTTTTTTTTTTTTTTTTTTAGGTGTTATACATTCATTAGGTCATGCTCATTTTATATTATA
>JANDJT010000148.1:7184641-7196483 GCA_024331685.1 Stegophilus panzeri
TATATATACACATACATACATACATACATACATACATACATACATACATATACATACACATACATACATACATACATATACATACACATACATACACACAAGCCTCTACCTTTCCATTCTGTAGTGCATGATGGTCCATCACACCACAATTTGATTGATTGCAGACCATCATCTAGGTTATGTTACTGTACATTTGTATTTCTCTGTGTGAACGCAGTACATGAAGAAAATTATTTCACCGTCCTGTACTTATATATGTGACAATAATGTCAGTAATCTTCTAGACCCATGGTTCTGTGAGCATAGCCCATGGGTTCTCAATGCTTTTTTTAATGGACTATTACTGTTATTATATTTATTATTAATTTCTTCCAACTTGAACGAACTGGCAGTTTTGATACAAACTGAATGTCCCATTAGTGAAAAGCAGAAAAAACGATTGTCTGGATGAAATGAATCAGTGCTGAGCGTGCCAGTGGAATTGATTTTACAGTTAAAGGTAGGGCTGGGTGAGATCACAAACATATCATTTCATATCAATATACACGATGCATATCACGATATATAATCTACCTAACAAACTATCTGTAGAACAGTACTAAAATAAACAAAAAACCAAACAAACGTTCAACTGAGTTTAACAAAGAAGATTAAATTTTTAAAAATGACATCAAATCAACAGGCATCCATCCACTACCATTTAATTTGTAATGATTAAAAACATTTTAAAAAAGACATCACCATACCAATGATATCTCAGAAAACCATTTATCACGATATCAATATTATATCGATATATCAGTGATATAATATCACCCAGCACTAGTTAAAGAGCTCCTCGGCGCCAAAAGGTCTGCAGTTTTACCATGAAGTGTGAAGCATGAAGTATGCAATTTGAGACACAACCCTTCTATTTAGCTTTTATTTGTAAAGAGATGACAACTGCTGCTGAGACGAGGCCAGCATTACTCATTTAATTTCTCCTAAAGCACAGCTTGCCATCACTGGTCCTGGAGTACCACCGGTCCTGTACATTTCACTGATTTCTCTGCTCTAACACACCTCAGCTCAGGAAGGGCTGCTCATGAGTCCATTAGTTACTAGTTTTAATACTAAAACGTACAGGACAGGAGGAACTCCAGGACCAGGTCCTGTTTAGATTACTGTATTTCCTTGCTCCATTTTTGTTCATTCAAATTACTGCAGCTAGATTACCTATCAGTACTAAAAAGAGGAACCATAAACTTTTTAACTTTATGGAGCTTCTCTCCCTCCTCCTTCATCTTCTTCTACTTCATATTCTTCTTCTACTTCATCTTCTTTTTATTCTTCATCATCTTCTTCTACTTCATCTTCTTTTTCTTCTTCTACTTCATCTTCTTCTTCAGCTCCCAAGAACGAGTTTTGGGGTTTTATTATTTCTGTCTTTCTGACAGGTTTAAGCCCCCTGGCCCTCATGTTACTCTCAATCATTGAGGATTTTATACAGCTCGTTAACTTATAATGGCTAGACAGTTACAATGCTACAAATATTATAACAGCTACCCAAACATCGATGATACCCGTTTACACAATTAGACAGTTATTAACTTAATAAATTCAAAATGTAACGTGACTACAATGATTTTTGTTTCCTTGTTGAAATGATTTATAGTTATTAATACTTCCTGTTCATTATAACCCAATCATGCACTATACAGCAGGTTCATCCTGTCCTTCAAAGCCTAGCTAGTGAGCTAGCTGAGATATTACCCAGTGAAATAAAGTCACTTAGCGTAGCTCGGAAACATGTTGCTTCTACAAGTCCTTGTTTACATCCTGATTAATGCTTTCACAGCTCTTAAATATTACTTTTGTACTGAACTCACCGCAACGTGTCTATACATTATCTCCTTCTCTCGCTTAGTCGCTCCAGCCAAGGACACTGAGACGGAAATAGGAGTTAAATCCCAAACGACTTCCTGCTCCCTGTTTAAGGGCACTACATGCGCCATGAAAGACGCTCCTTCTGTAACCTAGTTAGTGCAATACAAGTCTCAACCCGAGCAATTTCGGATTGAACCGGTGTATTGAATGTGGCACATCAGTAAATTACCGCCACCTGCTGTTCTGGCGTGGTACTGCAGTTTTATTTTTATGTTTTAAAACGAGTAATATGCTACACTATACATACTGTATTCGATCAAGTAGCCTACCTCGAGTTTTTAGTCATATGTAGCTGCAGAACTGTCAAAGTGAAGTCATTTCTCCTCAAAATAAACTTTAAATGTACTCCAAAGTCCAGCTAAAGGCAGAAATGGTGAACTATCTTTACACTATATCATAATTATGTAATGATTATTATCCATACTTTCTATCCATACATTATTTCATGTAACTAACCTTTACATAACAACTTCCTTTGGCCAGGAGTTAGCCAATTAATTAGATAACACTAGCAGAAAAACCAGCTTATTACAGTTCACTAAAGTTGATGGTTGAAATGCGTTATTCAGCCTGAACAACTTGTATATTGATAAATAGATCTGGTTTTAGGAGATAAACTGTCATGTTCCACCTATTACTAGCATCTTATTTGAATAATTTTCAGTCAAACTGTTGTAAAGGTATTTAATAATGCTATTACGCCAAGACGGGTAGGGAATAAATCATATCTTAGATGAGTAAATGAGAAATGTGTGCCATCCCCCCAGAGGCAGGTCCAGAGAGCAGAAGGGGTCAGGTTCACTAGTATCTCAGGAGTAGCATGTGTAACTCGACAGCTCTACTGATTGACATCAATGCAATCATGCACACCATCTCATACATCACTAACTGCATCAAGTTTCTGCTGCATTTTTGTTCTATAGCTGCAATGCATTCTGGAATCCTCTCTATATTTCACACATCATTAATATGATAACCAGATGTCACTGGAAAAAGGTGCGAAAAGAAGTTCTTGCACTTGTGGTTTTTTGGGGCGCGAACAGTGAAACCTGACCGTTACCTCATATGTTTGAGATCAGTGAATTGTTTTCTCATACTAAACTACATTGTAATTGCTCTAGCAATGTCACCCAGTGACGTCAGTGCAGCACAAGCCCGCTAACTTCTCACAGGAATAACTCAAATACACCAACCAATAAGTTAGCACCAGACCCACTACGTACATCTTGACTATTTCAGTATAAACACATTTAATGTGTTTCATTGTGGAGGTTTCCTTTAAGCGTGTTAAATAAGACCTAGCTATGAGAAACTGAAACAATAAGCTGAAAAGTTTGTTTCCATCTAATTTTATTTCTCTGGAAACACATCCATAACAGTGACCAAAATGAACGACATAAAAGCTGTGCCAAGCCTAAAGTGCAAAGAGCTGGACATAAACAAGACAACCTGTGACACTCAAAATCTTCAAAACCATAAAACCAAAAGAAAAAAATAATAATAATAATAATTTTTTTTTAAAAAAACACTAACAAGGAATGCATTTAAATAAAACACACACAGGTCAAGAAATAACTGAGTCAGGTCATGGCACTCTATAAACCATATAAGCAGGAATTACTTTTGATCCCAAGGAACTTTACACTACATAAACGTCAGAGTTTGGTATTAATTACATCCATTTAAATGTTAGTCGGTCAGCCAAGTCGATGCATTTTGCACTGGAGCTGTAAGGCTCCTGTTTGGTTGATCTACAGCTGTTAAAGATGTTGACCTACTGGATCATGTGTCCTATGTCAATTTCTTTAGGCAACAAGACTTGGGCAAGGACCCAGCTCTGACAGTTATAGCTTATATACATTAATTCACTTTAAGTAAATGTTTTTGCAAAGTCGCACTTATCACGGCCTGTTCAAATATATACACTTTAAAATTATAGAAGCCCATGAGCCATACTAAAATACAGAAATACTGACTAAATAATAATAATAATAATAATAATAATAATAATAATAATAATAATAATGACTTAAAACAGAACACCATTAACGTCTTTAAAAATACATACAGTACATGTATATAAAATCAAAACAACTGTCTTAAACATAATGCTCTGCAGTGCTGCGCTACAAGCAAGATACTCCTATATACACACAGTACACGTACACACACACACACACACACACAGACAAGCTCAGATGATAAGTGGTTGGTCATCATGCACGTGGCAGACAGCATGCAGGTGATCGCACGAAGTTAGTTGGGAATGTCAGAGCTGTTGTTGCGGTTCCCGTATTTGTGGTGGATGAAGAGCAGGACGACTCCGAGGAAGAAGCAGACGGAGCCCACGGTGATGTAGGCGATGCCCAGGAATGGGTTCTTCCCTCCCATCCACGAGATGGTGCTGAGGATCATGCGCTTTTGGCCATCAAAGCTGCGCACGGGATAATCTGAGAGTGACAGGTTAGGGAGCTTAGCAGCATTTCACAAAAGCATTCAGACTTCAGTTACAGTTCAGTATAATGCAACATTTCTCTTAGTTATGAGCCCAATTCTAGGTTTAAAAAAAAAAAAAAAAAAAAAAAAAAAAAAAAAAAAGAGTAATCAGTAATAAACTCTCAGCTATGCAGGCTACAATTCAACTTGAAGTTAGCTGTACAAAGCCGCATGATAAGTGCACTTCCAGAGACCTCCAGGAAACTGGGATTCAGATCTGAACTGAGAGGATACTGTAAGTGACTTCCAGAGTGTAGTTGCCTCTGGGAAGCGTTGGGGTCATGTTGTTCTTCTTCTGGATGATACGGTAGAGTTTCCTAAATGTGGGCAGGGCAGCCGTTCGCATCCACACGATGAAGTCTTCGTTAATGAAGCCGTTGTTCGCTGGGTCTGAATCCAGCTCATACACAGGCTTACGCCAGTTGACTGGTTTCGCAGTTCCTGAAAGAGAGAAGACTTGCTTTAGAGAAGAAGAAGAAGAAGAAGAAGAAGAAGAAGAAGAAGAAGAAGAAGAAAAAGAAGAAGAAGAAGAAGAAGTGAAAAGTAAAGTGTGGAAAGCCATCTGAATCTTTTGCTGTGGACTAAAGCTTGTGACTATTCATTTATGACCTCCGATTAGGAAAGAATAAAGAAAACACCCTCTCAACTTTCCAACTCTTGAACTCTGAGTTCAGCAGGTGACATCACATCAGCATGCTTGCTTACAGCGTGAACAGTAAACAAAGTACCACTTCTTACCATGAAATGATTTCTACTGGATATTCAAGTGTTTACTTTAGATAAACATATAGACTATGTTTACATGCACATCGATATTCCGATATTACTCAGAGTTTGGCAATATTGTAATTAGTATCGGGTCACGTGAACACCGAGGATCCGATTTTGATTCGGATCCAAATTCTGATTCCCACCCCTGGGATATGGCTGTTTTAATCAGAAATTTGTTGCATGGAAACACCTTACTCAGAAAGGAGATATATGCGCATGCTCGGTCTGCAAGGAATTATGGGTGCCAACAGATGCTTAGCTGTACTGTAGGCTCAGTACTTAGGAATGGCAACTCAGGCATACTTACAACCACCATGTATACAGGAATATCCGATGCCTCTACACACTTAAATGAGCATTTAGTATACCTCCGATCAAGTTCTGGCTTCGGACCCAAAACAAAGTGGAGTTACTTTTTCTGTCCTTTTGTTGCTAATGTTCCTAGAAGAGCATGCCCCAAAGTGTTTTATTCCTCTTATACTACAGCAATTTTCCCAACTATTACATCATTATATTGGTTTAACTAATTATTAATTAAATAACTACTAATAATGCCTAAGAAACACCAACATTGGACTGTGCACATTAATATAAACCTTGCAGCTGAACTGTTCTCCGAGCTGCTCCTGGAGCTCAGGAAGTGTTCTTGCATTTTATATCTTACCTTGAAAAACAGTGGTGAGGTTGGAAACACTGCCACCAGGGTTTCTGAATTTCACATGCTTATCCGTCCACCACGCGATGCCTGTCTTTATCAGCGGAATTATGTTCCTGGTTCCATTGGGATCGAGATAGATCAATTCCAGTGTGTCTGCGGAAATTAGGGAAAAGCAATCAAGCTCGCTGACTGCCTCACAGGCTTTCGATTAATCCATGACTGTACTAAAGTCTGTTTTTGTCTTACCGTTAAACATGCTGTTAGCAATAGCACCACAAGGCGCAATGGGTGTGTTTCCAATCATGCGATATGGCTCACATTCTTTACTCGGGTCCTGTGGTAGAAAAACATGAACAGCGAAGACATTAATGATCGATACCTCCTAATCTACACAGGTCTACTGCATGGAAACTCATTCACACGAGGCTGTACATCTGCGAATCCGTGTGATCCGTACCTTCAGGGACGAGGCGTCTCCGTTCAGCTGGCTGTCATCTCTGGATTTCACATAGCGACGATGGTTTTGGTAGAAGTTTGAAAGGCCGTAGTACATAAAAACGTTGCTCTGGGGATTAGAAAAATAACGTTAGCGTACCTTCTTTTGGAATTATCCAGTCCAAAAATCCATGCACATACATGTAAAGGCAATGTGAAATGGAAAATCTAACCCATGTTCTTTCTGCAATGTGACAGATTTCTAATTTTTTATTATTTTTTTATTCCACCCTGATCATCACAGCGACATATGCGGAATTCAGAGGCTGTTTAAGGTGGAAAAAGCTGCTGCTGTTGTTTTGTACGTCAGTAGTTCTCAAACCTTTCGTAGCCAGGCACCCCTTTAACTTAAATTAAATTCCATGGACCCCCCTCAGTATGGACTTATTTTATGAACATCATTTACATTTGTCAAATAATATTTTAAGAGCTTTCTATTCCTGAACTTTCCACTGATGGAACACATTAGGGCTGAGTTACTTGATTGGTGTTTGAACCCCTAAATATAATAATTTGGATAACATGCAGTCCGTACAGGATTTCGTGAAGTTTTTATTGTGATGCTTGATTTTGCTGTGGCTTTTTTCCAAATTTGCGATGCAACTTGCAGAGTACTTTGGGGTGTTTTTTTGCAGAAAACTACTAACTACTACTACTACTACTACTACTACTACAATTGAACCAAATTGTTTTGCAGTGATGTTTGTTGGTAAATGAGACCTTTTAGGTGCACTCATGTTTGAATCGAAGAGGGCTTGAAGGTGCGTTGTGATGATGTCACATGATGGGTCTCGGCCCAAATCTGCTGTAATTTTGACAAATAAATAAGTAAATAAATAAAATTGCAAGATCCTCCGAATACTGCGGAGCTTGTTAGATTACGCGCTCATTTCTGCGATGGCAAAATCCTGCAGGGACCGAATACGGGTTGTGATTTCCACCACTCCAAGAAAATCATTTATAAAAGTCCACTTTGAGAGCCACTGTTGTAAATGATTAGCACAGCTGAATCATCCACAATCTGACCAAGGACATTTGTTAACAAGGAAGAAAGGTCAGTTTCAATTACATGTGTCTGGAGAACGTATGTAAACGCTGCACCCAAACATCTATGGATTGTTTCCCCTAAATAAATGGCTGACATGGTCCTTAAGTAATCACTTGTTCATTCCCATATCACCAGAACCCTGTTTTAATGGGCTTCTAATCTTGGATATAACAAAATTTAATTAGAGGATGCAAAGGGAGTAACACAGTTTGTAGGTGTAGTTTGTACTCTACGATAGCGCACAGCTACTTTAATGTTAACGTTATATCGGCACAATATAGCTGAAGAAGGAAGCTGAAAAGATGCAGCCGTGACAAGTTTACACAGAGTGCATCACAGGTCCGGCAGTGTGGCGTTAAAGCAAAACGGGAACTAGGAAGTGTGCTGTTCTCATTGATGAAAGTCCGGCAAATCTTTAGTTCCTCAAAAGAGTTGAAAATCCTCTGTGTAAATACATCCTGTAGTACCTATATATTTCACAAACACATACACTATATGTATATAAACTGAAGTGTGAGAAATTAATCCAAGCTGTGTGTTTACCTCAAAGGGCTGCTCAAGAGAAAAGGGCAGTGAGCATTTACATGGTGTCGTGCTGTTCCAGCTGCTCTGCGAGCAGTTGTAGCATGGACTTGAGGCGTCTGCCCCCGTGTAATCAATCTGTTAACAAAAAAAGGAAGAAAAAAAAATTTAAATTAAAAGAGAGAGAGAGGAGAGATATGGAGCTGCACTGAGGCATGACTACACAAAGACTTTAAAGAGCAAATTCTCTATTTCTGTTAGTACTTCATTATTTGTCAAGCTTCTCCGATCTAGCTCCATTTAACTTCTATGAAACAAGTTCCTGATGTTATAACAGCTATAACCAGTTGCGAATTCACCAATGATCTATTTAATTCTTGCCTCTTGAAGTTAATAAGACTAAAAGCAATAAAATAAAAAACAGCATGTTACAGAGAAACTGCAACGTGAAGACTTTCATGACTGTAAACTTTGCAGCTCGACCTCTGTAAAGTTTACTCTTCCATTACATGCTCATCGTTCAATGGCAAAAGAATATTTCCGCATGCAACATTCAGGACGTTAAACCTGCATGAACGAGCGAATTAAACAAGTTGTAAAGAAGTCAAACCGGTGCTTTCTTCAGGCTCACGACTGTATGTGCTGCAGTTTTGCAACAAGTAACGTGTTGAGACATGTTATCTCCACCACCAGTGGACAAATTTCTTTCAATTTTATATTTATCAGATAAATATAAACATAACACATCCACTTCCCACCACCTTCAACACATTTACACATATTGATCTTCATTAATCTCTTACGAGTTAGTGTCAGATAGAAGAGCACAGCTTGTCAAATCCAGTTGTCAGTGGGACAAGCTCTCCTAGCGCATCGCTGCCACTGGGACAGCTCTTGTGCATCGCTGCCACTGGGGCAGTTGTACTAGCGCTTCGCTGCCACTGGGGCAGTTGTACTAGCGCTTCGCTGCCACTGGGGCAGTTGTACTAGCGCTTCGCTGCCACTGGGGCAGTTTTACTAGCGCATCGCTGCCACTGGGGCAGTTTTACTAGCGCATCGCTGCCACTGGGGCAGTTTTACTAGCGCTTCGCTGCCACTGGGGCAGTTGTACTAGCGCATCGCTGCCACTGGGGCAGTTGTACTAGCGCTTCGCTGCCACTGGGACAGTTTTACTAGCGCTTCGCTGCCACTGGGACAGCTCTTCTGGTGCATTGCTGCCACAGGGACAGTTTTCCTAGTGCTTCGCTGCCACTGGGACAGTTTTCATTGTGCATTATTGTCACAGAGAAACATAAAAATGACCTGATTAGGATTTAATACTCAAGAATAATAATAGTTTGTACCTTTAAAAATGCTTTCAATATTTTTTCTGATAAGAAGAAAATAACCAAGAAAGCATGTGTAAAATAGTGTTAGTTCACATATTATTTAAAATACAGGTTACAGCGTTGCACATCCTCACCTCAAACTCCTTGATGTTGTTGGACGTTACGTACAGCCCAATACCGATAGGGATGAAGATCAGCCCGATAACGAAGAAGGCCGGTAACACCGTGCCAGCCGTAAGGATAGGCTGCCATGCCGGTAAACGCTGCTGTTTGAAAGCCGTGTTGTCTGGTTTTTTACTCCGGACGGCGTTTCCAGTAGCTCCAGAGACCCCGGGATGATGGCCGTCTTCTTCCTTGGCGTTGTAGCTTGACGCCATCATGTTTGCGGCTGAAGCCAAATTAGCTTAGCTTAGCTAGGTGCTTAAATAAGCCGAAATACAAGCCACCCGTGGCTATTAACAAATAATTTAATGCTACTGTTACATATACCTGTTAGCTACAAGTATATGACCCCCTCGGAAGACAAATCCAAATTTTCATCCAATCTATGTTTTGTTTATTTCTATATTTAATCGGAGTGGTGTCTTTCCGGGAAATTTTGACACTAACACAACGTGATGACGTCAGGCGTCCGTGAGCACGTTAGCAGTGCGTAATGACGGGAGGATTCGGATATTGAATACGTTGGGAATATTATGATTTTTATTTGGTACATATCGTATACATAAGTGTAAATGTTCATCGTTATCCCCAAAAACTGACTCTTTTGGCTCCCAAAAGACTCATTGCCAGCTTTTAATCAAAACAGGTCATATTTTTTTTTGCCTATCAATTATTTTTAAATTATCCAGTAGGCTAGTAAAATCTAAAATCCTGCCCCATTTTACGCCTCATTTGGCGTGAGAAACACGCTTTCAGGCTGTGTCTCGCGCTGCCCAAGTAAATCTCACGCCAAATTAAATATCAAGCCGTAAAAATACAACAAAGTAACAAATCTGCTCATGTGATTTTTTTTTCTGTCAGTATCGAGAGGGTTAATTAGGCCAACGAAGCCCCGCAACTGAAGCGTCTGAATCGGCTGGGTCCTGTACCAATCACATTTCCTCCCCTGCTCTATAAGGTCACTGTATATAAGCCGCTAACTATGGAGCGTCAGACTGGACAAAAGTGAAGCGAATGGGGAGAGAGAGAACGGCAGTCGAAAGTGCGCAAGAGAGAGCGTGGGAGACCGAAAGTGCGCGAGAGAGACCGAAAGTGCGCGAAAGTGTGCGAGAGAGACCGAAAGTGCACGAGAGAGAGGGAGTGTGTCCGCGTAGGACAACCTGGAGATACCTGTTGCATGAATTAAAAAAACGTTAGAATTTTTACAGTTTTAATAAGTTTCTTGTTTCTCACTTTTGAAAGGGTTTCAAAATATATCAAGATCAGAAGATAATTTATTAGGGTTTTTTAAGTTCCTCTTGTCTTGTGAATGTAAAACTTTTTTTTTTTTTTTTTTTTTAAATAATTAAAAGATTAATTATGTCATTTTGTTTTTCAGAACAATTTGTGTTTTGTAAAATATTGTATGGTTTGAAATTTAAGGTTTTGTTCAATTTTGTTTTCATGTCCGTTTTGAAGTCAATCCAAAATGTGGTAGAGAGAACAGATGTATATTTATAAGTTAATGCCCAGATGATACATGTTGAGGTTTAAGCTATCTTGATTTACATGGAGGATTGGATTAGACAATAATATAATTAAATCTAGCATACCTTCGGAATGGGCAAATGGCATTGAAAGGAAATGTGTGGGGGGAGAAAACACAGAAAAAGGCATGCCTTACATGTACGTAAGGGAGGGTGAGAAGAAATATAAAATTAAGAATATGAGTGTGAAGAAAGTTTATGGTTGGCTAATAGTGGATGTGGTAAAAGAGCCAGCAGCAGAAAAAGTATAGAGCAGAGTGTTTGGAGATTTGGATGTAAAGGAAATATGGTCAAATGTGAATTTAAAATACAATAGTATAGAGTATGAGAACAATGATTTTTTAATAAGGCATAACAGAATCTATACGTGCTAAATAAAATAAATAACGATGTGAATGTGATGTATGTAATAGTGGTCATGAGAGTTTCATGCATTACTTTTTGGAATGTGGTGCTTTAATTTTTTTATTATTATTATTTTTTTTTTAAAGCTTTGTTAAAAGAAAATGGGTGCGGGGAGTAGGATTCGGAGGGAGGGTGGAGGGAAATATTTTTGTTCGGTTTGTTAAAAAAGGGGGAAACGGGGAACTCTTGCTTGATGAATTTTGTATTAAGCCATGCCAGATTAGCGTTTGTCCTCGATGACTGTGTCCGTAAAATGTCTGAAATGTCCTCTGACTTGAGGTACCTGGTTGTTTGCAGACATTTACTCTTTTGCATAACCTGGGTCCATTTTTACTTTTGTACATCTGACAAACTTGCAGTTAAGTTGAAGTTTACTATTTCCACTTACATCCAGATTCCACTCTTTTCATGCAGTGGTAGTTCGTAACGTGTAAACTGCACTGTGTAGGGTGTAGTGTTTTTGGTGTTGAGTGTACTGTGTAGGGTGTAGTGTTTTTGGTGTTGA
>JANDJT010000148.1:7208781-7219071 GCA_024331685.1 Stegophilus panzeri
ATAAATGGATTTTGGGGAATAAACAGATAAAATACAATAACAATGAAATATTATATATATATATATATATATATATACATACACGCACACTGCACAGATTCCCTTCTGAAGAAAGCATACCTATATAGCAGTTGCCTATGTCGCTCAAGCTGAGAACACCATATGCCAATTGATTTTTTTTCAAATTCCTTGGGTTCTGAAGAAGTGGATCCCTCTGTTCCACGATTTCTGCAGACAGCCTTGCTGGCCATGGGGTACATGACATGAGAACTACTAGGCGGTCTCACTGCAACACTCTTAACCGCTCGCAGGCAGGTTTGGCTTGCTCAAGCCAGGCTGTCAGAGGATTATAAAAAGACTTTGAGAGAGCTTCCCATCGTTCCAGGATATTTATTTGTTCCATACGTATCTGAGCAATTGGAGAGGCACATGAAGTTGTCCGCGACCACTCAGCAGCTAGCACAGGTGCAGCGTGCTCTGAACTTTATCGTGCTCATCGTCGTGCCGCACTTTCGTCATATGCCCTCTAAATGTCCCCAGGCCCAGCAGCGATTTCCTGGGTCCGAGGATGTACAGGAGCGTCACCCCCATGGTCACCCTAACCCCCACCATTCCCCAGGGGGCCCGCATCAGCGTCCCCCCACAACTTCAAAAAGCCGAAGCCTCAAGGCCTGAGGTGCTTGGGCCGGTGGTCAGACGTTTCACAACACGCCATCTGAGTTATTGGGAAATATACTCTGCAGTTCTGATGCTGGCCCCCAACATTTTTGGCATGCATACCAACCGGTTCGGTCTGCAGCTCTCAATAAATTCATTCCTTATTAGAGAAGAGGGCAATAGAGGTGGTTCAACCCCTGATTCAGAGGGACGTGATTCCATGTGATATGTGATTCCACATATTTTCTGGTTCCAAAGCGGGATGGAAGTTTTCATCCAATTTTGGATTTGAGGAGACTGAACAAGTTCTTAAAGCAGCTCCCATTCCACATGTTGTATACGACCGACGCTCTCTGCCAGGGGCTGCGGATTCTGCCATACCTAGATGATTGGTTGCTTTGCACTCAGACGAGGGACCAGGCTGTGCACGTTACCCAGCTGCTACTAGGCCATGTTGCCAAGTTGAGTTTCTTGGTGAACAGGGCAAAGAGCTCACTGTCTCCCAGTCCAGTCCAGAATCCATCACATTCACTGGGGCGACAATCGATTCATCCACAATGCGAGCCTCTCTGTCTCGGACGACAGACATCTTAAATATTTTTGCCCAGTTTTGTCTGGGGGCACCTCTCCAGTATGGGATGTTATTGAGGTGACGTCGGCCACCTCTGTAATTTCTCTGGGACTGCTTCACCTGCGGCCCCTGCAGGTGTGGAGCAACAGCCTTCTGCTAGTACGTCAACGTCATCGGTGGATTGTAGTGACTCGCAGTTGTGTGCGTGCACTCCGATGATGGACTTCACCGGCCTTTTTGACAGCAGGCATTCCGTTGGGGAATGTTCCCTCTCGTCAGGAGGTGGTAACAATAGATACATCCCTCAAGGATTGGGCAGCAGTGTCTGTGGCTAAAGTTCAAGGGAGCGGTCTATGGATCACATCAACCTGCTGGAGTTGCGTGCAGTTTTTCTTGCCCTGAGACAATTTCTCCCGGTGCTGGCAGGCCGTCATGTGCTTGTGCACTTGGATAACACTTCGACGGTTTTCAATCTGAATCACCAAGGGGGAACGAGGTCAAAGAGTTTGCTACGGCTCACTCATAATATCCTCACCTGGTCACACCCACGGTTTGCATCACTGAAGGCTGTTTATCTGCCAGGGATAGCCAATCAGGCTGCAGATGCTCTGTCCAGAAATTGGCTTCATCCTGGCGAGTGGAGGCTCCACCTGGATGTTGTACAGGACATATGGCACTTCCAGTCCACTGGGGCAGGACATGCTGTCACACGATTGGCCGGAATGTCTCCTGTATGCCTTTCCTCCAATTCCTCTGCTGTGGGAGTAACTTCACAGAATTGCATAAGGCAGGCACAGGGTGCTTCTGATTGCACCAGGGTGGCTGTCCAGACCATGGTTTCCCTTGCTCCCTACCTTACTGAGGGACAGATCAAGGCAGCTTCCCCTCAGGAGAGATCTATTGTCTCAGCTGGACGGCCTCATTTGGCATCTGAGCATGGCCCACCTATAGTTATGGATCTGGCCTCTGGAGCCGACTCCCTCTTAGCAGACTTTGAGCCTTTGATCATTCACACTGTTCTCAATGCAAGGGCTGCTTCCATGCAAGCACTTTATGACTATCGATGGATGTTTTTTGTATGTGGTGCGAGACTCATGGGTTTCACCCCTGTACGATGTGCAGTCTCTGTGGGTTTGGGTTTCCTACAAGGTCTTTTGGATAGTGGTAGAGTAGCCTCCACCTTAAAAGTTTATGTGGCGGCTATCTCTGCACACCATTCGCCTGTGGATAGCTCGTCTTTGGGCTCCCATAACTCAGTTTGCAATTTCTTAAAGGGTGTGAGGTGCCTCAATCCGGCTCGTTCTCCCCGTTCTTCAGTGTGGAGTTTACCCCTGGTTTTGGAGTCCTTTTGCCAATCCCCTTGTGAACCATTGGAGGGGGCAGGTCTTGGAAGTCATTGAAGGTGGCTTTTCTTCCAGCTGTGGCATCTACAAAAAGTCTCGGTGCGCTTTGCGCGCTGTTCGTGAGTCAGTCATGCATGAGATGGAAACCAGAGGGAACCGGAGTTGTCCTCTGGCCCAATCCAGCTTTCCTTCCTATATAAGTGCTCCTATACCAGTTCATTAATCAGTCCATCGAGCTGTGTTCCTTCTAGCTGAAAGGCCTTGAGCAGCGTTCTCTGCTCCTGTGCTCCGTACGGGCCGTGAGGTAGGGTGCCCCTCTGTCTAAACAGAGGCTGTCATGGTAGGTAGTTGAGATTATTGCCTTAGCATACAAGCAGGCCCGGCAACTCATGCCCGGGTCCATCACTTGCCATTCCACCAGGGCTGTTTCATCTTCATGGGCTGCCTTCAGAGGTGTCTCTCTTAGTGACATCTGGGCTGCAGCGACATGGTCCTCTCCCTGCACCTTCGCAAGATTCTATAACGTCAATGTTGCTTCATCCCAGGATGTGAGCTCGGCTGTGCTTCGCCAGTGGTCTTTTCTGGTGAGTTACGCCTCATGACTTTTCTGGTATGAGTCATCCACTACTGTTGCACCCTCTCTGGCAGTCAGGAGGGATGAAACAGAATGCTTCTTACGAATGTAACCGTGGTTCTGTGAATTCCAGATGACCACCAGAGTTCCCGGTCACTCTGAGTGTGTGAGAAGATACTCTGAGTTGGAGTGCTGAGCTGCAGTGGCTTATATCACCTCCGCTTAGCTCAAGTCACCACATGACTTCATTGGTATTTATTTTCTCGACCTATCTGGCTGGCGCTGCGATCATCCACTACTGTTACATCCAGAATTCACAGAACCACAGTTACATTCGTAACCAGCATTTTGGCGCACACAGAGAGGTAGCCATAATGAAAAGTACCTCATGCCCACGGTTAAATATGATGGTGGCTCTTGTTTTGGGGCTGTTTTTCTGCCAGAGGACCTGGAGGATACATGGCATCATGAACTCTATCAAATATCAACAGGTATTAAATAAAAACCTGACTACCTCTGCCAGAAAGCTTAAAAAGTGGCAGAAAGCTTAAAATTAGAGCTGGGCTGTAGTCCAGCCTTCCAACACCTCAGTCGGAAACCTCTGATGTAGTGGATTACATAAAATTAACACTATGTGCAGGGGTCTGTCTCTCTCCCATCCTGTGGCTAGCCCTCTCCCCTGATTGAGTGAGCTGGGCCAGGTGCCTGACGGTGAAATTGTGTCCAGTTGGCACATTCTTCCATCTGCTGTGATAGCTCCAAATGCCATTATGTAACCCTCTGCAGCCTATTCATTCCAAACTGGCTAGTGTTAAATAACATCCAGATACATTTCTGACAAACAGTTGTGATTTATATCCAACTTGGCTTCCAAATTATGTATTTTTTAATCACGAAATTCAAACATTAAATGTTGTTTTGATGCTCTTTACGGTGCGTGAGCATGGTAGCTCATGGCTGCTGACTCAAAACGGCAGCAAAAAGCGTGAGTAAATGGATCATCTCCTTGTCTTAAATACATGTTTTATCAAAAAATAAACATGAATGAACATCAGACGGTATGTTAAAAATAAAATGCTGCTTGCTGAAATTCATCATCTCTCATGTAATGGCCCAATGTATGTTTTAACCACGGGAAGATGCCAATAACTTGGTATTTAGAATACACATTATATTTTTCCTTAAACTACTATTAAATGTAGGGCTGGGTGGTACAGCTAAAAGATTTATCACAATATAATGTTTCATATCATTCGATATCGATAATTATTGATAAATTTTAATCAATAGGGTAGTACGCGATTTCGGACGCAGCCATTATACTTAACATTCCTGGCCTATGCATGTTTACGCCATTACAAAGTGACGTTTTGTTTTGAACAAGAAGAAAGCACTCCAAAATTGTGTACTACCCTACCTTATTCAGAAAATTCACTGAAAGGAGATATATATGAGCATGCTCAGTTGGCAAGGAATTGTGGGTGCTAAGAGATGCTTAGCTGTAGGCTAGGTACAGTGCTCTAACAATGTATATGCCCCATACTGATTTCTTATGTTTTTGTGTATATCTCCTACTAAATAGTTTTAGATCTTCAAACGAAATACAACATAAAACAAAAGAAACCTGAGTAAACACACAATAGTTGTTTATTGCAGCAAAAAATGTTATCTAACACCTATCTTCAATCGTTAAAAACTAATTGTCCCCTTAGACATAAAATCTGGTTGTGCCACCTTTAGCAGCAATAACTGCAACCAAATGCTTCAGATAACTGGAGATCAGTGTTTCACTTACTTCTAGGACTAGGACTTACTCCTATGCTTTGGATCATTGTTTTGCTGCATAATCCAGTTGCGCTTGAGTTTCAATTTACAGATTGAATACCAGATATTCTCCTTTAGGATTTTCTGGTAGAGAGCAGAATTCCCTCAATTACTGCAAGTTGCCCAAGCCCTGAAGTAGCAAAGCATCCTCACGCCATCACACTTCCACCACCATGCTTGACCGTAGGTATTATGTTCTTTTTGTGGAATTCTGTGTTTGGTTTACGCCAGCTGTAATGGAACCCCTGTCTTCCAAACAGTTCCACTTTCAATTCATCAGTCCACAGAACATTCTCCCAAAAGGTTTGAGGATCATCAAGGTGTGTTTTGGCAAAATTCAGATGATCCTTAATGTTCTTCTGGGTTAGCAGTGGTTTTCACCTCGCCACACTTCCATGGAAGCCAATTTTGCCCAGTGTCTTTCTGATAGTGGAGTCATGAACACTGACCTTTATTGATGCAAGAGAGGCCTGTAGGTTCTTTGATATTGTCCTTGGCTCTTTTGTGACTTGCTGGATGAGTAGTTGCTGTGCTCTTGGAGGAATTTTGGAAGGTCAGCCACGTCTGGGAGTGTTCATTACTGTGCTGAGTTTTTCCATTTGGAGATAATGGCTCTCACTGTGGTTCTTTGGAGTTCCAGAGCCTTTGAAATAGCTTTGTAACCCTTTCCAGACTGATGTATTTCAATTACCCTCTTCCTCATCATTTCTCGAATTTCTTTCAACTTTGGCATAGTGTGTTCCTGGGTAAGACCTTTTAACCAGCTTCATGCTGTTGATAAAGTTCTATTTATGTGTTAATTTTATTGAAGAGGTTTTGCAGTAATCAGGCCTGGTTGCGTCTAGTCCAGCTCAACCCTATTATGTATGCAATTTCTTAGATGTGGGGAATTAGTACCTACAGGGGCAAATACATTTTCACACAGGCCAAGTTAACCCAGGTACTGGGTTATTATTTTTTTTCTTCAAAAAATAACAATATAATTTAAAAACTGTATTTTGTGTTTACTCAGACTGACATAGTTTTATCTTAGATTTTGTTTTTATTCCTGAAACTATTTAGTATGAGATATACACAAAAACAGAAGAAATCAGAATGGGGCAAATACTTTTTCTCAGCACTGTATTTAGGAATGGCAGCTCAGGCATACTTACAACAACCATGTATACAGGAATATTCCTGTAATTCTAATGCCAATTTCAATACCTATGAACATCCTATTCAGAATAAAGGCTGCAACTCACGCATTCTCTTTGTGCCCTTTTTCCCTTTTATGTATCTTGAGTTTTTTGTTGTTTTTTTTTTATCTTGAGACTTCTCTTGAGAGAACGGCAAGTGCCAGTACACAAGAAAAAGTCACATTATGCCAGTCTGTTTTGAAACAAAGTATGCAAACATTTGCAAATTATGCTGTAGAAATACTTTGTTTTGCTGGTGGTAAAGAAGTGAAATGCAAGGATTTGAAAAACTGTGTTCACTAAATGCAAAAAAAACAAAACAAAAAAAACATTTATGAGCAATTGTAAAAACTTTAACATCCAAACCACATACACAGTGCACACTGAAAAACATCACTCAGATGGAGACTTTCAATTTACTAGACATGTGATAGGGAACTGGCACCACGAAAAACAGAGAGTGTACAATTAATACAGTTCCCTATCACGTGTCTAGTAAATCGAAAGTCTCCATCTGAGTGACGTTTTCAGGCCCGGCTAGTTCGTAGATCACTGGAAAAGTGAAGACCTTGGGGCAAAATTGAACAGACAGGCGTCAGGGTTGCTGTGCTGCAACAAGCTAACCAGGGCTTGTTTTTTTACCCAAGCTCCATTGCTTGAGAGCATTTCACGCAGAACTGTCCAAGGTCAGCCACCTGGCATGTGCTGTGAAGTGTTGTTCTGCGTCAGTGACAGACTTGTTATTGACTGCATCACAGCAATGGGATTTTTTTCAAGGACTAGAGCATTACCCTTTAACCTTTTAAAAGCTATAAAACTGTGTGCTTCTGCACTTTATTTTACAAAAAAAAATAATAATAAAAATTAATAACATATTTTAATGTCAGTGTAACATGACAACACCCAAAAGCATGATTAAAATCTCCTTAAGTACAAAGTTAATGAATTATCTCTGAATAAAAACAAAATGCAATAGGAAAACAGTAAGGAAATTTTATACAAAGCCCTTTTATTGAATTATGGTTGGCTCATAGAGCACCACGGACAGGATGTTAGTCTAGACAAACTTTTATTAACCCCAGAGAAGAAATTTATTTCCCTTCTGCAGGAACAACTCTGTGTGGCTTTGAGTTCATTGACATGCATGAATGAAAAAGACATATCATACTATAACTATAACAGCATTAACAGAAAGAATCAAAAACAGTAAATATATTAATTAATTCATTCATTCATTCATTCATTTTTAGTAACCACTTTATCCTGGTCAGGTTCTCAGTGGATCCAGAGCATATTCCAGGAACACTGGGGGTGAGACAGGAATACACCCTGATGTGACACTAGTCTATCACAGGGCACATTACTCACACGTTTTAGTAGGCAGGCCGAAACTGGAGAACCTGGATAAAACCCTCATGGGTGTACCACCCATAATGACATTTCATGACCAGGTAAGTTCATATTGATATAAAATTATTTATTATACAGGGTGTCCCAAAAGTCTCCATACATAGGGAAAATGAACACTTTTCAGCAAAATGCAACTTTATTTACAAAACATCCTCTACATTTCTTTGCGAACACACACAGAGATGTCTCTCCAGACTTTGACAACAGTGTCGTGTATTGATGTGCTTGCCATGCAACTTTGCAACAGCTTCCTGTTCCAGCCATGAGAATGATTTTAAAATGCTCTTCTTTTGTCAAAGGCATTTTTAAAGGCTATCTGGGGAAAAAAAACATATATAATATAAACTAAGTATGAAAAATTTTGGAAGACATTTTGCTTAAAAAAATAAAATTATTTCCCCTACATATGGAGACTTTTTGGACACCCTGTATATCGATCTTATTCAAGTAGTGTAGTGGCATTATATCTAGCATGTGCCATGAGGCAAAAATACAGCTATAAGTACAAAATACTTTTAAGATTTTAACACAGAGAATCTATTTCTTTTCAGGTCAACAAAATTGGCCATGAAAAAAAGAAGATCCTTCAGAATAGCACTCTATTCATAAAATAATGTACAAAGTTGAACATTATTAGAAATCTTAATATTGTTATATTTTGGTGGAGATCAAATGTCTGGAATATCTGACAATTTTGACTTTGTGGGGAAATTTGGCTTGTAGTGCAGCTTTTGTTAAAAAAAAAAAAAAAAAAAAAAAGGCAACAATGTGGGTGGGGGTGTCTGTGTGGGGGGGCGGGGGGGGGGGGGTGGGCTGTAGTCATTTCTGTAAAATGTGCGCTTTTCTTACTACTCGGTGTGTGCGATATCAAATATTTTCCATCAGTTGCAAAAAATGTGAAGATGTTTATGTTGTTTTTAGACACTGAATTAAAAAAAAGATGAACTTCTTAAAAGAAAGTTTATGCTTTGTTGGATGGTAGGAAATAACCTACGAAAATATAAATTCACTGCAAAAAAATTCAAGCTAAAATATCTTTAATATAGGTCACATTTAAGAGTATTTCCTATTTTAAGATTACAATCAACTAAATATATTATTATTAAAACTATTTCTAGTATTTTACTGATTTTGAGCTTGAATTATTCTTGTTCTATTAGCAGATAATTTTGCTAATTGTAAACAATTATTTGTAGAAAGAAGCAAAAATGAAAAAAGATATTTATAAACCTGTTACATTACAATAACATCATTTCTCCACTTATGGGGATTAATACTTTTGAAATATTATTTTGAAATGATTTCAAGTTTCACTAACTCCATTTCTATTTCTCTAAGTTAATGTACAATCCTGCATAAAGTGTGCATGTCAAAAAGCTGTGGCATGAAGGCTTATTGAATCATTCCTGGAATAAGCCACTGTCTCACACTCTTCCTCTCCCTCACATACACACACACACACGCCACTTTTCCTAGCCCCACACCACCCTGATAATGCAAGGTCATCCATTTTCTCACTATCTTTGCCTCTGGATTTTAATAAAACCATCTCCCTGATACACTGTTGCTGGGAAACACATCACACAATTGCTAAAAGGGTTAGTGTCCGGCAGATTAAATTCCTTTGTGTGCAAAACGGATCCAGCAAATAAAGTGGCCTCAAAACTGTATATTTACAGTCCCATACAATAGTACAGAAACTATTGGCAAGACCAATTCTTTAGCAAATCAGAATGTCCTGAAAAGCAAAGAGACCACTGGTGTACTAACGACCAAACATCTAACAGGTCGGCCAAGGAAAACAACAGCAATTGATGACAGAAAAGTTGTGAGAGCTGTGAAGGAAAACCCAAAAACAGAAGTCAGTTACAACTTCAACAACCTTCACAGGGTAGGGGTGAAGGTATCACAATCCATCAGAGCAGAAATCTAGAAGTCATACCACCAGATGCAAACCACTCATCAGCAGTAAGAATTAGAAAGCCACACAGTGCACAATAAAGCTTCTGTAATACTGAACAATCATGAGTCGCCTACACTTGCAAATACCAACTGAATGCTCCCATGTTAAATAGGACTCACTGTCACTACTATTTAGCCATACTCCTTAGTGTACATTGTGTGGTTTGGAACACAGTCTAATTTTCTATTTAAATGTAATTATGAGGAGAAGAATGATGCAGCAAAACTCATGCTAGGAAATTCAAAAATCATACATCTTGCAGTTTTAAACACTTTATGTCCGCAGGTCAAAGCCTTCATTAACATCTGTCCAGAGGTTCATAGGTCAAAACGTCCAATGACATGTGGAAGAGCACCTGACCAAACGTAAGAATATGGAAAGTAATGGTATGTGCTCACCTTCACGTATAGCTGCTGGAACTCGTCGAGGTTGAGGCGGCCGCTGGGGCAGTCCTTTAGGAAACCTTTGTACCACTGCTTTAGCTCATGCTCATTAAACTCTGTGTTCTTTACCAGATCATCCATAACCTCAGGGGTCAGCTTGCTGTTCTGTTTCCCCATGGTGTCTCTGTAGGAGACAGGCCAGAGAAAAATGAACAGATCTACATTTGTCTATAATTTATGACAATTACTATATTGGCCAAGTAAGTAATTAACATAGAAAAGGTACATGTGCTCAAATGCAAAAAAACGTTTTAGACATTAATGGCTGTGTGTGGAGTTATTTTGAGGGGACAGCAAATTTACACTGTTACACAAGCTGTACACTCA
>JANDJT010000148.1:7224252-7237199 GCA_024331685.1 Stegophilus panzeri
AAATACATGATTATATTTATTTAATTACTGTTTCGTACTCGGACATCATGCGCAGTGCGGCAGGTAATGACATCATTGACATGTGTTTTGACATATGGCTGTGGCTTCCAAACGAAGCTATCCGTCAGGAGCAGAGAAAAAGAAATAAAAAGCGCCAAGAACGTGAAGCAAAAGAGCAAGAAGAACTTAAAGCTATGTATTATTTGTAGTATTTAAAATTCTTATTTAGTCTTGACAAACCATGAAATGAATTATTTAAAAACAATACTCCAGTCAGTCCAGATCAACAGATTCACTAGTTTATTATTACTATTATTATTACTTAGTTTTATTTTTCATAATTTGCCATTTGTTTCTTTGATTGTTCTTCATCCAGTATATAATATTGGCAGGGTACCTTAAATATATTATTGAAATAATAAACAATAAAATAAATAATAAAATAATGTTTGAAATCAACTCACTGTATGTTGTTTGTTGATAGTGAAACTGGTCTGAAAGAACAGATTAAGGGGTGGGGGTCATTTTGAGGTTTTTATGAAGGCAGTGGCAGGGGCCCCCTGACAAAGTTTTAGAGCTTAGAGCCCCCAAAAGTCTAGGACTGGCACTAATCATAGGCAAACTACAACAGTAAGGTAATTAAATCTCAAACGACCAGTTTAAACAAGTCATCAGGAAGCTAGAAAGATGGCAAATATAGTCTACCAGCTTAGCTTGCGTTCATAGTCAAAATTAACTACTATAAAATACTTTATATCTGAAATTTGAAAGGAAAAAATCCGTAAAATTTTATTTCTTAAGATCATCTATCAAACAAACAGTGATCTACAGTGAACTACAAAAGATTACATCTTATCAAGTGAAAAATATCAGAATATACCTAGTCAATAAACCAATAACAGTAAACCAAATATAATATTATTAAACTTATTTCTAGACATTTTCTATTGATTTCAAGCTTGAAATAGCATATTGGAAGATGATTTTGCTCATTTTAACTATTTATTTTTGAAAAAGAAGCAAAATTATCTGCCAACAAATAAATCCAGAATTATCAGAAAAATGATTGTATAAAAAACATTGCAAACTTTTCACTCAAGCAACTGGACAACTGACCTTCAAACTAACTCTAACAAAACCATTCTCATAAAAATTGCTTTTTAAAAAAATAACAGTGTCTTTTCTGTTGTCTTGGTGGTGCAGTGTCACAGCAAGCACTGCCACCTCACAGCTCTGGGATTCCTGGTTCAATCCTGAGCTTGGGTTACTGTCTGTTTGGAGTTTCTGTGCATGTTCTCTCTGTGACTGTGTGGGTTTCCTCCATGTTCTCTGGTTTCCTTGCACCTCCCAAAATCATGGCAGTAGGTGGATTGCATAATAGAAATTGCCTGTAGGTGTGTGTGTGTGTGTGTGCGCGCGCGCATGGTTCCCTGTGAAAGACTGGTGTCCCATTCAGGAATTATTCCCACCTCATGACCAGTGCTCCTAGGATAGGCTCCAGATCCACTATGACTCTGACCAGGATAAAGTGTATATAAGGTGTGTGTATATATAAATCGATCAGCTATAACATTAAAACCACCTGCCTAATATTGTGTAGGTTTTGTGCCACCAAAACAGCTCTGGCCCGTCGAGGCATGGATTCCACAAGACCTCTCAAGGTGTGCTGTGATATCTGGCACCAAGACGTTAGCATCAGATCCGTTAAGTCCTGTAAGTTGCACGGTGGGGTCTCCATGGATCGGACTTGTTTGTCCAGCAGATGCTTGATTGGATTGAGATCTGGGGAATTTGGAGGCCAAGTCTCCAAATTTTGTCATGTTCCTCAAACCATTCCATTGTAGACGCTTTCAACGGTGGAGATGGATCAGCATGGGCACTCTGTCTGGTCTGCAGCTACGTAGCCCCATCCGCAACAAGCTGTATTGCACTGTGTTCTGACACCTTTCTATCATAGCTAGCATGAACGTTTTCAGCAATTTGTGCTACAGTAAAAAAAAAAAAAAACTGTAGCTTTGTTTACAGTAACGCAACAGTAAACCCAACTCTGGGCATGAGGACTGCAGATGTTTCCAGAGCAATAAACTGCAATTTCTGTAATGTAAGATGCCTAAGACAGTGCTACAGGGAGACAGGAAGGACAGCTGATCGTCCTTGCAGTGGAAAATTACATGTAACCGTGTGTGTCCCCCTAAAGTGATTGAGAACTTGCAATTGCCTTGGTGGAAGAGTGAGATAACATCTCACAGCAAGAACTGACAAATCTGGTGCAGTCCATGAGGATGAGATGCTCTGTAATACTTAAAGCAGCTGGTGGACTGTTACTTTCAATATTGACCCACTCCCTTGTTCAGGAACTCATTATTCCATTTCTGTTCATCAAATGTCTGTGAAACTTGTTCAGTTTTTGTCTCAGTTGTTGAATGTTTTTATGTTAATACAAATATTTACAAAAAATATTACAAATACTTTAATATTATGTTAAGAAATTTGCTGGAAATAAAAGCAGTTGAATGTGAGTGGAGGTTTCTTTTTTTGCTGAGTATATATATATATATATATATATATATATATATATATATCTCATCAGGAATATTAACCGATTCCACATGATCAAGAACACCAATTACATGGCAGCAACACAATGCATATCAAGAGCACTTTAGTTCACAGCTAACAGGATTAGACCCTTACCGCATGAGTAACTGTTCATTTCTATGGGAATTAATGGCCTGAATAAACCTTGCAACTGAAACATCTGAAGATTCCACACACCTTTTGGTCAGTGTAATTCCAATTTCCTTAAGGGCTGGCATGGTCTTTGCAAACTATCATTTGCAAGCTCAGTACAAAGCCGAAAGATACCAGACAGTGCTGAGGTCAGTTATGACAGGAGTATAGAGGGACTAAACATTTAATCAGGATTGTTACTGGTGATTAAGGAGACTGGGAGTTATCCAACCGTTACTGATCACATTTTTCCTCTGTCTCATCTCTCACTTGTGCACAGTCCTCTGAGAGTTTATAATGGAAATAGTTATTTTGAAATAATATGCATACAATCTGCTGGAGAAACAATGGACTGATGTTAATTAGAGGTACATTAAAAGTCTATAGCAGACCAACCATTTAGCAGGCTCGTGTTATTGAACTCCTAACAAACCAAGTGAACCATCCCAGTGCTCTGATTCCAGAAGAGTACTGTTGTTAGATTAGTAAAATATGTTAAGCACTGTTATTGAACTGGTGTCTGACTGACACAGTAAGGCAGATTTTACTGCTGTGGAGTCCATTTGAAATTTGCTCCCCATTTCAGGGACACGTGAAGATCACTAGGTTTCAAACAACATGCCATTAATTCTGAGAGTATGTTCCCAGTAAAACTTCATGGCATAACATGGGATAATGGTACAGCAAGCTAGTAAGAGAAAATCCATCATATCCTATTTACCATTCTGCAGCCCCCTTAGACCTAGTTTTGACCGTTATCAAAGGTTAAGCAGGATATAGTGGGTGATAAAAGGACAGTAACCCTGTAAGAGAGGTCAAATGAAGTGCAGAGAAAGGAAGACCAAAAAAAAAAAAAACCACAGACACATACTGAAGACATTACAGTGCATATGATTACCGAGCTAAAAATGTCTCTATTAAGAAAGGAACTTAAATTAGTATCACATGCATTAGTGCACTTTGTCTTTGCAATGTTATTGATTTTTTAATATTCTGCTGAAGAAACAAAAGATTGCAGTTAATTAGAAGTACATTAGTAACGTCTGTAGCAGACTAACTATTTAGCAGACTTGTGTTATACCATCATGCTGGCAGAAATTCAGCAAGGCAATCAAATTAGACCATAAACCTCACCATCATTGACTTCTTTCTTGCAGGGAAATCAATCTATTTTCTAAATATAATATAATAATTACAAGGTTAATAATAGAAAATGTGTTAAAGATTTAACACAGATTAAGGCTAACACAGAACAGGCTACACAACTACTAGTCCAGGCGCTTGTCATATCAAAACTGGACTACTGCAATGCACTACTCCTGGGCCCCCCAGCCAGCTCCATCAAACCCCTTCAGATGATTCAGAATGCAGCAACACGCCTCGTCTTCAACCAGCCCAAGAGAACCCATCTCACACCCCTCCTCACCTCCTTCCACTGGCTTCCTGTAGCCGCCCGCATCAATCAAAGGCATTGATGCTCACATACAAGATCTTGTCTGGAATAGCACCCTCCTACCTCAACACTCTCCTGAAGGCTTACGTTCCCTCACGCAATCTGTGATCAATCAATGACCAACGCTTAGTAGTACCTACTCATCGTGGCTCAAGGTCCCTTTCAAGAACCTTCAAACTAACATTAGCCCAAAATATGTTCTGTCCTATATTTACCCAGAATTGGGGGTTGTACTAAGAAACTATTAAATTCATGTAAATATATCAAAGATTCCACATTTCACTCAAGTTATCAATAATATAATAAACATTGTTGTATTAAAATAGAAAATAATGAAAAATAGAAGCATTTTAACTAGTGTTCTCAGACTTTTGGACCCCAATGTGTATACACATTCTATAGATAATATCCTCATTGGGAAGTTATATGACATTTACTGTAGTGACCCAAGATGCTCTGTTTTCCAGAGGTGGAGGTCTGACTTCATTAATGGTAACCTTGGACTATCAAAAACAAATCAACTGTGCCTGTAACATCAAAGAGATAAGCAAGACATTGATAGGATAGTGAGACATCAAAGTGTCCTATAAAATGCCAGAAGGTATCTTCCCATCCTTTTGAAGTTCTTAAGACATTAGGGGCTTCTCCTTTCCTACATGCTCTTCTGTGTAATTTGTTTAAAGCAAATAATGAGATCTAATCACTCTTTAATATGGCCTAACCTCTCACGCAGAATATCACTGAAATCACGTTCCATTTACATTACCACTGTATTTAAATGACAGAAAAATTATTCCTTTGATGGAGTAGTTGGTAATAATTGTTGAAACAACAGTGTTCATCAGACAATTAAATCACTGAGTGTGTTCATGTGCAAAATAATCTGATAATTGAAAAATAAATCTGATTTTAGCAAAAACAAGTTTAAAAAATCCTTATCACCCAATCCCTAGAATAGCTGGAAAATGTCTGGGTTACGCATGTAACCCTCTTTCCTGAAAAGGGAATGAGACGTTGTGTGAGCTTTACGCTGTGGGAAGCGCCCTCGCGCGTGACCGGTATCTGAAGCTTGTGTAACATCATGAATATTTATAGGCCTGCCATGATCAGGTGACGTGGCAATTAAGCGTGTCACATGATATAAAAACGGCACCTGTAAACCACGCCATCAGCCTCTATTATCTGAAGCGAAGACGCAATTCACAGGCATGCCCCAGTATGACAAAGCTACACAACATCTCATTCCCTTTTCAGGGAACAGGGTTATGTAACCTAGATGTTCCCTTTCAAAAGGAACTCAATGTTGCGTGAGCTTTATGCTGTGGGAAACGCCGCCAAAGCAGACCAGAAGCTGCTCCGACTTACGCCACTGGCCGGAGAGGTGGACGTGAGTACAGAGAGCCCTTACTGGACACAATAGGTGCAATTTCTCTTGTTCTGGTATGAGGAATAGAGAAGGGCAGAAAGCCTGCAACACTACTGGTTGGGCAGCAGACGTAGGCACTTTAGGAATATAATCCGGCCTAGGATATAGGAAGGCCTTGGCTAATCCAAGGGCAAAGTCAAGGTGGGAAGGTGCAACAGAGAGAGCTTATAGATCTCCTACTTGCTTGAGAGATGTCAGGGCCAGCAGAAGAGCTACTTTTAGAGTCAGAAGCTTCTCAGAGGGTGACTCTAAGGGCTCAAATGGGGCACCTGACAGACCATCCAGGACCATAGAAAGGTCCCAGGAATGTATTCCTGATCTGCAGAAAGGGCTCAGCCGCCTGACACCGTGCATAAAACTTGAAGTTAAAGGATGTTGCCCCACAGAGGTTCCATCAATAGGCACGTGGCTGGCCAAAATGGTGGCCATGTAGATCCTGATTGTAGAAGGAGCCAACCCTGATAAGAAATGTTCTTGTAAGAACTCCAGGACTGTAGCTATTGCGCAGTTCACTGGGTCTAGCTGACATTCCTCACACCACAAGACAAAAAGGCGCCACTTCAGCACATACAATTTCTTCATGGATGGTGCTCTAGTGTTCAACATGGTCTCTACAACCTCAGTTGTGAGACCAGAATCTTTGAGCTAGTACCCCTCAGGGGCCAGACCAAGGGTGATAAATCAGCCCTCCAGCCTGAGACAGTAGATCCCTGGAGACAGAAATTCAATTCAATTCAATTTTATTTGTATAGCACTTTTAACAATGGACATTGTCTCAAAGCAGCTTTTCAGAAACATATAACCACAGGATACAGATTTTAAGTGTGTGAAAATATCTCTATTGAGCAAGCCAGTTCAGCCTAGACTTAAACACAGAGACTGTGTCTGAGTCCCAAACACTAATTGGAAGGCTGTTTCATAACTGTGGGGCTTTGTAAGAAAAAACTCTTCCCCCTGCTGTAGTCTTCACTATTCGAGGTACCAACAAATAGCCTGCACCTTTTGATCTAAGTAGGCGTGGCAGATCATAGAAGACCAAAAGTTCACTTAGGTACTGTGGCACGAGATCGTTTAGCGCTTAATAGGTCAGTAGAAGTATTTTGTTATCAATGCAAAATTTTACTGGGAGCCAATGCAGTGTGGATTAGATAGGGGTGATGTGGTCATACTTTCTGGTTCTAGTAAGGACTCTTGCAGCTGCATTCTGGACTAACTGGAGTTTGTTTATGCTCCTACTGGAACATCCAGACAGTAAGGCATTACAATAATCTAGCCTAGAGGTGACAAAATCACAGCTAGTATTTCTGCATCATGTAGTGACATTATATTTCTTATCTTAGCAATATTTCTGAGATGAAAGATTTCTGGGAGGAGTCTCCCAAGGAGAACCATATTCGAGCTGACCAATAAGGTGCTACTAGCTGCTACTTGTTGGCTAGCAGCAGACATAGACGGTATTGGCGAACTCTCACTAGAACTTGTGGGAGCAGAGCGACTGGGGGAAAAGCGTACAGATGTGAGCTTGCCCATGTGTGCACCATGGCGTCCAGTCCAGGGCGAACCACAGCGGGCAGTGTGTTGTTTCCTCAGAGACGAACACATCCACTTCCGCTTAGCCGAACCTCCGCCATACGGACTCCACCACTTGAGGATGGAGCCTCCAACCCCTGGGCCTCAGCCCCTGCATCAACACGATGTTTTCCCCCACATTCTGGTTGCCAGGAATGTACATTGCACAAACTGACAAGAACTTTCCATCTTCCCAGAAAAGAATTAGTTGCGCATGCCTGAACAGGGGGCGTGAACGTAACCCTCCCTGGTGGTTGATCTATGAGACCACCGCTATCTTGTCTGTCACAACTAACACATGGTGACCTCTTAATTGAGGAAGAAAGAATTACAGTGCTAGAAATACGGCCTTCATTCCTAGGTGATTTATATGCCACTGCAGATGAGGGTCGCTCCAAAAACTGATTTTCATCCCTGTGACAGATTGCTGACCAGAGAACACTGAAAACTTGGGACAGCCTTGGCTATGGGAGGCCCTACAGTAGTACTGGGGGCTAACTGCCCTAACAACCTCATGTCCCCATATACGTCCTTCAGCAGCCCCTCAGGCCCGCTCTTCCTTTGTCTGCTTGGCCTGTATGACCATTCTCATATCAGGCCTATTAGCAGTTCCCTTGGCTCTCTAAGTCCGTTCTCTAACTGAACTAAATGATTTTTATTACTATAAAAAAGCAAAACGACAGTGGGGACGGTGCTGTGGTGGGTAAGTGATGTAATAAGTGTGCGGCCCGAACACCGACTGTCTCAGCAGGCCTAATGTGGACTACTGTGCCAAAACCACACTGCATATACAGCATCAATGATACAGTGGAGATAAATAAATAAATAAATAAATAAATAAAAAAGTCTACACACCCTGGAACATTTCCTACATTTACTATATTTAATATATAGCAACCAACAAATTCAAGGGAAAAAGAAATAGAAATGTTTTAGGGGGGAATAGAAAAAGAAAAAAATTACAATAATCCATAATTGCAAAAACTAGTAATAATTAATATATTAAAAAGGTAGAAAAAGACCTGACATGATTTTTGTTGGTTTCTTTTTCACATCACAAAAACATGCCGATTTTAACAGGGGTGTATAGACTTTTTATATCCACTGTATCAGATATAAGCAAAGTCCAATACTATCCTTACAAATTGTACAAAATATGTATGAATAAAAAGAGAATAGACAGTGTCCCAGACAGTGTCCCAGATCGACAGAGACAGACGTGATGTGATGAACTTGGCAATGCTCTCCAGAATCTGGATGTGACATAAGAATCATGATAAAGTTATGTAAGGACTGCTGCTAGACAGACATACTAAGCAATGAACAGAGCCACTGTGTTCATTTCCTCCCTCGTTTGAAGGGAGTGTCAAGCATGGAGGGATTGTAATCCCCCCTCCCCACCCCCTCAATGGTATAGGCTTGGAGCAAATGAGGACTGCAATGCAGCAAAACATCTAACGAGAATTATTTGAGCGGAGCTGATTGCCAGAGCTGCATGGCTGAGTGTAAATTTACTCTTCAAAGGAGCAAACTGAACTGAATTCAAAACTGAAACATGAAGCAGAAAGCAAGACTCAAAGCTGCAAAGGATGTATGTAATGAATTTGGCATGACAATTCCATGTATTTTGCCCAGCACAGTTTACCCTGTTTAGTTCAGTCATAAATGAGTCACAAAGCCTCATATACACAGTGTGATTGTGTATGTTCATTAAACCTACATGGTTCCACTCTCCAGGGTTTGTTTGGCAAACATTCAGAAATCAGGTGGCATGAGAAATCAATTGCTCACTTTAGGACCTCTGTGGGCTGGGGGTCAACACGCCTGCACATGCTGCATATTCAATAACTCTCTGCTCTCCCCTGTAGTTATCTGGAGATGCTGCTGAAAATCTATGCTATCCATGAGAAATCTGTACCACAAACGAGTACACTGATATCTATACTCAGTTGTGGATTATAATAAGAGCTAAACAAGTAAGATTATGAATTTCAAGTGATTGTTTATTGTGTTGCACAATGATCCTGGTTTACAGACATATCACTGTTACTCATAGGTTCTGCTGCTGAATTGTGAGATAAATTGGTAATCATAGATTCAATGAACAAGCTAGTTGCACATACAGAAAATTGCATAAAATTATCCAGTGTGACTGGAGACCTATTGCTATGGTAACAAGCCATGCACCCAGTTTCCTGAATGCCATTTGCTTATTTCTCTGCACACCTGTGGTCTCTGGGTGGGTGGGGGTTTGGGG
The DNA here is from genome assembly GCA_024331685.1 of Stegophilus panzeri. Taxonomy (NCBI): domain Eukaryota; kingdom Metazoa; phylum Chordata; class Actinopteri; order Siluriformes; family Trichomycteridae; genus Stegophilus; species Stegophilus panzeri. The sequence goes on from JANDJT010000148.1 coordinate 7,233,688, forward strand.
GTGGGGGGGTTATAGGAAAAGAGAGCAGGACCCTTTCCTCCCACCCCCTGCCTGCATGCCCCAGAGGACCTGACTGAGGCCTTTTCCCGCTAGTAGAGAGGACCGGAGGTGCGCCCCTCCACCTCAACCCTCCATCTCTCGATCTGTCTCTCTTTCTCTCTCCATTCCATGCTCCTTGAGACAGAAAAACAAGCGTCCCTCCCAAACCCAGAGGGGAAGAGAAGGGAAGGAGAAAAAGCAGAATGTGAGCCAGGTCTCACACTGGAGACTCAGATCGAGGGAGAGACAGAGACAGCAGGGGGGTTGGGGGTGGAATCCGACAGAAGAAGGGAGAGTTTGAAGATAGAAAGAGACGCAAAATGTCAAGAGATGTAACTTTGTCAATTTTTTTTTTTCCGAAGGAGAGGGAATTGTTTTTAATAGTGCAATCAGAGCTGTGAAGTTAAACACTACATTTAAAAAAAAAAATTTTTGCATCGTGACGAAGTGCTAATGAAGTGTTTTTTATATACACACAAGCACACACATAGGCAATGTGTCTTGGAGATTGTAGTTTGAGAATATTTCATTGGTAAAACAAACCACAAGTCTCACAAATCTTTGAGAAGAAAACCCTCACATACGCATGAACCCTGTCCGAGCCTGTACGTGTCCCTGACTATGAATCATGGTGGAAAAAGGCTGCTCATATCCCCATGTGCAGGCCAATAGGGGCTGTAATGGATCTGAATTGAATTATTTTATTCACTTCCTCTGGTTGTGATTGGCCGGCCAACAGAACTTCTGACACATCAGCGCTGGGTTTTGCCGGACTCTTTTTAACTGGGCGAGATGTTGTAACCTCAGACACATTGTGAGCTTTGGATCACCTGTGCACATATATGGTGCGCTGTGCTGGCGGCGTTTTATTTGGCAGTTGGGGTGCAGAGCCAGGACTATTTATGACCCCCTTAATTGCTCATACTCTCAAATCCAGGTTGTGTGTGTATGTGTGTGTGATTTTGAAGGGGTGAATGTATAAGTGAGATATCAGTCAGTCTCGTGGCCATACACGCGCAGCGTCTCTCTGGAGTGTGTGCTGAACCTGAGCCAGGCAGCATCTGGGGAAGCTGAGCTCTGTTTTTATTTCTCCGAATTGAGGGAGCAGACGGGCATTACTGAATCGGTAGCGGAGAAGAAGGAGAGGAGAAACGATGACCCTTCTCTCTGCTCCCCAACCGATTCAGTAATGCCCGTCTGCTCCCGGTGATGCAGTGGACAGTTTAGAAAAGAGGACACATCCAAGAACTCCATTTCCTTCCCTCTCTCTCTCTCTCTCTCTTTCTCTCTTTCTCTCATTTATCTCCCTTTTTTTCTCTCCATCTCCTTGCATGAACCTCTGGAGGTCCATAATATATTTTTAATTTCCCCAAGGCAGCCACAGGAAAACAGTTCTAATGTGTGAAGGGGAGGTGTGTGTCTGGTGTGCGTGTCTGTATGTACGTATCAGCGCTTGTCTGTCTGAGTGTGTGTGTGTGTGTGTGTATATATATATATATATATATATATGTGTGTGTGTGTGTGCGTGTGTAAGTCCGTCTTGTGTTTCTCATAAAGCCTTGGCCTGAAACAGGTGACAGCATCGGGGAGCAGCTGTCATCCCGTTTGTGTTGTGGATGTGCACGCGTGATTTCTAATTCCCTTCCTTCCATGACGCTTTCTTTCATCATCCCTCCTTTCTTTGCTCCGTCCCTGTGGGTGTGAGGGCACTGGGTGCCGGACCCTCGAGGGGGAGAGGCTGGTACACTGTATTTTCAGGGAGGTGGTGGTGGAGGAGGATGGTGGGGCTCCCCAGGGGGCTGCGTTGTATTGTGGAAACACAGCAAGCGCAGGCCAGTAGAGCCACAGTGAGGCCTGCTTTAAATAGGTCCCTATGTTTACTGTGTTAGGGCCTGCGCTCCCCAGAGGCACCACTACACACACACAGGACACACACACACACACACACACACACACACACAGTCTGCCTGCACCTGCTCAGGCACTGGGCCATCAGGGGCCCTGTCCCATCTCTCCCTAGTGTGTAAATACCAATCTGAGCTTAAAGGGATAATCAGGACTTTTTAGGGATGAAAGATGTCTAAACTGAGTGATAGTGCTGTGATTTATGAATAGCTTATTTACCAGCATTGCGGTCAAGACTGTCTCAGTACAGACCAAAACACCGTCTTGTGCGTTTGTTTGATTGCAATCAAAAAATCTTGTATGTATTATAGACAAACAGTGAAGAAACACTAGTGAAGTCTAGGCTTAAGTCAGTTTTTCAGCTCAAACAAAGAGTAGTATTAACTCCAGCACCACAGTCTGACTCCAGTGTCTGACAGTTTGTTTTAGGCACAGTATGTCACCCTGAAAGTCATGTTTCACTCAGAGGTCACTCAAAAAACGATGGAATGCCATTCAAGGGTCATACTGTACGAAATGCATAAATATGACACTGTTAATGATGTCATCCATCCAGCCATCCATTTTCCATACTACTTAACCTGCACAGGTTCACGAGGTGGTCCCTGGAGCCTATCAATTCCAGGGAACTCGAGACACAAGGCAAGGGACACCCTGGACAGGGTGCCGATCCATCACATACACATTCACACACTACGGATAATTTGTAAATACCAATCAGCCTACAATGAATGTCTTTGGACTGGAGGAGGAAACCGGAGTACGCTGAGGAAACCCCGGAAGCACGGGGAGAACATACACACACACACACACACACACCCCTGGAGCCCTTCCAACCCCCAACCCTGGAGGTACAGGTAAACATGCTAACCACTAAGCCACCGCGCCGCCCTAATTAAATAATTATGTTGCACAAAAGGTTTTTTTGCACAGAGGAGATCAGAAGAGACAGCCTCTTAATCATCATAAAATATCACAGAAATATCAGGGTTTTGGATATATCGTTATTGAGCGTCGGCAAAAATAAATGATTTTAACCATGAAAACGAGTAGTTGGTACAAAATTCTATTTTGTCATCCAGTTAACTTTGTGGAATCTTGTATTTTAAAAATGATGAATAATGCCCACAATCCCACAGTATCACATGTCAGTATAATGTCATCATATAACCCAACCCTAATACAGAGACCCTAATACATGTTCATTAAACGCAAAGATGTTCATCTGAAAGGGATGGACGTGAGCTAAAGACTGTCTTCCAGCTTTATCAGTAGGCAAAAGAAAGCCGTTTCCGAGACAGGACAGGTAATGGATTCAGACAGCTGGGCTGTAGTTAAGTGATGAGATCAGACATCCCTAATCGAGCACGGAGAACTGCCTCCATCTGACTCGTGTCCTCAAGCAAGAGAGGAATTCTTTGTGTCTGTAGTGTGCTAACACACTCTTATCCCAGCTGATCCATTTCACACTTGGCTCATGACTGTGCGCGCGTGCATGTGTGTGTGTGTGTGTGTGTGTGTGTGTGTGTGTGTGAGAGAGAGAGAGAGAGAGAGAGAGAGAGAGAGAG
>JANDJT010000148.1:7243194-7281007 GCA_024331685.1 Stegophilus panzeri
TGTCATTTCTTCAGTGTTGTCACATGAAAAGATATAATCAAATATTTACAAAAATGTGAAGGGTGTACTCACTTTTGTGAGATACTGTATATATATACACACACACACACACACACACACACACACACACACATATATATATATATATATATATACTGTTGTTTAATTATGTACTGCTTTGTGTCAGGTGTGGTGGGATCAGAGAAATCAGAGCAGGGCCAGTTTTGGGAAACACTGGTCCATAATACGCATGTCCTACATTAGAAATAATGCACTTGTGCAATGTTAGCAGACTGTATTACAGCACCCTCTACTGAATAAAAGGGTGAAAATGAAAACAAGGATGCATGAGGGATTAAAACAGTGTCTATGTTTAGGATTTATTTATTTATTTCCATTTAGGAGCACTATCAGTACTGATTGGTTTGAAGCATATCTTAAATCTGCTGTTGAAAATTAAATTATAGTATTGTTGTACATATTACATTCAGGTCCTCACTTTTTAACATAATATTTGTTGTCCAATCTAGCATTTATTTAGTTTTGGGGGGTAATTTAAGGATGAATACATTATTCATAAAGAACAGATAATATGTTCCAAACAGATACAAATACAGATAAAAATAGGAGAAGCAACTTTTTTCTTCATTCATTTCATTCATCATTCATTCATTTTGGGGGCATCTGGTTTAGAGTAGAGGTGTGCATTGGAACTAGTGTCCCACGGGATGCAACAAAATGGACACACAACTGGGCGGCATGGTCAAGCAGTCAGATATGAGGCTTGTGGCAAAGACAAAGAAAGACCATGCTAATTAACATGCCAAGAATTATACAGTAGCGTTCATCTCTAGTAATAAAAAAAATAATAATATTAGCTGGGGTTGAGGAACCATGCTAAAAGTGTTGGCTTTTCTACATCTGGTATTTTTCCAGACATTTCCAGTATTAAGATCAATAGTTAAGGCCACACCCACTTCAAATCCAAATCCAAGTCTTTATAATCATAAAAATAAATATTATATTTCTCAATGGACAGTTCTTTGGATAGTGTTTACATTATATAAAGGTACAAACCCAAGGACTCTTTTAGATTTGCTACATTTATTTTTAATGCTTGATACAAGGGTGATTCTGGGGTTTAAACTAATGCCCATAAAAGTGTATGATGGGCTGAATGCAAAAGTGCACTTGTTTTAAGGTTGGGACTTTTTATATCCACTTTATCTGAGAAAAGAGCATTAATTTTTTTTACATTTAGATACAGAAAATTCTGCTTGAACATCTGCTTGATTATTCTATGATTTGCTGTGTATAAATATTTTACATTCTACATCTGGGGATAAGTTATAACAAAAAAATCAGTGATCAAATTGTAGCATATGGGAAGATGCTACTGATGAACTGTGTGTATTGTACTGCGCTATGCAATTTGTGTAGCACTTACTAGATGCTAACAGGAAAGCCACAGCAAGCTGTGTTAAAGTGTAAGGGTAAGCCTCTAGCTATGTCATGTTTATAATTTGGCTGGGTTATGATGTCGAAAAACTGTCAACGAAGTTGGCACCTATAGTACTATGTACTGTGCTGCTGTACTGTTGTTGTGTGTTCTGATTATATACCTTTTAAGCTGAAAAGAGCGGTGCGGATCTGTTGGAAAGAGAGTTAAGGTACAGAGTGATGAAAGAATGACTACAACTATTCTGATTACAATTTCATACAATAGAGATGGTAATTCACCCATTTGGCCCTATTCATTGGACCCAATACCCTGCACAGTTTCATTTGAAAGAAGGCTTCTATCCAGTGACATACATGTTTCTGCCAAATGATAAAAAATAATGGCGGATAGTTGTGGTGAGAACATTAAGAATATTAGTCGGCACTAGACACACAGGCTGGAATAAGTGCTAGTTGTAGAAAAACAGACTTTTCTCCTCTCTAGAGAGATTTATTTTTATAGTATTCTATATAGTATTCTTATTCTTATCTACTTGTACTAGCATGAAGTAAGTTGCTCTGGACAAGAAGGTCTACCAAATTCTGTAAAAGTAATGGAGTCTAGAAATCATTGTAAGTACTGCTGCATCTGCCATTTTGAAATTAGCAGAGTTTTATACTACCTTAGGACCATAGCCAGCCTGGTATTCAGTGTGTCGATGCTTGTCTGTATGCAGTGTCGGGTGTGCTTCTTCTAAGACCCCCAACCCCATTAAAAATGTCATGTGACTTGTGGAATATTCCAATTATTTCAGGGGTGAGGGGAGAATTTGTTCAGGTAACAGAGTCGAATAAACAAAAATGTACAATTTTCAGAACCTATAATCGATGACTCATGGGAAATGATGTTCTTTAGCATGAGATGTATGAAATGGATTCACACATTAAAGCTAAATTTGTGTTTAATGATTATATTTTTAAGTAAAGTGTACTAATAATGGACTGGAGCAGGCAAATTTTCTAACTGCTGTAGAATTTTTTTAAATGATATTTTAAGTTGTTGTGAAGGAGGAACACTTTACCTATGTTTAAAATGTCTTTTAGCTTTATGTGACATACAGTGGATATAAAAAGTCTACACACCCCTGTTAAAATGGCAAGTTTTTGTAATGGAAAATTTTAAACTAAGATAAATCATGTCAGAACTTTTCCCACCCTCAATATGAAATTACAACATATTAAAATTAAGTGGAAAAACAATCAGAAACATTTTAGGGAAAACTAGGAAAAATAAAAAACTTACAATAACTTGGTTGCATAAGTGTGCAAGACTTTTATAACTGGGGATGTGGCTGTGTTCAGAATTAACCAATCACATTCTATCTCATGTACAAAAGTAATTATCATACAACTGTCATCAATTAAATTATTCTAATTAACCCCAAATAAAGATCAGCTGTTTATGTAGGAATTTTTTCACATCTTCTTGGTTTCATCTGACTGCAGAAGTCATGGGTCCCAAAGAGCTTACAAAGCATGTACGGTATCTCACTTGTCAAAAGGAATCGATCAGGAGAGGGGTATAAAAGAATTTCCAAAATGTAGCATGGAACACCGTGAAGGTCATCATCGACAAATAGAGAAAATGGAGCACCACAGTGACATCAGGAAGAACAGGACATCTCTACAAAATTTACAAAAGACCAAGAGAAAAACTTACCAGGGATGCTGCCAAGAGACCTATGGCAACAGGAATATCTAACAAGTACTGATTACTCTCTGCATGTGACAACAATCGCTCATATTCTTCTCACAAAAAACATCCAGGCTCAACTAAATCACCCAAACCATGTGGCAAAATTGTGTTATAGTCTGACGAGACCAATTCCAAAAGGTATAATACTTCCATAATTCCAAAAAGTTTGTTTGGTGCAAAAAAGGACATCACCAAAAAAAAAAACAACACCAGACCCATGGTAAAGCATGGTGGTGGCAGCATCGTGCTTTACAGCTGCTTTTCTTCAGCCAGAACTGAGGCTTTTGTCAAGGTGGAGGGGATCATGAATATCTACAAATACCAGTCGATTTTAGTGCAAAACCTTCAAGTGTCTGCTAGTAAGCTAAAGATGAAAAGGAATGTCACCTTTCAGCACAACACTGACACAAAGCATACATGCAAATCAACAAAGGAAAGGCCTAAATCCAACTAAAAATCTTTGGGGTGACCTGAAGCAGGCTGTGCACAGGAGATGCTCTTACAATTTGATGGATCTAGAATGTTTTTACAAGACAGAGTGGAAAAATATTGCCAAGTCAAGATGTGCCACACTGATAGACTGAGAGGTGTAATAAAATCAAAACTATTTTGCTTCAACAAAATAGTATTAGTTTAGGAGTGTGCACACTTATGCAACTAGGTTACTGTTATAGTTGTTATTGTTTATTGTGTTATATACGTGTAAATGTAATGTCAGTGGCTCACAAATGGCACCTTAATCATGGAATCCCACAAATGCTAAAAGCGTGGGAGTTTTTTATTTTCAGCCATTTGACTTGATTAGTGTCTGAAATACAGGTTTAAATGTAGGACTTAAAATATATTTTTAACATTAACTTAATAAGAAATGTTTCCATAATCTTTCAACAAGTGGTGCTGAGTCAAAGTGGCTCAATGCAGAACACAACAGTCATGGAGGGCTGTAATATGTACGCCAGGTCAACTAAAATAATCTCATAAATAAGTTAACTGGACAAAACATTTGTCGTATGCACTGACAGCAGTACATTATAAGTACAATATAGTACAATACAAGGTGTCCCACAAGTCTCCATACATAGGGGACTATGTTTGCCAGCACAACGTTGGTCATGCCTTCGTCAGTGGATGTTCGTGGACGTCCACTTCTCGGTTGGTCCGCAACACTTCCGGTCTTTTTGAATTGGTTAATAAGATTGACAACAGTGTTGTGAGTGCTGTGCTTGCCATGTTTCCTGTTAAAGTTCATCTCAACCTTGTGACAACTTCCCGATCCAGCCATGAGAATGATTTCAGTACGTTCTTCTTTTGTCAAAGGCATTCAAAGGCTATCTGAAAAAATATCTATATAATATAAACTAAGTTTAAAAAATTTTCAGATATTTTGCTAAAAATGGTTCATTTCCCCTACGTATGGAGACTTTTTAGACACCCTGTAGTTTACACACATGAAAGAATGTAACAGCATAAAAGCAAATGGTCAAATGTTAGCCAGATTCTGAGGTTGTCTTTTATGTCCAAGCAGAACACAACACTGACACGTTCCAGGATGACATCTGTACGGTGCATGAAGCCAAATCTTGAGTCACCTGTTCAATGAGCATGACAGAATACTGGGACACTTTTGGAATCTCTGACTTTCAATCCCACTGAAATGTGTGGAATCATTTAGAACAGCAAGTGCAACACCAAAAGAGGCCACAAACACAAGCTGAATTTCATCCAGTCAGAGGAAGACTGGGCTCAAACTGGCAGAAACTCAGAAGCTCAATAAATTTTTACCTAACAGCACGAGGGGAAGAAATGACAACAGATTGTGTATGGGGAGCTTGTGCTGCTTAATGTAAAATATTAATTACCATAAAACAATCCCCCCCATTTCAAACAGATACAAAATTTATTTGGAACACACTCGACACCCTGCATTTGACTTTCTCTGTAAAATAATTTCAAATAAACTTTATTTATGCATAAACTGAATCAGAACTTTCAATCTTATTACACATACAACAGAAAAAGACAGAAAAAAAAAATACCTTCCACCCTTCAAGGTACCATCTTCAGTCAATCTGTTTCAAACAAATACTGTACAATGCGATGAGTTCAGCATTTCAGTGTGCCTTCAGAATACAGTGGTTGTTTTTTTTTTTTCCTGTTTCTGCCTCAAAATACAGTGCATAACTCAATGTACACTCAATGTATTCAGTTTTTTTCGAGGAATGCATTGTACAGGTTAAAAGATAAAAAAGAGACAGCAAAAAAGTAACAGTAGGAAGGACAACAGATACACAAGTCATTTCCTTCAAGAGTCTTTTTGATAAAGGAAAAAGGCATCTTAAGGCTTATGCTGAATTAGATGGACTTTTCTCAGGAAGTAGAAAGGCCCAAAGAGTAAAGTATAGCTCTCATGTTGACCTTTTTTTTTATTCAAACTGAACAAAAACACTGTTATTTATAACTATCATCCACAAAAGACTATTTCTACTAAGAAAACATGTTGAAAGAAAAAAAAGACAAGAAAAAGAAACACAGCAAGAAGCTCAAGACGCTCAGTTCCCCTCGAATTCTGCCTTTCAGTGATTTTTTTTTTTTTTTTTTTTAAATTTAGAGTTTAGAGAACATCTAAATTTCCTAGTGAGTGACCACCAGCTGTCTAATATTCACATCCTTATTGTTTCTTTGCAACTGATTCTGGAATGTAATATGATATCGGGTCAAAATCCATAACCAACTGCATTAACCTGTAATAACTGCTACTAGTCAACATGTCTTCATTTATGCATCAATGAGATTTTATACACCTGCACAGCTCGTGAGAGAGCAGCAGAGTTCCTGAGAGGCCTGCCAATGTAGCAGGTGGTGAACAAATGGGTTGAATGCTGGCAATGCAAGAGAGGGGTGAGAGGGAAAAAAAAAAAAAAAAAAAGTTTCCTTTACACATTTTTTTTCAATTCTCCTCAATGAGAGTAATGTCTAATTCTGTACAATCCCTCTCAAAAACACTTTGCTGTCCTCCGTCACGTGACGAGTCTGCCTCTTCCCTCTCCTCCTCTTCCTCTTCCTCATCACTTTCACTCAGCGGTCCGATACTTGTCCTTCCTAAACCTTCAGCGGGTGAACATGACCCTCTGAAGTCTCCAAAAAAAGGTTCGAGGCCCATGCAGAGGTCACCTCCGCAGGCGAGTCTACCACGGTCCAAACAGCTGAGGGGATCTGTGCTTCGGGTCTGACAAGGAAAAAAAAAAAGATTAAGTAGGAACACTAAGATGCACTAGCTGTAATTCCATTATACATGACCTCAGTACAGTAACATAACAAAACAAACAAAAAAAGCCAATCTCAAATTAAGCAACTGTGACTTGCATGAAAAACCATATGATGTTGCCGTGGCTGAAACAAGCAACCCTACTAACATCAGTTTAAAATAAAAAATTAAAAATTCAACCCAATCTGCAACTACAAACTGACCAAAACATCCAGCCATCCATCCCTTTTCCATACCGCTTATTCTGCACAGGGTCACGGGTGAGCTTGAAGCCAATCAAGGACTTTGGGGCACAAGGCGGGGGACACCCAACCCATCGAAGGGCACATTCACACACTACGGACAATATGGAAATGCCAATCAGCCTACAACGCATGTCTATGGACTGGGGAGGAAACTGGAGTACCCAGAGGAAGCCCTCGAAGAACATGCAAGATTCGTGCACTCAGGGCAAAGGCAGGATTCGAACCCCCAACCCCAGAGGTTTTAATACCAAATAAGATACTTTCAATAACAATTTTGTGAATTTTTATGTAGTATTCTACTACTAGTGCAGATCACTAGTCACCACCCGAAAACCTCTAGAAAATAACGTGATGAAAAACTGACAGGCCCTCAGCCAACTTTTACAAATGCCAACTTTAATGAAACCGTTGTTCTAATACAACGATAAGATCGCTCATATAAAGAGAAAATAAAAAGCTACCTGTGTCATTTTTGCGAAGTCTAGCACAGGCCGTGCACATGGTCTGTCCGGGTCCCTGCGACGCTTCAGGCCAGGCTTGAGCAGGAGGAGGTCACATGGCTGAGAGTGACAGCGTGGAAGTTGAGGAGGAAGAGCGCGGCGCACGGAAGATGGAGTGCTGCATGCGGAGGACGGCGAGGCGGGCACGGCTGGAGGATGGGACGCAGGCTGTAGGGGCACCTGGGGTGGAGGAAGGAAGTGTGCGGCGGCTTCGCGGATGAGCACGGGAGAGAGCGAGAAGCGTCGCTGTGGAGGAGGAGGGGGGTGAAGAGGAGATGGAGAGGAAGAGCATGAGGAAGCGGAAGGGAAGAAGCAACAACAGGCGCCGCCTCCGGCTGCGTCACTCGGGTCCCAGGGGAAACTCCATGGCAGCGGGGAATCTGGGGAAAGGGCCAAGCTGAAGAAAGTGGGGCTCGAGGAAGAATGCAGAGAGGAATTAAGAGAGGAACTGGGGGCACGCAGCGGACACGGCCCCCCCGCGCCCCCTCCACTGTGGCATCGGCGGTTCACTGGTGTCCAGACCTTGGAGGCACTTGGCCGCCAGGTGTACCGGCAGCGTGAGAGGTCCTCCGGCACAGACAGCGAACGACAGTGGCGTTTTGGGGGTGGCGGGGGGGGAGGCGGAGGCCCGGGAAAAGACAGGTCCGTCACAGAGGTGCTCGGGGCGAGCGGGCGATTCAGGTTGTCCCCCTCCGGCAGGTGGGAAACAGAAGATCCCAGAGGCACAGGGCCGGGGGGGAAGCTGGAACTCAGCACGCCCTGCACACCAGAATTTGAGGAAGGGCAGAGTTGCCAATAACTGCTTTCTGTGGAAGAAAAAAAAAAAAAAAAACAGTTTTATCCTCACCAATCACAGTGCTGGTGTTACATGTCCCACTCACAAAGCTTTTATTAGAATATCCTGATTTTCCTGATTTAATTTGCACCAATGTGTTAAATCTGCTCAAGTGCCATGGCAGGTTGGAGGCAGGGCAATTCCCAGACAGAGAAATATTTTTTTTATTTTAATGCAGGTGCTCAGATATGAAGCTTGTGGGACAAACATTAACAATAATATTCAGTAAAACTCACCAGGCATCAATCCATCTGTGGACCAGCAGGTTTCAGCATGGCTGTGACGATCATGCAGAGGCTGAAATTTTAAAAAAATATATTATTAAGAAAGGAGTGCTTTTGTGTTTAAGAGCAGTACTAAATGAAATCTAAAACAAACTTTACCAGCTGCTGTCGTTAATGCTAAAGCTATGGATTAGTAGCACCATAGCTCAGCATATGTGAAGCTCCAAAGTGAAACTGATGAGCATCTGAAAGAATCACATAGCAATGGACTTCTCTTCAGCATCTCCTCAGAGAACGGATCTCCAACCAGTTTTACACAGTCATGAGTTCACCAACAACTGGGAAAAAAGGAGAGGCAGGATCACTCCCTGCTCAGAGACAGATTAGAACTAAGGCTGTGTTCACACAGCAGGACAAATCAGAAAATCGCTCAGGTTTACACTGAATAATTTTCTGATTTAGTGCCACTGTGACCAAAGACAACTGAAGACTAAGTTCAGGAGGTCAGAATTTTTTTTTTAATTAAAAATCTTGATTGTGAGAGCTGCTACGACACTAAAAGCCGCCACTAGGAGGATGGCCTATGATTACATGAAAATCACAGGATAGCTACAAATATGGTAGTGGCAATAATGAAATGTAAATGAAACTAAATTTTTAAAAAAACTCTGTTTATAGCACTCCATTTTCTACACGAGACCAGATCGAACAGATTGATGACCTAAGCAGAATGTAGTAATATTAGTGAATAGCAGGTCTATCATTAAAGGATCATCATATAATCTGACATCTGCTATAGAATTTTTGTTTATTGTTTCTGGGTCTTTTATTATTATTATTATTATTATTATTATTATTATTCTCCTCACAGTAATAATTTCTGTCACTGACAGAAATGTGCATTTTTCTTAGGGTCCTTGACATAAAAATCCACCCCTCCAGCACACCCAAATGGCCTGAATAGTTTCCTGTATATACTCACTACATAGGGTAGAACACAACAGCACTGTAGAACCTACATAGTGTGCACCATAAGTCCACATTTGAGATCCAGCCACATTATTATTACGGGCCAAGCACTGAAGGTGCATACGCACCCTATTGTTATTCTCCCTTTTCGTCATCTTCTACGTCTTCTTTTTCTTCTTGTTGTTAGGATGTATATGGCAGCCCGTAGAACCGTCTGGTAAAAAGTTGTGAAATTTGGCACACTGATTGGGGAGGGTCAAGGGATCATTCTGACCAAATTTGGGCTTCCAAGGCTTTAGCACCACCACCAGCTAAAATTTGGAAGTAGTTTATGGTCATAAATTTGTGTCCAAAATTTAAAAGCCATTTAAATTGCAAGGAGAATTTTTTTTTTTCCAGGTCAGAGCAGTAGCAATCACAACCACAGGTGAAAGTAGCAACAGACAACACCACAGGTCATAGCAGTAGCAGCAGTAGCAATGCCTCCCTGCTGTCTGTGAATGTGTGGCTCACTGAGTCTGAGTGCTTGGGCCCCAAAAATGCTGCTTGCAGCCTAAAGTATTATTATTATTATTTTTTTTTTTTTTTTTTTTTTTTTTTTTTTTTTTTTTTTAAATTACGAGTTGATTGCATAAGTATTCACCCCCAATGATTTGATCATTAGTTCTGGTACAACCAGTTTCCATCTGATGTCACATAATTAGTGGAACGGAGTGTACCTGTATGCAATTAAAGGGTCATGTAATGGCAACATAAATACACCTGTCTTAAAGGCTCCAGATTTTGTTAGAGAACATACATAAACAGCATCGGGAAGAGTAAAGATCTCTCAAAACAATTCAAGGACAATGCTCTAGCAGTAATTATCAATCAAGGTTTGGTTATTTAAAAAATAAGTAAAATAAACAGGGGTGAATAATTATGCAATCAAGTTTTTCTTTGTAAATAATTTTGCAAACTATATTGATCCCCACTTCAACACTAATGGCTGTTTGTGTTGATTCATCCCAATCAGGTCAATTTCAGTTCCATATAATAACATTAAAAAAAAAAAAATCACCCCCTTTTGAACTATGAAACATTTTTTAAAGTATATTAAATGACTGAAGGTAAACACTCAAGAATTCTTACTTTGAAGAAAAAGAAATGGTATTCAAACTAGAGGTGCAACAACTAATCGATAAAATCGATTATGAAAACCGTTGTTAAAAGTGTGCAACCTCTAAGTCCTCTAAGGCAGGAGAGCATTTTTTATTAAATGCCACGAAGAAGAGTGTAACCTACAAACTTTACAAAGTGGAGCTTGTGTAGCACAGAAGCACAACAATGATGCACGAGCACAAACTTGTTTTTATATCCAAAATGCTCCACTGTGCAAGGGGTTGGGGAAACTGGTGCGAGTTGCTTAAAAGGTTTAGTTTCATTCCAGTTTATTGCCATTATATGCTGTATTTGCACAATGCAGTGTAACTTCTGTCGTTTATTATAACAAAAGTGATCTATTTGTAATGAGGCCGCATTGCTCCTCACTCGCAGTGTAAACAGTGGGAGCACGAGTAAGTTCTGTAATGTCTAATTAAAACACTACAATCAAAGTAAACATAAGTAAAACAATTTGCTATAGGCAGGGAGTAACAGAAAACCACAAGGTGCAGTGAAAGTGAGATTTTATAATAAATATTTAACACTGCAGTTTAATTATCAGTGTTTTTGTGCATCCATTAAAAAAATGCATAAATACTAATTATATATATATTTTATTATTTAATGGTACTGAAAGTTTGTCCCACAATCCGATTAATCAAAAAAAAAATTCTTGTTAGTTGCAGCCTTAATTCAAACAGTAAAATTTGTTCTGATATCCCTGTCATGGATTATTTTTACATAAAGGCCAGTGATTGTTCTGAATATATTTAGCACATACAACACACAAGATGGAAGAGAGAGGCGTACACCACATTTACTGACAGTTAATACAGGTTTCCAACGTTCTCCCCAAAGTCTCCAAAGGTGCCGTTTTGGACTATCCCCAGCCCACTTAAAACACTTATGGAAAGCCCACTGAATTGAAAGCAACACATGATTAAATTGGTCATTGTTTTCTCTAATATTTCATAGATGAATTCATGGTTTACATTTTAGCAGTTACACACTTTCAATCCTAGCACCAAAAGCAGTCTTTAGTACTGACAAATAGGGTTCTAGCTGTGTCACGACTAGTCGTGGTTTTACCTCACTGCTGTATTTTTCAAAATACCAATTAAAATGCATTTCCTTCTATTACTGCCTACTCTTTGTTTGTTTGTTTATTTTTTTTAACCCGATCAAGTTAGTTGCGCCATTGATTTTTATCTCTTCTGCATCTGGCTGTGACTCCCAAAAAGTTTTGCGACCCCCTTGCTCAGGAGTCACCATGAAGCGTAGTACAACAACCTCCGTTTCTCAATGCAGGGGATGTGGCGGCACTGAAAACACTTTTGTGTAACCCACTACTGCTGTAAACATGTCACACTGCAACTTGATCCTCCATCGCTATCAAATACACAGAACATGGCATTCATTGCTGACTAAAATGAAACAAATGCATTCTCTCCCTGTGCTTCGGAGGTTTCCTCCGGGTACTCCAGTTTCCTCCCCAGGCTGACCGTCATTTTCAAATTGTCCAAAGTGTGTGAATGGGTGTGTGAACTTGTGTACAACTGAACCCTGCAATGAGTTCCCTCGGATAGGCTCCAGGCTTCCCCGCGACCCTGTGTAGGATAAGCAGAATGGAAAATGGATGTGCAAAGTGACTTTTGTATAAAGATTTCATATTGTTCTTCTCCCCTCCATTTTCACTACCAGCTTGTGTGTTTTCTAATGGTCTATTAATACCATGATACTGTGAATTTTCATACTAGGTTATTCCAGAGTGAGAAATTTTAAACCATTTTAAAACACCCCTCCTGTCCAAAAAAAAAAAAAAAAAAAGATATTTATATTCAGTTTTAATTTAATATGAGCAGGCCAGTTCGATGAGTGTGGGAATACGAGTGAAGATGTCTGTGGGCTTACTCTGTAGCCTTTTTCCCCCTTCAATCTCTAGCTAACTTAGGGTTAGAGAAATGAAAAGAACATGTCCCCTCATCTTCAACAGAAACTGTGACTATGTGACCGTGTACGTTAGTGGTCAACCGGTTGATCGCTTTTGCCGATTAATTGGCACCGATAATCAATTGCTGCCAAAAATCCACACTAATAGTTTTTCCCAGTTGCGTCCATTGCGGGAGCGGCTGAGAAGGGTCTAGAGGCGAAATAAAAACTATTGTAGGCAAATTTTGTCGTGTCTTAAGTGTGTTTTTTTTATTATTATTATTATTATTATTATTATTATTATTATTCATTTTGGATGTCTCTACTTCTATTTGTTATTTGGGGTGTTTCTTTTTGGTTCAGTTTGGATGTATACCTTTTATTTACTTTAATATTTATTAATAGCTAATATATATAAATATTTATTTCATTTTAAAAAGTACAGTACATTTTCATGGTACAGTCACTACTGTTTATTTTTGTAATAAAGTTCAGCAATATTTTTACTTTGAGTGTTGTGTTTTCATTCAGTATCAATTTTTAAAACTATAAATTTTTAATGTTGATTAATCTGTCATCAGTAGGTACTACCCTACTTAGATATCGTTATTGGTAAAATCCACTAATCGGTCATCCTCTAATGTACATGTCTTTTATCCCACCACATTGTTGCTCCTGTTGTGATTTTCTGACAGTTTAACTGGTCAGGACAAGGCGCATGTCCACAAATCCAGATTGAATGAAACCGCATACAAAATGGCAAATATCTGAATGTAAGGGGAGTTATATTTCTCTGGGATTTTTTTTTTTTTTTTTTTTTTAAATCATCTTCTAAAATTGTTCCCTCTCAAATTGAATATGCTACAAATATGCTACAAACCTAGCCTATCTAACATAGCCATTGAGCCAAACCTAGAGAGGGTACCACAACTGAGTGGTTTGAAAGATCTTCCTTTATACAACCAATACGAGAGCCCTCTCAATATTTTTACTCATTTTTATATTTTTTAAAAAAAGCAACAAAAAAAAATCAGATAATCGTGTGTGTGTGGGGGGGGGGGGGGTTGGGAACAGTCCAAACCCTATAATTAACTGCTAATGAACCGGAAGTGAAGGAGGTGTAGAAAGAACCCAGTCAAATGGCAGCTTGCCTGGACAGTCATCTTGATAGACGGTCGGGAGGGGGGGGACTCTGTACATTTAAACACGATTAAGGCATTTGAAGTGACTTTATTTAAAAAAAAATAATAATAATAATAATAATAAAAAAAGACGTGTTTCCTGTTGTATTCTCCTTCACACATGCGTGTCTAGGCATTACCACTGATTTATTTAGCTAGGCTAGCTAGTGACAATACTGCGGTCAAAGCCATGTCCTGGTTTGTGCTACCAAAATGAGTATCCATCGAAGGCATCCGTATTATAACAAGACACCCATTCATTTGTGCGATTTCGTTACGTTAGCTGGTCTAGAATATATAGCGCAAATCTAACAATAGCAAGCTAAACCAGGCTCGTCCATTTCCGTGTGATATCGGTCACACAGCTATGCACATAAATAGACCGTAGATTCACAGCCAAGTGCCTGTCGGGATGGTAATAAATATGGCTGACCAATAATAACGTTATAGTGTAAATATTATATAATTAATTATATATATATATATATATATATATATATATATATACACACACACACACACACACACACACACACACACAGTAGATTGGTGTGCCATGTTTATCTGATATACTAACAAGCTAGGCGAGATAGCAGCCTAGAAATGACACGCTTGGGATGAAGGGTAATTTTAGTTGGCAAACTGGAGGAGAAAGGGATGAGTACTCGGTTTATCAGGCTGCCTAGAAAGCAGCAGACGCACAGGCACAGGCCCAGTCAGTCCAGCCATTCAGCCAAGGCTAGTTATCTGGCAAAGCAAAGGTGTCTCCCAAATAATGCAGGGAATACATACTCCGAGTATAACAGCAAAGCATCAACAATAACCTGCAAGCGCAAAGAATCATTTCTTTAATATATTTTTAAAAAATTTTTTTTTTAAAAAAGTGTATCTGTGTGTATTGTGTATGAAACCGATTGATTTCAACCGTACAATAACACACGGATTATAACCCATTTATTTTCTCTGACTTACCTTGCCACCATTCGAGTGCAGATCAGCATGTATGCAGATCACCAGGCTCCGTAGATCAATAAGGGCTATTATTGCTTACACGAGTTCCAACAATTCAGACACAACAGCCTCGCTAGCTAACCAATACCCATGGCGTAACGCTGGTGAGCTATTGTGAATTGCCGTCCTCTTTATGCAAACAAGCCGCTAGAATAACGTTAAGGATTCGGTGCAAATAACCGGGGGATTACACAGATCTGCGAGTCGGATTTCGACATTTGCCCCTTTCGCCACTGCTAGTGAAAACAGGCAGAAAACGGTTGTAGAAATTCACTAGTGTGTATCCGCAGAGGCGAGAGCTGCCCCCTCCCCGCCCCCGCTGAAGCGCGCGCGGCCACGCGAACGCACGCTCGCACAAGTCATCCATTTCTACTGACATTATTAACGTGTGTATAGAAATGTTTTGGTCAAATTCGTTTACTGGATCGTTTTGGATTACACATGCATTTTATGTTTACAGTCAATTGAATTATTGGCACCTTTCATGGAAATGAGTAAAATATCTAGGTCATAAAGTGAGTAGATAAAGCACGTGAAGGATACAACACTTGGGGGCGTACTGTTACAGAAAATTAATCAACAACAACGGGGTGGTGTGATGCTGTCTAATGCTAAAATGACTCACTGTTACCACCTCGATGTGGATTATTTTCCTACAACGGCACACCTAAAGTGTTGTCCTCTTATAGCACAGCAATTTGTCAACAATTAAGATTTGAACTTATGTTACGGTCCACTCTAGGTTAGGCCGCACAGAGTAACCAGCTCGCTATTCAGTGGAATTTGACCTTTAAATAAGGGAAGCCAGGAATAACAACACAAACAGGTTTGTATTAAAAAGTTGTGGTATATTTTAACACAATTTATATACATACAACTATACAAAGAACCAAACACCAGACGTACCTTCAGGGTAGGCCAAGGCCAAAATAATAAACAAAAGGATTATTTTGTTAGGTAGCTAGCTTACCTAAAAGGAAAATAAAGAAAATACAAGGATACTTCCCTAGCTACCTAAGCCAAAAACAGAGACAAAAGGACCCTCTCCCAAAATAAATGGCAGCCAGACCCCTACTGCCAGTGAACCAAGTGCATCATATATACAATGGTGAAGAATATACATAAACAGATACAGGGACAACCAAACTCAAAGTCTCAAAACCAGACCAGCAGTCAGAATACAGAATTTTGATCGCCACAAGGGCAAGCATTACGAGCCTAACAACAGATCACACCATTCTCACTCCTCTTCCTCTTTAAATATGGTCACCATTTAGTGATGTCATCCGAGGAGGCCGGAGCAAGGCAGGCTAGGGCAGGCTGGAAACTCTGGGAGGGAGTTCGGACCTGCACACAAAATATGGCACAGCACACAGAAAAAAAAAAAAAAACAACTTCCCATCCCAAAGATTAGCGGGTTGTAACAATAAAAATAACCCAATTAAAGAAATGAGACAAAACATTATAATTGGTAATTTATTTATTAAGGAAAATTATCAAATATTACACATTTGTGAGTGGAAAAAGTATGTGAACCTCTGCTTTCAGTATCTGGTGTGAGTTGGGTGTTTTCAATCAGTGGGATGACATTCAGGTGTAAGTGAGCGCCCTGTTTTACTTTAATAACAGGGATCTATCAGAGTCTGATTTTCACAACACATGTTTGTGGAAGTGTATCATGGAATGAAAAAAAGGAGATTTCTGAGGACT
Source organism: Stegophilus panzeri (assembly GCA_024331685.1). Taxonomy (NCBI): domain Eukaryota; kingdom Metazoa; phylum Chordata; class Actinopteri; order Siluriformes; family Trichomycteridae; genus Stegophilus; species Stegophilus panzeri. The sequence continues at coordinate 7,259,403 of JANDJT010000148.1, forward strand.
TCAGAAAAAGAGTTGTTGATGCTCATCAGGCTGGAAAAGGTTACAAAACCATCTCTAAAGAATTTGGACTCCACAAATTATCAGTCAGACAGACTGTGTACAAATGGAGGAAATTCAAGATCATTGTTACCCTCCGCAGGACTGGTCGACCAACAAAGATCACTCCAAGAGCAAGACGTGTAATAGTCCACCTTAACCCCCTTAAAACAAATTTGAATGGATGCCTGAATATAAAGCTCAATATTGCAGTTAGAACATTAAAAAAAATTATATAAAGCAATTAATTATGTGCCTTTCCGCAATGTTTAAAGTTTTAAACATATGCCACTGCAAACATTTTTTTTTCAGACTGCACTGAAGATACTTTGAGATAATGATGAGCTATTGATTAGTGGTGTGCTGGTTGGTGATTGGCTCCTAGGCTTGACACACATTGATCTATGATTCTTGTTTGGGTTCTTGAATTACGGCTGGGGTGTTTTTAGTGCATTGGTGGGGATAACACACATAGATGGTCTACAGCTAAAGTGAAAAGTTAGACACCAGTGATTGCTCAGATGACCTACCTTCTCTCCTCTGACTAGTGCCAGCATCTTTGAAATCATTACTAAACTAGCACATATTGTACATCTGTAATGGAGACAGAATAACAATAATAACAGAGAACAGCAGATCTACTTCTGTTCAATGAAACAATCAGTACAAAGAAAGGTTGATCTACTAAAACAAACACAGGCCATTTGAATAGCAAATCACTTTGGTGACATTTTGAAATGAATCACTGGTTGAAGCAAGGACAGCCTGCAGGGGTACAGATTCTTAATGTCAAATTGGCAGACAGTGGCAGCCTATCATGCCCAGCCATGAATGCTCATCAGTCCAGTTGCAAAAAGAGTTGTTGATGCTCATCATTCTGGAAAAGGTTACAAAACCACCTCAAAAGAGTTTGGACTCCACCAATCCACAGTCAGACAGATTGTGTACAAATGGAGGCAATTCAAGACCACTGTTAGAATCCCCAGGAGTGGTCAACCAACAAAGATCACTCCAAGAGCAAGATGAGTAATAGTCCACGAGGTCACAAAGGAACCCAGGGTAACTTCTAAGCAACTAAAAGCCTCTCTCACATTGGCTAATATTAATGTTTATGAGTCCACCATCAGGAAAACACTAAATAACAATGGTGTGCATGAAATGGTTGCAAGGAGAAAACCACTGCTTTCCAAAAAGAACATTGCTTCCTGTCTGAATTTGCAAGCCAGAAGGCTATTGGAAAAAGTTTTTGTGGATGGATGAGACCAAAATAGATCTTTTGGTTTAAATGAGAAGCATTATGTTTGGAGAGAGGAAAACACTACATTCCAGCATAAGAACCTTATCCCATCTGTGAAACATGGTGGTGGTAGTATCATGGTTTGGGCCTGTTTTGCTGCATCTTGGCCTGGACAGCTTTCCATCATTGATGGAACAATTAATTCTGAAATATACCAGCGAATTCTAAAGGAAAATGTCAGGATATGTGTCCGTGAACTGAATCTAAAGAGAAATTGGGTCATACAGCAAGACAACAACCCTAAGCACACAAGATGAGCTGCTGTACAGTGTGATCACTGTTGGTACAAATGACATTCAACTCTACTGTTGAAAAGTACAGTAGAGGAAGAGTCTTCTACTGAAGGAGCTTGCCTCTTTGCTGTTTATTGTCCAGAACTAGCTGTGAGTTTATTGAGTGTATTCGAGTCTAATCATGCATTTCAACATTATGAGAAAAATAAGTTGTGATCTTGAGAAAACAACTTTTGTTATGTTGCGATCACAAGAAATTAAAAACAACTCATGGCCTTTTTGGACTGCCATAGAAAATGGAAATAGTTCTGTACATTGTAGATAGGTCTACATTTAAATGATAGGAACATTTAAATGTTCCCTTTCCCATAGCATATGTTTGTAGAAACTGGTTTGAGTTAATTGACATTATTTGCTTTAAAACAAGATCTTGCCTGCCACAGACTGTTTTTAAATCAGCCCAAAAAGATACCATCAGCAGACTTACTTTTCACATCTTCAACTTTGTTTCAAAACTAGCAGGGTAGCACAATATGGTGTAAACCTGGCAACCTTACAAGTGGTGTGTTATCCCATGACTTACACTCCGAGAGGCAGGGTCAATTAGCATATGAACGAAACGTTTAAGCTCTACATTTACATTTAAGATTTATTTTTATATTTAATATATACATTTATATTTACATTTATTTTTACCATATATATCTAACATTTACATTTAATATTTACTCTGAAAATTAAAACTATTATTTGACATAAGTCGCCATCTAAATGCATCACAGTGAAAAAAAAAAAAAAGACTCCCTATACTGCTAAATGCTGTAAATGTAAATGTGAGACATTATATAAAACTGTGACATTTTCATTTGAGTGAGTGCATGAATAACACAGGCAGACCCTGCCTTCCCACATAATTTGATCATAAGTTGCAACTGTGTTTAGTTTGTTCACTTGTCAATATCCATGTTAGATTCCATGTTAGGTTTAACTGGTCTGTGTGTTTATATGTATTTGTCATGGTGCAAAATGCAGGAGACAGTCACACGGGGGCTATAATTGTCACCACCCCCTTAAACCAATTTGAAAGGACGCCTGCCTATAAAGTTCAATATTGCAGTTAGGACAATAAAAAAAATATGTGAAGCAATTAACTATGTGCTTCTTCAGCAATGTTTAAAGTTTGAAACATACAACACTGCAAAAAAAAAATCATTTCAGACTGCACTGAAGATATTTTGAGATAATGATGAGCTATTGATTAGTGGTGTGCTGGTTGGTGATTAGCTCCTAGACTTGACTCACATTGATCTATGCTTCTTGTTTGGGTTCTTGAATTATGGCCAGGGTGGGTCTGAAAGCTCTTTGTTTTTAGTGCATTGGTGGGGATAACACAGATGGATCAGATAGCTGCTTCTACAGCTAAAGTGAACAGTTAGACACCAGTGACTGCTAACCCTAACCCTTCTCTCCTCTGACTAGTGCCAGCATCTTTGAAATCATTACTAAACTAGCACATATTGTACATCTGTAATTAAGGATGGAGACAGAATAACAATAATAGCAGAGAACAGCAGATCTACTTCTGTTCAATGAGGCAATCAGTACAAAGAAAGGTCGATCTACTAAAACAAACACAGGCCATTTGAATAGCAAATCACTTTGGTGACATTTTGAAATGAATCACTGGTTGAAGCAAGGACAGCCTGCAGTGGTACAGATTCTTAATGTCAAATTGGCAGACTGATTTGGCAGAAAGTGGCAGCCTATCATGCATGAATGCTCATCAGTCCAGCTGAAAAGTTCAGCTGAGTGTCCAAGACAGACCCTCTATAATCAGGTGGGTACTTGTGGCTATACATTTATCTAATTTACAACCACACACAAAGGTCTGAGCATTAATCCCCCCATTGGTATATACAGTATATATACAGTGTATATGTAGTGTATGTGCACAGGGGCAGTGGTGGCTTGACGGTTAAGGCTCTGGGTACCAGGAAGGCCGAGATAGGGTTACACACTATGTGTGTGTGTGTGTGTGTGTGTGTGTGTGTGTGTGTGTGTGTGTGTCTGTCTGTCTTATTATTTCTGTGACTGTGTTATTATTTAAGGCATCAGATATTTATCACATAGATTAAATACACATTTTAGCATTTTAGAAATGTTTGAAGGATTTTTACATGGCACCCCTGCTCTCATCAGACGGCACCGCTGTTGGGAAATGTCCTAATGTATAGGAGGGTTTGTTTGGCTGTGATTATCCTGGACACACCTTTCACTCCCATACCCCAACAGTATAATTAAGGTGGAGTATTGCTAACTTCCTATGGGTATCCCTTGAAGATGGCAGTGATTGACTAACTCATTTGCTGGGGCTCTCTAATCTAGAGATTCTGTAAATTCATATAGCCCAGTGGCCATCCTCACCACAAACTAATTTATAGTTTTTCAGCTCCCTGAACATTTATATTCTCAAAATAACTTTTATATTTGAATCCATAGACACTACTAACCTATAGAAACAGTAGAATCAGTGTGGTGTTCAACCACATTTGTTCACTTCTTTTCTTACCAAAGAAATAGCATATCCATCCATTTTCTGTACTGCTTATCCTACACACTGTCACAAGGAGCTTGGAGCCTATCCCAGGGATACTCAGGGCTCAAGGCGGGGGACACCCTGGACCTGGTGCCAACCCATCACAAGGCACAATCCCACGTTCAAGTTTTTGGAAATGCCAATCAGCCTACACTGCATGTTTTTGGATTGGGGGAGGAAACCCTCAAAGCACATGGAGAACATGCAAACTCTGCGCACACAGGGTGGAGGCGGGAATCGAACCCCCAACCCCGGAGGTGTGAGGCAAATGTACTAACCCCTAAGCCTGAAAGCTTTACCTTGCCAAAACTCCATCAACCCTTTGCCACCTCAAAATACTCTACTGATATCATTTTGATTTCAAAATGAACAGTACACTAGTGTAGTGAATTAAACAGTACACTACAGAAACTGTACAAAATTGTGTCATCCTTTTAAAACCTAGCTTAAACCCTGTTTTTATTGACCATCCCAAACACTCCTCATGGTGTTTCTGCCTGTACACAGATCTTATCCTTCCTCTTTCCTTAATGGATTTCCATCTCTGTGGCAGGACTATCACTCACCTTTATCCATCGTTTATATCCTGTCCGTTTCCATTGTATTATACTTCTGCCATAATATTTCTGCTCTCTCTTTTCTTGCTTCACTTGGCAGTCCGTATTCTTGTTAGGGACACATCAGCACCCTACCTGATCTCAATGAAAAGGACTTAATGAATCTGCTCACTTGCAATAAAAAGTGTTATTTTTAAAAAATGTATAAATATATAAAAACAATGCTTAATGCATGTAACTGTTAGCAATGTGATAAAGTTAAATATAATAAAAGAGAAATGACTACCAATGCAGTAAAAGGTATGTTTTAGTTTTCTTTCCATTCAGGTGATAATTACAGAGCTATTATGAGCTTGAAGTGCTGGAAAGGAGTCTTTACTACAACTAGACAGACTGTGAAGGCTTTGTAAGAGAAAGCTCTTCCCCCTGCCTTCAATATTCGAGGTACCAACAAATAGCCTGCACCTTTTGATCTAAGCAGGCGTGGTGGATCATAGAAGACCAAAAGTTCACCTAGGTACTGTGGCATGAGACCATTTAGTGCTTTATAGGTCAGTAGTAGTATTTTATAATCAATGCGAAATTTCATTGGGAGACAGTGCAGTGTGGATAAGATCGGGGTGATGTGGTCATATTTTCTGGTTCTAGTTAGGACTCTTGCAGCTGCATTCTGGACTAACTGGAGTTTGTTTATGCTCCTACTGGAACACCCAGGCAGTAAGGCATTAGATTAATTTAGCCTAGAGGTGTTGAAAGCATGAACTAATATTTCTGTATCATGTAGTGACATTATATTTCTTATCTTAGCAATATTTCTGAGATGAAAGAAGGCTATCCTAATAATATCATCTACATGAGCTTCAAATGAAAGACTTAAAAAAAGATCATATGGATACAGGGTTAAGAGCTTCAGTTAATGTTCAGTCAAACATCAGAATGGAGGGAAAATGTGATCTCAGTGGTTGTTTTTGCCAGATGGGCTGCCTGAGTATTTCAGACACTGCTAATCTCTTGGGAATGTCACATACAACAGTCTCTTGACTTTACAAAAAAAACATCCAGCGAGCAATAGTTCTCCGGTTGGAAACGCCTTGATGATCAGAGAAAACATTGCCTCATCCTTTTCCAATCTTCATTTTTTTTTTTTCTAATCTTCAACAGAATTTAAAAAAGAACCAGTCGTTTGCAAATGTTTATCCCTGTCGTATGTTGCAGTAGGATATTATCAGAGCTGACTGCTTTTGTAGTCAAGGAAGTATATTTTGAAGTATACTCTGGGTTCACCATGTCCTCTTCTCAGTTCATTAAAGCCATAACAACCTGGCAGTTCCTGCTTTCCCATCAGGTAGCAAAGCCCCAAGCCAAAACCTTGCTGAGTTCTACAAAACACAACACAAGCGTACAGTATGCTTGAACACACATACACCCACACATAAGCCTATAAGGATGGCACCTCAGCCATCTGTTTGTAACAGCTATCCTCACATGCCACAGAAGCACTTTGTTGATTTTTTGGTATTAACTGTTTTAGACATAGTACCAGACGCCTAAGTAAAAGCAACGGGTTATTACAGAAGTAAAATAAATCATTGTTAACAGAAAAACATAACACCTCAGTCATGATCTTGGTGTAAAGGTAATTCTGCTTGATAAATCTCATCCTTTAAAGTAATTTAAACAGCTAATATGTATATATAAATAAACATTAATAGGAACTTGTTATAGTAAGCTCCCCTAATCACCACTATATTAAATTAATTATTAGCAAAGAAAAAAAACACAATGACGCACAACATTGTAAATGCCATTATACAGCAGCAGGAGTGTTTGCAAGCTACAGCAAAAGTGCATATGAATACGAAAGAGAGAAAGACATCTGTTAAAAAATGTAAGCTTCTCTTACAATATATTCTCTTAGTAAGCGTAGTATTGCAAAGCATACGATATGTAGACAAATTGACCCAGATGACTACAATCATTTGTCCAGGACAGGAGTTGGAGGTGGATGCAAGTGCAGGCAATTTATTAAGAAAAATAATACTGAAAACAGGTAACTCACAACAAACTCTAGACAAGCAAAACACACAGAAACTAGGACTTAAATAAGGGTGCTAATTAGGTGCAAACAGGTGAGCGATCAATGGGGTCATGTGATGTGCAAGGGCTGATGGGTAGTACAGTTCCCATTAGAAGAACCACTGCAGATTCCAGGAGAAAAAAAACAAACAAACAAATAATAAAAACGCTAATAATTTTGAATAGTTTACTCATGGATATGCATGTTGTATTACTAACCCTTTTAAATAATAGAATAGAATAATAATGAACAGTGGCATCCTGGTGACAATGCAGGAACTTGAGCTAACGTTGTTACAGTATGTATAGGAGGTATAATATTCAGATAGACTACATGACTGCACAGAAAGGGAGTAATGTGCAGCCTCATGACTCCTAATGTGTGTGGGTGAAGAGCGAGCGAGAGAGAGCGAGAGCGAGAGAGAGCACAAGGGCACTTACCAAAGCAAAGTGAATAAGGAAACACAAGGGAGGAAGGGGAGAACAAAAAAAAAAACAAAAAAAAAAAAAAAACAGCTCTGCAGCTACAGAGAGGAGGGGAGGGGATAGATGCAAGGAACAAGCTAAAGATAGTATGGAGGTGAGGAGAGGCTAAAGAGATTAAAGGGAGATGAGTGTAAAGCGATGGGAGGCACAGAGATGAGAGAAGAGAATAAAAGATTTATAACAAAAGAACAGAAGGATGATGAGGAAACAAACAAACCAAAATATAAAGCTAGAAATGAAGGAAAAGGCATCTAAGAACAAGCTGAATCATCTTATATTTAATTCATAATAATCTCATAATAAAAATATTAGACATATGGGCCCATATTCATGTTCCATTTTCACTTGCTAACATGTCTTTTTTTTTTTTTTGCTGTGCAAATGCAAGACTATTTCTGAATGATTCACATAAATATACAAAAACAGTATTAATATATAAAAAAAAATACTGTATACCAACTATTGTTGAAAAGGAATTGGGAAGTACATTTTGTGACATCAGTATATCATGTAGAAACATTTTACACATTAGATAGTTCAGTATATTATACCAGGTGATAAAACACAACAAAATGGCGACATTCACTACAGATCTGCTACTCTGGTAAAGATACCATTATTTGATTTATAGTCATATCTCCTAAATATATGAAAGTATGATTGGCTGGGGAAAAATGTTAACAGTCACAGTAATTCATATCAGGTGTGTTTTTTCCCCCCATGTTTGTTATCACAGTGACTCATACACTGTGATCCAACAGCAAATGTCCAGCCTGATTGTACAGTACATGACTTTAATCTCTTCAGACAGGGAATCCTGGTGCAGTACATTTCTCTCTCTCTCTGGGTGTGTGTGTTTGTGTGCTGGCACTCAGCGGTATTCCCTCAACCCCCCTCCTTCCTGTCCACTGCAGTATGCCCCCCCGCCCCTTTACTCTGACATGTGCTGGCATTCAGAAAGCCATACTGCAGAAAAAAGGCATCTGGTCTTGCATACCAATCAGAGGATTGTGGGACAGGGGTGGGAAGCCCAGCTCTCCCCTCCCCGCAAATTACAGTTAGCTACATGAAGCAAAGCTCAAGCATTACAGTGCACAGGGGTTTCCTAACCAACAACTGATCTGCTGCTACGCCCCATCCACACGGCAATGTGTTCTCATGTTGGAAGCTATAAACCAAATTTTTAGAGACTTAATGATAAATGAGAAATTGCAGGATATTGTCTTGTTGTTGTGAGCCAAAATCCATTGAGAAAATGCTTTGGATTGGTTTTCTTTTCTCTTGATCAAATCTGTATACTTCAAATCAGGTGAAAGTGGCTGATTAAAATACAAACTGCTATTAATTTCTAGAGTTATTCTTCCCTTTCCATATCAATGCTGAATGGTTACATACATACAAACTAGACTAAGTTAGTGTAATACTGCCTTTATAAACACACTTCCTATGCATTGCATAAATATTTTATAAAGCCATGCTAGAGAATTTGCCGTTTTGAACAGCCTTCAGCTATCATTCTATAATCATGATATATAAGCTATCAGCTTGTTTTTACTAACAGCACATTCATAAGAGTTTCATAAATGTAAATTTGATCAGCACTTTACTTTAAGGGCCTTAAGATAATTAATTTGTCAGGCATTTTGGCTTCAAAATTAAGAAGCAGTACTGGATTGGGGCTAAGAGGTAGATAGCATGAATACACCTTACAAAGGCACGTGGAAACATTGTTTCAATACTTTATTGTAATAACTGCTTCTTATAGGAACATGGAATTGAATGCTCAGTCTATTAAAATGAATATGAAGCACCCTGGTAATATATTTTGGTGTTAAATCAAATTGTTAATCAAATTTACATTCATAGCACTCTAATGAAGCACTATGTTTACCTGCTATAGCTTTCTAAAAGTGATGTTAGTAAAAACAAGAGAGTAACTTGCAAGATATCATAAAGAAATACATGTCTACATGTAAAGACAAAGTTAAAAGCATAAAACCTCAATCATTATATGTATTTTGGCATACGCCTTTCATAACTTCTCCAGCACCTCTAACATCATGTTAAAAGCAAATAACGTTATGGCAACTTTAACTGAATGATAGATTGAATAATGGCATGTCTGTTACCCTTCTGGCAAAAATGACTAGATAAATGAGTGGTGTCTTTGCCAAACATGTGTGGAGTGGACGGAATGGAAATGATCAGGCATTATGTAATGCTTAACAGTAGTGAGGGAGGTGTGTCAAAGGCCTAAAAACTGTTTTAATCAAAGTTGGGGGTGGGGGGCTGTTTGAAGGTTTCCAAGTGAATCTTCACATTTAGGCAACAATCCGGGATGGAATCGAGAATGTACCATTCATGTGACAAGGTTACGCAACACGACACACTTCAGCTTGAGCACACAGTGAATTTTTTTTTTTTATGTATATTTCTGAAGAAAAAAAAATAAATCTATTATTCACGAGAAGGAGACGGCATGCTTGAGTTTTTATTTGCTGTGCTTTCAGGATGATCAGAGTTTTACTCAAAACAGGCCAAAGAAGACTCGCAGTTACATTGAAAATTCGTTCTTTACATTTAGACCATTATTGACAACACAGTTTCCAAGACTATGCTGTCTTTTTTAATAATACAAACAAGCCATGTAATGTAATGTAGTACAGTATGCACTGTAGTTCAGGCTGCAAGACAAATCATAGATTATTATTTGTGCAATAGTTAGTTTCAGTTCAATGATGTGATTGGTCGAGCAGCGTTCCAAGAGTGCCTAGATTTACTATAACCGCACTGGGACGTTTCACTAGGAGTATCACTTTGCTTGTCTGTGTTCGCCATGTAAAATTACACTTCCTAGTTACTACTATGGTTACTACAGTAATGTTAGCGACATCATCGTGGCAAATACTACATCTCAGGAATATAACTGACTTTAAATATGAGCGCTAGCTAGCCAGTTAGATGTACTATAAAGTGAGTGTGGCTTCTTCAGGATCCATTTCCACTAATGGAGCAAAAATAAGCAGAAGTTTTGGCTGTATTGTGTCTGAAATGTCACTTACTCAATATTAATTTCATGTTTATAGAAATGCTGTATAAAAGTAATATTGCACTTGCAATAGTGTGGTTATCCTGCATGACTGATTACCTACGATACTCGCTCTGTGGGTTCTTGCCTGCGGCCAAATCACAGCTGTGCCTATATATAGTGTAACCGCACTCTTGCTCGTGCGATTTTGCAATATTATTCTACAACAACAGTTTACTGGCTTGTATGTGGAACACTCACAAACATATTTTGAAAAGGTGAATTTGTAGATAAGGTGAAATTTTCTTGTGAGATGATGTTTATTTAGCATTTATGGAAGGAGTCTTCAGGGTCAGCACTTTAACAGACAGCAGTAAAGCTGTAACTTGAACCGTTTATTGTTTCTCAGTGACATGAAAAAAAAGACCAAAAGACCAAAAAAAAAAAAAAAAAAAGACAGGATAAAAAAAAAAGAATTACTGTTTGAGAACAGGAAGTAGTTTGTTTCATGGATGTTCAACAAAAGTAATGTAAATACAAACGCATAAAAAAAAATTAATGAGGCATTCATTAATTAAGAAAAAATTGTTATTGTTAAAAAATTGTGGTATAAGAGGGGGAAAAAAAATGAAAAAAGAAAAACACCCTTGGTCTGGGTGGTAGCACATCAACCCATTATTGATTATTTCCATATAACAGCATCTTAGACAATGTCTCAAATTCATCCTTCGAACTCCATACAAGACTCTATTGTCACTCTGACAAATAAAAATCTTGAATCTTGCAACCTTTAATCTCGTTAGACTCATTTGCAAAAATCAACAGGTTGTTATTGTAACCGAGTTTGAACCATCCAAGCTAGCAAGCTAGGTAACATCAGGCTAACGATATTACTTTGTAAACCTGTTGCTGTGGTCATTAACAAACAGGATAACTACTATAGCGGGTAATTCAGTAGCCATGTTCACAAGCAAGTAACCTAAAATTAGAATAACTATTCTATTAGACCCAGTAGCCAGGTTTGCTAGCAATCGAACATTAGGATAACTGTTTTATTAGTCCAAATATATCATATTGTACCACCATGCTGTTAAAAAGTGTTAGGAAGGAATAGGGAATCTATTCCCTTTGAAGCATTATGTATTGAAGCATCTCGTAGCTAATGATTATTAGACCTAATGTTTAGTCACTACAAATGCATATTTGTTGCGTGTTGTTTGGGAGAAAATCATTTTATTGGCACAATACAAGATGATGGACGCTGTATCCTCAGTATCATAAATAATGAATCAGTATTGATGCAACGTCTTTTCACAATCTGAAAACACAACACACCTGCATTTTTATCAATCATCTGAACCATAATATTTGGTAAATATTATAATTGATGCTGCAGCGTGTCATTGCTGTCCATATCCACAGATCATCAATAAATCCACTTTATTTTATTTAAAAAAAAAGAAAAGAACAAAAAAAAAAAAAAAAGAAAGAAAAAAGAAGCTTTTCTGGGGTTTTAAAGAATTGTACACACTTATTGGGACAAATTTAGGTCTTGCACAAATGCAGTGTCTGAATATTAGTACAGTGTAATCGGTTCCACATCTCCTCCTGCTGTATCCTTGTTCATTAGACACAACTATCTTTTTAATACAAATAGTAGATGCACAGTTCGTTTCCTATGCACAATTTGCACCAATTGTTCTCCTTTAGCTGTGTTTTCATATTTCTCTGAAGGTAAATAAGCACACCAAGATAAGACACCACTGCCACTTCAGTGTCACTGCAATGATAAAAAAAAAAAAAGTTCATGAATTTTATAAACACATGGTCAGTGCTGGTTCCATAAGGGGGGGTCTGATGAGCTGTGCAGAGAAGTTGAGCAACAGTCAGTAACTAGATATCTACATATTAGGTTTACCTAATAAAATGGCTAACTGGTGTAGATAGTGTAGTGTAACGAGTACAGTACTGGCTTCACTGCTCAAACAGAAAGCTGAAAATACAACCCTCAGGTAAGCACTTACCATGCGGCAAAATGTTGCCATCATGTGTTGGAGAGAAGAAAAAAAAGAAAGACAAAAGGTAAATTAACGAGCACAGTTTTCATATTCTCCCAATTCAATCCTGAAGATTGAGTGAAAGGTAATGTGCACCACAAAGGTGAGACTCATCCACTCCATCATCTGTTAAAGGCCTAATCTTTAGCATATGACAGATCATTGGAAAGATATATATGCCAAAAAAATAAATAAATAAATAAAAAAAAACCCCAAAAACTCACTATTATTGGCCAATAATTTTGCTCATTTCAAGCTTTTACAGTATTTCTAAAAATAAGTGAAAATTATCTGGAGAATAAAAACAATTTTAAACCTGAAATTACTAAAATGACTAAAATAAAAGGATTTATTGTAATCTTATAATAGGAAATACTACACAAATGGGATTATATTCAAGATATTTTCCCTTTGCGAAGATGTCAGTTTCTGAAGTGAGTAATGTGCCATCCATAGAACGGTGCACAGATGTGCTGAATCCAGCTGTTCTGCTGTATTATCAGAATAACTTAAACAGGCTAAAAATATTAAAATACACTGAAAATGTCCATTTATTTCAAAGTTTAAAGCTGTGGCATTGAGTAATGACTGTTAGATGCAGACACACACAAACGAGCACACCAAAAACATTTGTCAAACTACAATTTTAAAAAAACCCAACAAAAACAAACAAACAAACAAACAAAAAAGTAGAGTATCTGTGGCATTATTAAACTGTCTTTTCACTGGTCCATAATGAAAAAGCACCACCACCTAAACAGTTTTGATTCAGCCACTGAGAACACTTTTGCTTTTAGCTTGTTATCACTTCACTGCTATGCTGCATCGCTTGCCCTGAATACAGACGTGCCACAACGCATTAGCTACTTTGGTTAAAAACAAAATCGCCATTCTTGATTTTAAAGCGATATGGAGAAACAAAGTTGTTGTTTTTTTTTTTTTTTTTTTTAAGGCTATACGGTTTCATTTATTTGTGCTTTCAGAGTATAGGCAATTTAATTTAAAGCAAAATGAGGGAATGGCTATGTAAATACACAGAAGTATTAACATCAATTTCTTAAATAATTGTAAACATATACATCTTTTGAGGTCTGTACACTGATCCTCTTCACTTAAAAAGAAACACGTAGGTTACTGGAGCATTGTTCTGATATTTTTTGGCGTGGACTCATCATTCAGATGCTTTGTGGTGAATCTGTGGGGGGGGGGGGCATGGGAAAGGATTACAAACATTTTTCTAGTATAAGGAACCAAACAGTTTGTTTTTATATTTATTGCCGATTGCAATTTTTCTAAATATGTTCGGACGTGTGCACTAATGATTAGCAGGAAGGAACTGTAATTTGGTAACTGCTCAATACAGAATAAGAACTTACTTCAAGGCATTAAGAAGGCCTTCAACATTATCAGCTGGCTGGTCTTTCAGGACTTTTATGCATCCCTTCATCTGTATAAACAAACACACCAAAATATTGTAAAAAAAAAAAAAAAAAAATAGAGAAAATGAAAAGAGTAAGCTCGAAAGAGCACTATGATAAAGCAGGTCTCACATCTATTTTTGAGGACTTGGTGAAGGCACCGTTGGGATGCACATGGTCGTAGAGAATGATGACACCCACCATCACCCTCATGCAGAAGAGAAGTGTGTCTTCACTGTTGAACCGGCTCGTATACTCACTATCAGAGAAAAACAAACAGAAATCTCACATAACAGGCCTCGCTTCATTTTGACTGATGCTTACAGACAATTTTAAAATATGGGTCATTTATAACTTTATATACAGCTTTGAGAAAGAAGATCTGAGCAAGAGAATAGACAGAACTACACAGCACATCACAACAACAACCACCACCACGTCAAAACTAAATCAGGCCTCTCATTTCTCATCAACTGTGGGTATGGAGCGCTGTGTGCATTAACCATGCATTCTATGCATAGAACTGGATTTATCGTGTTCTCCTTTTGTGTATATTTATGCTGTATTCAGTCCATACAGGATTTCACTTTTTTTTGTGATTGGTGCAGCCAAAAATGCTTGCTTTTGCTGCAGCTTTTTTCAAAATTTGCGATGCAGTTTGAGGAGGTTTTTTCTTCAGAAAACTACTTGAATTGACAAACTCACAATTGCATGAAACTGTTTTGCACGGTCTTTCAGTGATATTTTTTTGGTAAATTAGATCTTTTATAGCTGTACCTATGTTCACATGAATTGAAGGCCACTTTGGCTGAAAGTGTGTTGTGATGTCACATGACGCGTCTTGGCCCAAATCTGCGGAAAATCTGCAGTTAGAAAATTTGCAAACTCTGGCCAATATTGCGGAGTTTGCTTGATTTTGCATTCAATTCTGCAATCGCAAAATCGTGAAATCCTGGAGGGACTGTGAATTTACGACAACTGGGAACTCTGAACCACCTACTTCACATATTAGAGCGTTCACACCTTCTGGAGTTGAAAATAAAATGAAATAAAAAAACTGGAATTAAAGAGTTGTTTGGTTAGTGATAGAATTATGTGAAGTATTAAGTGAAAGAGCAGTCTGATTAAAAAAAAATAATAATAACAAAAAAAAAAAGTCTAGCAGAAAATTAATGAACATTTCAATTACCAAATTATGAACCAGTATTTAGCGATTTCAAATATAAACAGTAAGTCAAGCAGCTTAAAAAAAAAAAAAACTTAAATCACATTGTTATTTCTTGTTCTTACTTTACACTATGAGTGCTGCCATGCTGAGTTTTCGAAAACTTTGAGTAGGAATTACGAGTTGGAGAGCCGTTCAAACGAATCTTTCTTACTGGGAAGTTGGGAACAGAGGTCCTACTCGGTCATGAATGCAGCGTTTGAGCTACTCCTTACCATGTGCATACAGAACCTCCTAGTGGTAGGAAAGCATAACTGCAGGTAACTGATAATGAGAAGCTCTCATCACACTTATCATATCAGTGTAACAGACAGTAATAAAGGCGCAGACAGGTGACAGATGTATTTTAAAGTCTTGTAAAGATTTTGGCACATGCAGCTCTGGACGTGTTTTTAAAGACCACCAACAGTCGATTTTGTTTGCCTGGTTCAATTTTAGTTGATCTCTGCCAGCAACTCACCCTACTTTTTGGCAGGCAACAAAATATAGCTGCAAACAGCAAATATCAGGGTTCAAGCCATTTATGTACCTTAAAGAGGTTAAAAGATATTACTTAATATTGTGCAATCCTATAAGCACCTAAACCAAAGAAAATTAAAAAAGATAATTAAAAGAAATATCGGCCTTCATTAAGCTTGTCAAGTAGCTGCTGAACATTGCTCGACCAATTCCGGCCATGTTTTAACAAGATTCACAATTGTCCTCGTATATGCTGATTGGACCTTGGACAAGGATTCTTGCAAGATTTTTTTTTTTATCAAGTCTATTGGAGCAATGGTTCCACATTTACTTCCAATTTCAGGTTTTGTTCTGCTATACCGCCACCAACCAATGGTTTTTGTTTTTCCTTTTTTCCACATCTATCCTCAAATTCAGCCCATACATATATACTCCAAGTTAAGTGAAAATCTCATTCCTTTCAAGAGTTGTAGCCATTTAAGTAAAAGTGACCACGCCTACTTCCTGTGTTTTTACATAGAGTAGCTACTTGAATCGAAAGTTCAAACTTTTTTTTTGATAGTTTTTGATACCGAGACGCCATACAATCATTTGCCATTGGTTTGGTCTCTATCGGAAAAAATCCCTAGGACTAGTTTGCAAAAGTAAGTTTTACAAAAAATCCAAGATGGTGGAAAATTTTTACAGGCAGAAATTAAATCGGTATACATTTTGTTCGTCTTGTCCCAATAATTCCATAGATATAAGACACTTGAGTCTGTGACAAATGGTTCAAAAGTTATAGCCATTTTTCTAAACATGCTCACTATAGCGCCACCATCTGGACAATCGATCCGAAACTTTAGTTGACGCTGTAGTACTCTGGGGTACTACCTTCCCTCAGAGTTTCAGCTCTCTAGGCCAAACTTATGTGCAGTCATACTTCCATTCATACAGCTCATGTTCAATATGTTACATTTCCAAATACGGCAGTGGAAGAGACCTTTTTTTTTTTTTTACACACACAAATGTTTTCCTAATGTAATTGGGTCAATAGATTGTGTATACGCAGCTATAAAAGTCACCGTTTAAAAGGGAAGCTGTCTAAAATATATGGAGATTGGGGGGTGTTTATGTAAATACGAGTGGGCACAAGCAGAGCGATTTAGAGTGTGCAGGATTTAGAAGTTTTAAGTACAGCTTAATAAGTACAGATATACAAGTACAGACTTATTTAAGTACATGTGTTAAATGCCAAAGTGCATGCTGCATCCTACACACAGAATTAGAAGTTGTTCTACAGACACGGTGATAAATGAGACCGAACTAATGAATTACTCACGGAGTCTCCAGCATGACCTTGCACACACTGGCCATGGTGCTCAGGCAGTCTGTGGTGTTCTCCAGGGGAAGCGTCTTATTCTACAAGGAGAGAGGAAATGCAGCTTTAGACCCTTTACACCACATGGATGTTGGAACACACCTGATTCACCTCATCAGCTGATCAGCAAAGCTTTCATGGGTGAATTTTGGTGGAATTTTGGAAAATAAACACAGAGCTGAAGACCTCCAGAACTGGAATCCTTTATTAAAATTTCATTTAAAAAAAACCAAAACACCACACAGGCTTATGGCTCCCACTTATTTCTGCATTTTTTGTGATTATTTGCATCTCTCAGTTAGTATTTTTCTGGGGTTTTTTTTTTTTTTTTTTTTTTTTTTTTTTTTTTTTTTTTTTTTAAGCATTTTGGTAGTTTTTGAAAAGTTTGTTAAAGTGATCTACTTTTTTTCTTTTTGACGTTCTATATTTTTGGTACATCCGTTTTGCTCCTCCGCAACCAGCATGATCCGAGCCAGCAGTTTTCGTTTGAATTCAGCCCCTGTTCGGACATCTGCACTCTCAAATGTAATAGTAAAGTATACGCGCGAGTTCATAAGGACTTTGAACAACTGCAAATATAAGATTGATGCATTTTTGAAGCAGTCCCTTTACAATCTTGGGCTCCCAAGAAAGAATCGCAACGAGCGAAAGTGTGGATGCCGAGGAGGAAAAGACGGCGCTCCAATCCATCCAGCCCTAGCTCAGCTGCGGACATTCAAACTGTTTTACAGCGGGACTCCGGGGAGCAGACTGTCTCCAGTCTACAGTACGTAGGTCTGCCTTGCTCTTTGGAGACGGTGGTGAGTGATGGAGGGTATGGCGAGGGCGTCTTGGACGAGAGGTTCAGCCGTCACGGACACGTCAAGTGCGTTGCTGAAGAGGAGCACCTCATTGTGCGCAAAAAAAGAATGCCCCTTTCATCCCATCCTCAACTGGGGACAGGCAAATTCTTGTTCAGCATGACTTTAAGGAACGGCCTCTCCCTAGTCTACAGCTCCTACTCGGCCCAGTGCAGCCTGATAAAGACTAGGTTTGTCAGGATTGCGCTGCATATGAAGGAGAGCGCTCGACTGATGATGGAGATCCTCCCCGGGGTATCGATGGCTCGGTTTTTGCACATCATTTTAAAGCCGGACTTGGGATCGTGCATATGAATGCACGGCGGCTGGGGCGGTTGTGGCTCAGGTGGTAGAGCAGGTTGTCCACTAATCGTAGGGTTGGCGGTTCGATTCCCAGCCCACGGGACTACACATGCCGAAGTGTCCTTGGGCAACACACTGAACCCCAAGTTGCTCCCGATGGCAAGTTAGCGCCTTGCATGGCAGCTCTGCTACCATTGGTGTGTGAGTGTGAGTGTGTGTGTGTGTGTGTGTGTGTGAGAGAATGAGACACAGTGTAAAGCGCTTTAGATAAAATCTCTATATGTGTGCCATTTACCATTTATATAAATGCCAGGAGCCTTAAGGCAAAGACGGATACCTTAATGTATACGGATATATAATGTATATAATGTATACGGGTACCTTAATGATACCTTAATGCAGCCCCATCCACACTGAAATCACTTGCAGTTTACCACAGTTCTCTAGGTTTTATTACTGGGAATAGTTTTAGAACTCATCACTGTGAACTCTATCAGAATGTGGGATGGTCTTCTCTCAGTGACAGAAGGGAAAGACTGCCTCCTATTTATTTACAAGGCATTGTTAAGCAAGTTCTACATTACTTCTCTCTTAAAAGTCAAATCCATTTGTCATAAAACACACTATATCTCTAAACTCCTCAGATTAACACTGAGCTTGGAAAATGGAGCTTTTAGTTTTTTTTGCAACAAATAAATGGAACAAGTTACAAGAGGTATTGAAATTAGATCAGTGTGTGTATCAGATCAATTTAAGGGTATGATGGATGATATGGTTGTAGTACAGTGTTCCTGCTTTGGCTGATTTGCAGACATGTTTGTTGTTCATTTGTTTTTATTAGGACTTTTTCTTCATTTTATTGTTCTTATTATATATGGTATATCCTTTTTCTGAATGCAAGCTAGTATGAATGTGAACTCAGGGCATTGCTGTAAAAGAGCTTTATGCTCAGTCGAACTTTTCCCTGAATACAAAAAAAACAAACAAAAAAAACCCCCAGCTTATTAAATGTTATTATTATTAAAATGTTTTACATGATCGCACTTACTGTACTCAGTTGTATACTTGTGGAGCAAAACATTTAGAAATATTTAGGATGGCAGCAGAAAGGAAAGTATTACCTCGGTCACAAAGTTTGTAGTCGCTGTACTGAGGGTTTTCAGCATCGGAGTGGCCTCAGCATAAAAGAGTGACATTCTGTTTGCCATTTCATTGTTGACTTCGTTTTCTATGTCCAGCTATGGAAAAAAGGAACAAAGCACAACTCTCATATACACAGAGGCCCAGAAAAGCCATGAGATTGAGTTTGTTTTCTGTATTATTATCTCAGGATCACAACTTATTTCTCTTGTGACTTATAACAAGATATCAAAAGTTGTTTTCCCGAGGTGATTCAGCAGCATCCTTCTAGCGTTACATCGTTGTGACCAGCAGCACACTGGTACTGGTACACTGGAATTGCATCCGTTTCCTAAAGATTTTGTTGAAGGTGGAAAATGTCTTGTGAGCAGCAAACCATTTAGACGGCATTTCTCAAACATCATGCGGTAACCATGGAGACACCCCGGCCCCTAAAGCTGGCTTTAGAGTGAAACTGATCACCCATTTACGATCACTACGATGTAGTGTCCTTGACAGTAGAGTTTCAGATTTCTCAGTCGCCTTCACAAGCGACCGACACCAACATGGAAAATTTCACTGACAGACATGCAGCTATTTCCTCATGTGTCAGTCCCTGATTAAAGTAAAAACCATCCATGATGCAGAGCATGTATGCCTGATCATGTATTTTGACATCTTGAGGAAAACTTTTGTCATCAGAAGTAAAATATAAAGATAACAGCACAGAAAAATATCAACACCACATGGCATTTTTTTTTTTAACTTCTGTACTTGGAACCATTTTAGAAAGATTATTGAGTTCAACTGCATCTTCTTACGTTCATGTTATTTATTCTGTTTCGACTGATCGTTCGTCTGTAGTAACTGAAGTCATTCTGGATGGCAGGTATTCGCATCTGAAGAAACAACGAAAAATAGTTGATCAGTTAAAAACAAAAACAAACAAAACACCACCACCACATTGATGCAATCCTTCCTGCTAGACGTGAACTGTCAACAGGTTGGCTGGAGTTTTAGGAAGAAATAGAAATAAAACCTTGAGCTCATCGAAGCGGAGGGTGAAATGCAGGATCTCAGCGAACTGCTTGGCGAGGGCCTGCTCCTTCTCAAGATGCTGAGTGGGAGTGTAAGGCGGACAGGTCAGAGACTCCAAAAGGCTCTGCAGGGCTTTCTCTGTGCCAGTGGAAGGAGAAAATACGTGAAACATGTGCTTTATTTTAAAACTCAGTAGGATGTGGGATGAAGAGTGAGAGTGTTACCCAGCTTCAGTGAGAAGCCATAAAACTTTTTGAGTCGGATGACGAGGGGACACACGGAGGTCCAAGCCCGTTCTTGCAGCAATAAATCATTGGGATTCTGTATAGCCTGAAAAACACAAACCAAAAGGGTTCAATTTAAGAACGCTGCTGTTTGTTACGAGTACATGTGTGCGACCTACATCTCGTATCTCCTGTCCTGCTCCCTTGTAAGCCTGCAGGCCTGACAGGATGCTCTCAGATTCCTGGAGTATGGCATTCACCTGGTTCCACACGTCACGCTCACACTCTGTGGGCTGTGCATCTGACACACACACACACACACACACACACACACACACACACACACACACCTAAATTAGCAGTACTTCACAAATAACATTTTCCCCATCCCTATACATTGAAAATAATGCACAATATTAAGCCAATACAACTACAGTAGTACATATTTATAATCTCACACAGCTTCTGAAATTCTATCTGTGTCTGAAAACAATTATTTCCATTTACATGTTGGGAAATTTAAAGAACATGGTGAAAGCAGGAAAATATCTTCCACGTGTGCAGGACACGGGTTAGTGTTAGTACAGACAAATGAACAGGTTAGGTTCTTTTCAGAAAAGATGCAACAGCATGCGAATGAAGGGGAAAACGAAGATGAAGCAGCATCTAAGAGATACTGTAGGAGTGTAATGCATCACGAAACATGCATTACAGCCACTAACTGGCATTTTGGCAGCAAGAGGCTGAAATGTATAAGAACAGTATACGCCCAAAAGAAATGGAGCAAGGTCTTGTCTTGGGAAATGGACTAAAACATTTGCATTTGCAAAACAATACACCCCCGCTATGAAGTCATCTGATTTGCATGTGCAAACGTTCTCTCCAAGAATAAATGCATGCAGCAGAATTTACTCAAATCATCATGACGTACAATAACAAAAGGTGCGCTGATGAATGTTCGGCTGTGTTTATCAGATATACAAACAAACAAGGAGACATGCAGAAGTTTAGTAGACAGCAGGAAGGACAGATTGGGCCAGGCAAAAGCTCTGCTCACTTTCAAAGTCAAGGAAAAAGTTTGGTCCCTGATCAAGCTCTGTGCAAGTGAGCACTTTTAAAAGATTCCCCATTTGGTTTCTGGAAGAAGAAAACAGAAGAAAAAGAAGAACAGAGAGCAAAAGAAAGAGAAAGAGAGAGAGAGAGAGAGAGAGAGAGAGAGAGAGAGAGAGAGAGAGAGAGAGAGAGAGAGAGAGA
>JANDJT010000148.1:7281107-7296343 GCA_024331685.1 Stegophilus panzeri
AGAGAAAAAGAAAGAGAAAGAGAGAGAGAGAGAGAGAGAGAGAGAGAGAGAGAGAGAGAGAGAGAGAGAGAGAGGTGTTGCATGTAATGGACAGCAATAGTTCAATCTTGCTGCCACAGGTCTGAAACACTCGCATAGATTTTATTTATTTAATTAATTAATTATTTTTAAACACAGATGTTCAAAATGAATCTCAATGGCATTGAAGTGACCAACAGTATTAAGAGCAAGAATTTGTCCACACTGTATAACTGGATAAGTTCATTTAACTCAAAAAATTTAGGAAACTAATTACCTCCAAATTTTTAAGTTGATAAATCAATTTCTTTAAGCCAAATACACTTAAATATAACAAAAATGATATACAAAGTTTGAGTTAAATTGTGTTATATTTAAGTGTATTTGGCTTAAAGAAATTGATTTATCAAATTAAAAAATTTGAGGTAATTAGTTTCCTAAAATTTTTTGAGTTAAATGAACTATCCGGTTTTACAGTGTACAAGATCGGACCTCGCTGCTTTTCTGAATGAATGCAGAGACATCAAGGTCTATGCGAGTGTTCAGACATGGTGGTTCAATTTCTTCTGTGGAGTGAAGATCAATTATTACACAGTTCCACTTCTGAGGCTGCAAGCCTCGTAAACTTACTTTCAAAGTCCAGGAAAAAATGTGGATAGTTCTCTATTTCTCTTGTAAGGACTTTTAGAAGATTACCCATTCCAGCAAACCTAATCAAGATATAAATGGTAAAAAATTGGGTGTGAAAAATAAAAAATAAAAAGTGTATTACACATTTTTAACACATACAGAACTTCTACTGATAGTGTTCAGTGGAAGTCATACATTAATGACTTAATGTAAAACATTACATATGCAAGTATTAACTTCACTCTCAAAAAGACATAACGTTGTAGCATAGAACATAAAAAAAAGAAATCATATTACATATTGCAACTTAATTCCTGACCTCCGACTAGGAAAAAACAAAGAAAATACCCCGCAACTCGGAATTCCTATGTGAGAACTCTGAATGGTCCCCTCAACCCCGAGCTCAGCAAGTGACGTCAAATCAACATGGCTGCTCACAGCGTTAGCAGTAAACACAGCAGCACTTCTTACCTTTAAAGGTGTTACACTGTATATACAACTATATATTTTAGATCAATCAACATACAGGCATTCACTTGGTAAATCCACAGATCGCTGTTTTGAGGAGGATAACGCACATCACTCATCATAGTTAGATGGCTAGCTTGTTGCTAACCAAAGACAAACACGGAGGCATCCAATCTGTAGCTTGAAAGCATGGAGAACGAAAATGTCATTCTGAGCTCTCACTTCCGATACAAGTCGAATACAGCAGATCAGAGAATACAGCAGATAATATCCAATACATTGTGGATGAAATTGACATTCAAAAGACCTTCCATTCCAGAATAAAAGTCCTGTGTCCAGAGAAATTAATGCAAGAGTGAGAGAGATTCTGAAAAATTTCTTCCTATGAACCTAAATGTTCGCATCTTGGGGATATGTCATACACTACATGGACAAAAGTATGTGGACACCTGACCAACACACCCATATGTGGCTCTTTCCAAAACTGTTGCCACAAAGTTGGGTACACACACACACACACACACACACACACACACACACACACACACAATATATATAGAAAGGCATTCTATACAATTTTGTAGCATTACATTTTCCCTTCACTGGAACTAAGAGGCCCAAACCTGTTCTAGCATGACAATGCCACTGTGTACAAAGCAAAAGTTAGACTGGAAGAGCTCGAGTGTCCTGCACAGAGCCCTGATCTCAACCCCACTGAACACCTTTGGGATGAACTGGAACACTGACTGCACCCCAGACCTCCTCACACAACATCACTATATGATCTCACTAATACTCTTGTAGCTGAATGAACACAAATCCCTACAGCCACACTCCTAAATCTAGTGAAAAGCCTTCACAGAAGAGTGGAGATTATTATTAACAGTAAAGGAGGGAATAAATCTGGAATGAGATGTTCAACAAGTACATAGTGATGTGATGATCAGGTGTCTACATACCTTTTGCCATATAGTGAATATTCATTAGGCTTTATATTACTTTTATTGTAACCCATTTAATTTAAAGCCTATGGAATGATGCTCTTTTGTTTGACTTGTTTTTACTTTCTAATGTCCTCCCAGTA
The DNA here is from genome assembly GCA_024331685.1 of Stegophilus panzeri. NCBI lineage: Eukaryota > Metazoa > Chordata > Actinopteri > Siluriformes > Trichomycteridae > Stegophilus > Stegophilus panzeri. The sequence continues at coordinate 7,283,308 of JANDJT010000148.1, forward strand.
AAAACAAAAAGGAGAAAAAAAAACAAACAAACTATTTTTGACTCGCTTCCATAACTGGTATTTAATGCAGTGGTGGCTCAAAGACCGGAAGGTAGCCAAGCTACCACATCTGGAGCCTTGAGCAAGGCCCTTAACCCTCTAAAGACACACACACAGATAAATACAACCTGTAACAGTGGTTGAAAGCTTTTTTTTTTTTTTTTTTTTTAAAAAAAAAAAAAAAAAAAAAAAAAAAAAGGAGGTTCCCAAATTACACAATGGTAAAGCCATCCCATGTTTGAATCCCCACAATGCCACATCTATCTGTGGCAGAAAACCTAGAAAGTACAGTTTGGTATTGAGGACATTCCTTTCTCCCTTGTCAAACAGTGACTCTAGCCAATCACAGGCATTCTTTGAGAGTTCATGCATACATGCTAGGAGGTTCATGTTGAACACAATGGCACACAAAAAAAAAAAAAAAAAAAAATAGGAATGGCTTCTCAAGTGTATCTTGAGGGTATTAACCCTCAGAGTCCCAGGGCTGGCTGCTGAGAATTAGTGAACAGATGAGAGTTGCTAATAACTAAATTAGGAGGGGAAATTAACAAAATGCTTGACTGTCTAAGTACATACAGCATGGTGTTTAAAAAGTGTAGAAGTCTTGTGTGTGTGTTGAAACTGAACTGTTGAGCTGAATATCTGAACTCAGGTTGCAAAATTTAAAATGTGTATACATTTACCTGAGTACCTAGTCAGAATAAAAAGCTTCTATTTAGTTGTTTTCACACTGAATACATCATGGTGCCAAAATAAATGTGTCACCAGTCCCAAAGAAAAGCTTAAGGTGATTTAAACCACCTCAACTACAATAAAAGGTGTTGAGATGTAGAACCGGTTTTGACTTGAGGAAATGACTGTGGTCAGAGTTTAGCACGTTAAAGGCATCTGTAAGTTCCTGTAACTGACTGGAATAAATAGCAGACACAAAACAGTAATACAAATCTGAATTAACAGTGTCTGAGCAACCAGCAGGGGGCACAAAATGGTTTGGCAATATATACTCCAAAGTATTTGGTAAATGGTCTGCACTTATATAGCGCTTTTATCCAAAGCTCTTTACACTGTATCTCATTCACACACCAATAGAAGTAGAGCTGCTATGCAAGGTACTAACTTGCCATCGGGAGCAACTTGAGGTTCAGTGTCTTACCCAAGGACACTTCGGCATGTGGAGTCATGTGGGCCGGGAATCGAACCGCCAACCCTACGATTAGTGGACAACCCGCTCCACCACCTGAGCCACAGCCGCCCCACCTGCACATCACACTCATATGTGCTTGTTGAACATCCCATTCAAGATTTATTCCCTCCTTTAAATATATACTAACCTCCACTCTTCTGGGAAGGATTTCCACTAGATTTTGGAGCGTGGCTGTGGGGATTTGTGTTCATTCAGCATCTTCACTTTGTGCACAGGGGCACTGATTGTAAAGTTGGCCCGCATATATTGTTGGCCATATAGTGTATTTCAGATGTGCAATCAACTAAAGCTGCGTTCACCTTCACACCAAATCAACAACAAAATCTGAATCTACGCCACTACACAATGGTGTTTTATACCATTTCCAGCATTATGGATGTGAGATTTGCACTCAATTTGCCTAACAAAATGTCTCAGCAGAAAGAATAAGGCAATTTGAGTATGTTGTCATTTCATCTCTTGAGAACAATACAGGTAAATCTTAAAAACTCGTATTTATTTACACCTTTCAAATACACAGTGAACATCTCAGGGTTAGGGATGTGACGGCAAATGAACAAACATTACATGTTTTCTACGGTGCAGAAAGTGTCATGTGAATAACATGAGAAATTTGCATGGAATTGCCCAGAAATAAATTTTAGGGCAACATTACATGCATGGATGGATGGGGGAAAAAATCTTTTATTTAAAAAAAACAAGCAAACAACAAAAAAAAAAAAAACTAATTTAAAAAAGAAAAAGAAAAGGATGAATATTTCATCAGTTCATCTTGAGAAACAAGAAAAATACACCACGTGCAGACTGACTATCACACCCTTATGTAGTTCTTGCCCAAACTAACCTTTTGCAAGACAGTGTATTTATACAATCTGCTTACAGACTCAGACATTAGACAGACTGACAGAAGCTGAACAGCTTTTCTTTTTCAGCATGGTGAATAAGCAGATAAAAGCATGATTTAAAAAAAAAAAAAAAAAGATAAAATGCGAAGAACTCTAAGCTAAAAACAGCGGGAAAAAGTAGTATGAATTTACAGTTTTGCAGAAGAGGATGTGAAGACAACAGCAACACTGTTGTATGTGGTTAACCATTTTACAAAGGATGCTGCATATTCAAAAAAAACAGAAGAAAAGAGAAGAAAAAAAAAAAAAAAAAAAAAAAAAAAAAAGAATAGACTTCCTGTCACACCTTACTCTAGCTGCCTGAAGAGCTCTTCTCAAACTGTTAATTCAGAAAACACAAACCGTGCTGTACGTTAACATGGCAAAAGCACAAGACGGCTGATGCATTTTAGTAATTCGAAACGTGTGCTGTACTAAACACATTCACCAACACACAGAAATGCACCCTGATCAGGGTTGTGGTGGATCTGGAGCCAGGAATATAACCTGGATGGTACACTAGTTCATCGTAGGGCACACAGTCACACACTTATTCACACCTAGGGGACGCTTATCTAAGCCAATCCACCTAGTAGAGGTTTTTGGAAAGTGGGAGGAAACCCGAGAACATAGCAGTACATAGGGAAAACACAAGAAACTCCACACAGACAGTAACCTGAGCTCTGGATCAAATCAGGAATGATGGGGCTATAAGACGGTAACACTGCATCACCATGCTGCCAAAAATCCACCAAAATAAATAAATAAACAAATAAATACATGCCATGAATTATTTACACAAATAACTTGTGGAAAATATGAGCTGTACACCAACAAAGTAGGTGTGGCTAGTAAGAATTCACAGTGTTTGAAACTCCATGGAAGTGTGGTGAGGCAAAATCTACTGCTAACCCAGAAGAACATTAAGTCTTCTACCAGAAAATCCTAAAGGAGAATGTTCAGTCAGTAAGTTGAAACTCAAGCACAACTGGATTTTGCAGCAAGACAATGATCCAAAGCACAGAACTAAGTCCTAGTACTAGAAGTAAGTGAAAGTCTGATCTCCAGTTATCTGAAGTGTTTGGTTGCAGTTATTGCTGCTAAAGGTGGCACAACCAGATTTTAAGTTTGAGGGGGCAATTAGTTTTTCACATGGGTGATAGGTTTTGGATACCTTTTTTGCTTCAATAAACAAATAAATAAAAACTGTATTGTATGTCTACTCGGGTTGCCTTTGTTTTATGTTGAATTTTGTTTGATACACAAAAACAGAAGAAATCAGGATGGGGCAAATACTTTTTCACAGCACTGTAGATAAATCCTCCTAAATTTCTCTCAGCTGAGCAGTAATAGCACACTTGTTACATTTATTATAGAGGTTTTTTTGGTCATTGTTTCTCTAAAAAGGAAAAGTGATTTTGTTCATTGAAGCTCATTAAAAGTTCAGTTTGTTCATTAAGCTTAAAAAGTTCTATGTGAAGACAGTTGGATCCATTTTAATGTTAAAAAAAAAAAAAAAAAAAAAAAAAAAAAAAACGGGTATAAAAATCAGGTATAAAAACAGACTTATCAAATGTAAACACATGCATCATTGCCACTGCAGGATTCACAATCACAGGACCTATACATGAGAGAGTTTCAGCCAAATATCCACTAGGGTGAACGTAATGACTGATGGGTAGGAGGGAACTCAAAAACAAAATAAAAATCTGCCAATCAGTTAAACCAGTGTGGAGTTGAGTGGTTACAGGGTTTTTTTCCCCTCCATCTATTGTGCAGCTAAATCATGAGGTGCGGTCCGTGATTAAGCCAGCATACCTGAATGGTTTCACTACACCAAGGACGGTTATTCATCTTTGCTGAGCAAATGGTTTAGGCGAGCGTTCTGTGCCAAACTGTCTAGATGGAAATGCTATTGGGTTAAATGCATTCTACAAAAGAACCTCAAACATAACAGGACTAGACTAGCATACTGGAGCTTTCACTTGCCTGGAGGGCTAGCTAACGAATTTAGGATTAGCACACCCCTGCTTTAGCTAATAAATAAAGTATATGCACTTTAAATGGTTCTTACAGCAGCAAATATGTACCCAGACATAATTTGCAGAATACTACATGACTGACATTATTACATCACCATTATTTACAGTATTTAGAGCATCAGCTTACCTTATCTGGAGGAAATTTTTGTGGTTCCTTTTAGATCATCCACTTGTTCTTGATTTCTGAAACACAAGTTTGGAAAAAAGATTTGCTTAGCTAGAGCCGTGCAGGATATCAAAAGCTTTCGTAAAACTTCATATGCAAAAAAGTCACATTAGTCATCATGATTTTAAGAATTCTTTAAATATCCTTTAACGAATATTAAAGCTTCTCCAGTGTTTTTTCATAGAAAAACAATCCAAGTGACGACAGCAACCCAAACCCATTTCTAGAAGGGAAATAAACATGCATGAGAATAATCCATCAAAGAACGTGACCACTGGGACAAAACTGTGTCTGCTCCACATGGGCATGAAGTACCCAAGAGCTCTCCACCACCAGGCTAATGGATAAAAGGTGACGCTATAAAATCTGCTTTTCACAGCTTCTTCCATCGTCTCAATCATTTATTAAGTTTCGTTAACAGACTGCGCAATTGAAACTTTTGAAACAGCCTGAACAGGTACATGAGGGTAATGATAATGATAGAGTCTTTACTGATAACATATACACAGTGAAATGCTTTTCTTCGCATATCCCAGCATGTCAGGAAGATGGGGTCAGAGTGCAGGGTCAGCCATGATACAGCACCCCTGGAGCAGAGAGGGTTAAGGGCCTTGCTCAAGGGCCCAACAGTGGTAGCCTGGCAGTTCTGGGGCTTGAACCCCCGACCTTCCGATCAGTAACCCAGAGCCTTAACCGCCAAGCCGCCACTGCAACCACTGCTGGGCACATGAAGTTGGGACATTTCTGCCTGAAAACAAATGCAACAGAAGGCTGATGTAATAAAATGTGCAACACGCTTCCTCCAGTGGAAATGATGCATATAATCCAGTCACAAGTTCTCGCTGGAGACGCTTTCAGGCTGCCAGGCGTGAACGTTTGTGTCAGCTGTCCACTTGTGATCGGATCTCTTGAGATGGATGTCATTACCGGGTGTGAACAGGACCTCAAATGTATGAAGCGTCCCAACTGACATTTTACACACTATTTAGGTTTAGAAATAGGCTAAAAACTGTGCATATATATGTACTGGCCCACACATTATTATAAACATGGCTTGCCCCTGTGAGATTTTCACTGCTACAGTGTAGGAGAATTTTAACCTATGGCAGAACACGACTTGCTACACTGAGCTGATATTCAGTAAAACCTATGCTGTGCATTCATTACCAAATATCCTTTCATTACCTTTTAGAAAGGCATTTCGTTATTAAAGACTACATAATTAAACTACAATTAGTGCGAAACCACATGCTTGATTAAAATACATACTTTTTCAACAAATCTATAATATAACCCTCAATGTTTATGTCTTATTTGACTTATTTTACTAACTTGTCTTGTTGGTGTTACCCCCAAGCCCCATGAGGTCAATGTAGCAGGATTTTGGTGGTGGAACCAAACCAAAAATTGTGGAACTGACTTTTTTTTTTCCCCCCCCAGTAGAGAGAAACTAAGAAGAGAGTCTCCCATCCTACACACTCTGCAAAGCCTGAGGAATTCTACAGGCAGATAATCGGTGAACAACTGGGTTACACAGGGTCTTCGTGAGAGTTTAATGAAACTCGAGATCGATGCTGTTTGAGTTAAGCAGCTGGTGATTGTGGTTCTCTGGTTCTATGTGGTATTTCCCCTCCTTGTCAAATCAGAGTACTAAAATTCCCAGAAAATGTTCACAGCTCGCAAATGGAATTTTCCATTCATCTCAGCAACACAAGTTTCTCAAAACCGAAACGGTAGACTTTGGGTCTGTGAGATTTGTGAAGCAATGAAGCGAGGCCCTTCAGCGTCTGCAGCTGCCAGATCCTATACACCAAACTCGCTGTGCTGAACCTGGATTATTCCTGACAAGCGGAACGCTGCAACATGTGCTGTAATATGAGGATACCATCGTCCAGAAGGAAATGGCAGACAGGCACACAAAAACATTTGAAATGTCCTATAAGAAACAGACTGCTTTTTTTTGCAGCTGATCGACGTTTTCCCTCACACCTGATGGGACTAACGCTCAACATCTGTGATCCAACAGAGCCGAGCCATGCTTATGGCTTCATTGCTAGTCATTGCTTTCCTAAACACTCCACATGATGTGCATATCCACACCAAAGACAGTCGACGGTCACCATGGAAACCGGGTCATTACATATAAAGAATCAACTAGAATAATGATATAGTTACGTGTAATACAAACAGTTCTCTTCAAAGGGCTTTTCCAAATGTCTTCCCACAATAAAAAAAAAAGAAAAGAAAGAAACTACAAATCCTTCAGCAGTATTCTCCACTTCTTCAGAAAAGGATTTATGTGGTTAGGTCCAGAGCTGTGGTTGTAACGTAGCCTGAGACACTGAGGTGCTCACTTCCCGACTTTAACCCCTTCATGCATAGTGCACAATTTCATTTCATTGTGTTTTTGTTTTTAAGAAAAATATCAGATGTAAATCAGCTTCATATCACCTTTTCTCTTTCGTGTTGCTTTCTAGACTCATTCCATCATGTCTGTTAGATCTTTACAAAACTTTCTACATACAATCTCAAATTAATTATCGTTTCAGACTTTTTAAAGCTATCATTTTTTTATTGATAGACGTCCGAAATCAGCTGACTCACATAACAGACCTAAAATACATCAATGTTAAGAACACTGCGATATTTTGATCCACAAAATATCACAAAATGAGTGCAATAAAATAAATAAAAACTGTATCATATGTTTTCTCAGGTTACCTTTGTTTTATGTTGTATTTCGTGAAGGTCTAAAACTATTCAGTATGAGATGTACACAAAAAACCAGAAGAAAATCGGGATACTTTTCTCACAGCACTGTACCTCAAGCCATCAGATTCATCCGCGCAGAGGAGCAGTGTCGAAGCACAACCCAAAAAAACCCCCCAAAATTTAATTCTGTAAGTAACTTGCAGTTTTACGTTACGAACAGAAACGTGAGTTAGCGTGAGTGAGCAGTAGACGTGGGACTCGACGTTGCAGATGGACAGGCATCCTCAGCGAGTCAGTTCATTGTGAAGAAGCAGATGGTGATCTTTTCCCAAAGACAGACTAACCATGTTAGAGAAGCTGCAGCTCCATATGTTTGTACACGATGGAGCGGTTTTAATTCTGTTCTGTTCGGGTAGAGGGACAAAGACGAAAAATCCCGAGTCCATCACAGCCCAACAAATCCACACTCCATTATAGCTGGCTTAGAAATGATGGAGCCATTATACTGAAGATTCCTGAATATCCACTTTCAGAAACCTTATGCTGGCAAATAGTGGTTTTCATAATCGTGTGATATGATGATTTAAATAATCCAAACATGTTACACTACCACAATGTCCAGTGACATGTATTCTGATTATATTACTTCACCACACCAGCCAACCTTCTCACATTGTGCAATGGTGTGCTGCAATTTAACATCAGAGTACACTAGTACAAGTTATTACTCAGAAACACACCAAAAGAGCAATCTTTTTCGACCCAATAAAATGGGAGAAATGAGCCAATCAACATCCCAATCTGGAATGATTTTTTTTCTCAAGTAGGTGTTTTGACCCCACCATTGAAAGCACCGTCCCACTCCCTCCATTTCACACATTCTTAACTGGACAGGTGCGTCAATGTAAATGGAGAAGGTTTTGAGTTGACTAATGTGAAATAAAATCGAGCGGCGCGCATTCTTGCCTAATGTTAGAGAAGTATATATTTAACATCAGTTAACTGCATTTATTAGAAATGCCACTGAAAAGTTTTGGCCAAAAGATCAAAAAGGCAGGAAATTTTGACCTTAAAAAAAAAAAAAAAAAAAAAAGGCCTAGAACAAAGTGTCAAATCTAACACAAATAATGTTAACAGTAATAAAAATTTGTAAGTGATTAAATACACTGCTTTTTTCCCCCTGTTCGTGCTCCAGTCAGGGCTCAGGTGTTCAGGACAGTCTGAGCAGCAGATCAACAGAGAAAATGTCGGCCATGTTGAGATTAAATGACCGACTTGTAAAAGGATTTCTATTGAAAATGTTCGGTTGTGTTTTTATTGTTTCTCCATTCATTACTGCAGATAGGATCACCTAAAATCCACCATCCAGCTGAGTTTTTTGTGATTACAGCTGCTGGCATGCAGCTCTCCACTGCACAGCTGGTAATGTGCTGCATCCGACTTACCTCCAAAGAGGGAATTCAGAGCTCGGAACGGGAAAAAAACAGGCACACCTACATATTCATTTTTGCTACGAAGGCAGCTAACCGTGATGAGTGCTGCGTATTTTCCTCCTCAAAACATTGAACCGTACAGTCAGTGTTATAGAGTTAACAAGCGAATGTCAGTATGTTGATCTAAAGTAAATACTTGTGTATATACAGTATAACTCATTTACAGGTAAGAAGTGCTGCTGTGCTGACATGCTGATTTGACGTCACTTCCAGAACTGGTTGTTCAGAAAACCGTCCCAATTTCCCAAGTAGGAATTGTTTTGTTTTTTCCTCCCTGGTCGGAGGTCAGAAGTCACAACCTCGAGTTGGGTGCAGCAATATGATTACGCCTGCGCTACTCTCCTTAGAGCTGAAATGGTGAACAGACTCGTTTTTCCAGTCTGATTTTGGCACTAGACGTGTAATATTGAAAAATATTAATTAATTAATTAATTAATTAATTTTTTTAAGTTAAACATGAGGAAACAGCATGAAGATTCAATACAAGGTAAAATTCCAAAATCCCAAGAGTAAACAACAGCGATTAAAATGAAATCAATGCCTGGGCTATGGAAATAAGATTGTGCTCAGAATGATCAGTAGAGTACTCCTAGGCAACAGAACTACACAGCAAGCTCCTACTTTTTAAAGTATTGGAACAACACTATTAATTGAGTTCATGCTCTGTTTATTTAAAATAAAGAGACCACAGGAAGGCAGTAGATGCAATATCAGCAAGTTTACTAACCCTAACCCCATGGCATGTGTCTCAAATAGAAAAGTTTAAAGCATTTCAGTGATCTGAATGGTCTACATGTTGCCAGAAAGTAACCACTTAACCCCAGAGAGAATTGTGGTCTTGCAATGCAAGCTTGTAGGACTGTGGCATGTTAAAAGGTGTATAAACTACTCGGACATCCATGAACTATTCCTACAAAATGTTCCTCACGGGAACATGACGTCAAATTTAAACAGCGACTGTTCATCAGATTCTGTGTCACCACTCAGGGAAGTGTGAAACCGCCTCAGGCTGTAACACTTATTATGATTATACTGATAAGAAAAAAATAGCTGACATAAACGTACCATTTCTAGAGAGTTTGACAAAAAAAAACCTTGCAGATTAACAACTAAATTCAATCTTTTAACCCTGAAAGCTCAAGACCAATGTTCTTACACCGAACGGTTAAAAAAAAAAAAAAAAACATAAATTAATAAATACAACTAAAATAAAAAAATAAAAACAAAAACGTACATATTACAACCTGTTCTTCTGTGGAGAAAAATATACAACTAAATGCAGAGCAGTTTCATAATTTGACTTGTCTGAAATAAACCAACAATCCTTAGATTCTTATCCATTATCCATTTTTGACTTTGACATGCCACTAGCCTCACTCTCCGCCATCTTCGTCAGCTGCTTTAAGACAGCTTTTGGATTGGATTCGGTCTCTGCTGTTCAGGAAAGTGCTCTGCGGTTTCTCAGTAACATGACAACATGCACTGTGTTAAAAAGAATTAAAGGAGAATAAAAGAAAAGCAAAAGGCCTGCGAGATCACACGCCCTAACCATCGCTGAGTGATGAGTGTTCCCTGGGGGTGGGTGTGACCAGACATACACAACACGTGTACACGTTACATCAGGAAACAAATACAGGAAGTTGGTTACAAATTCACTGCAAGTGCTAGTAACTTAGTAGCTTTAATAAAACCACATTCATGTGCTCTGTGGTGAACAGCAGAGGAAAAACTTAAGACAATTCTTGCATAAAGAAGTGTCCTGATAAACACGTTGCGTTTCCTTAATTTAATCTCCCATTCGTGTTCTGTGAGTGAAGACATTCACAGCTTTATTTGATCAGTAGCTCAGACAAGAGATGCTTTTTGGTGCACAGACAACACAGACTATTAAGGTTTGTATAGAATACAAAACCGGTGAAAAGGAAACACCAACAAGCTACAACGCAATTTGAGTCAATCTTAAAGCCACAGACTCCACATTTCCCCACAGACATTTAAAATCAACCAAATTAATAGCCAGCAAAATAGTTGAAATCTACAACCCCAATTCCGAAAAAGTTGGGACAGTATGGAAAATGCACAAAAGAAAACTAACAAAAAGAGTCACCTGAAAATTCAGTTCACGCTTTAATATATTGAAAACACATTATTCACACATTATTTGATGTTTGACTTTGGGCATTTAATTTATTTTGAAAACATACACTCATTTCAAATCTGATGACTGCAACACACTCCAAAAAAGTTGGGACAGTCGACTGTTTAACACCATGTAACATCACCTTTTCCTTTAATAACACACACACACACATTATTTTAATGGATGCACAAACAAAACAACAATTAAATAAATAATTAATAAAATCTCCCTTACACTGCACCTTGTGGTTTCGGTTCCTCACTGCCTTTAGACATGGTTTTACTTGTGTTTACTTTAAATCGTACCATTTTAACTAGACATTACAGATCTTACTTGCGCTACACTGTGTATCACCGCGTCTACACTGCGAGTGACGAGCAATGTGGCCTCATTACTAATAGATCACTTCAGTTATAATAAACATAAGTTACACTGCAGGCGTGCAAATACAGCATATAATGACAACAAACTGGAATTAAACTAAACCTTTTAAGCACCTCGCACCAGTTTCCCCAGCCCTTGTGGAGCATTTTGGATATAAACATAAGTTTGTGCTCATGCATCACTGTCGTGTGTCCGTGCTACACGAGCCAAGCTTTGTAAAATTTACAGGTTATGCGGCCTGGAATATAAAATGATCCCCTGCCTTAAGGTCCTTTCACACTGAGCGCGATTAAGCGACGTGAATGTTTAACACAATGATGCTCTAGAATTGAAACAATAGATCCCTATGGAGCTGTTCACACCGGGAGCAATCATTCGCAGCGCGACGAAGCGACACTTTGTTTTGGTCCGGTGTGTCTTTTTTCCCCCCTTGAAGCTCGGCGACTAAAAGGGCCGTCCAATTAGATTTGAGCTTTAGATCACGTGCCCGGAGCCACTGCTGTTGCACAAAAGGCCGAGAAAGGGGGCACTAAAGCACAGAAAGCTGTTTTGAAAACTAGTCTAAACACTGATGAGTATTCTGGAATAGAGAAGAGAATGGATATTGAGTTCGTTATCATTTGCCAAGTTTCCATCCACTTTTTGCGCATTTCTGTTATCGACAAAGCCAAAGTGCGCGTATAATAAATTTTTTTTTTAAAAACCCTGTGTGATATTGGCTGCCTCCCACCTGTTTCCATCCAACTGGCCTTTTACCGATAAAATGGTGCATCAGTTACTCATGCATTAAAAAAAGTGCTGTTTGCTCAGCGGGCGTACAGTTGGACTTTTTGTAGCAGAAAACAATCCTCAGTATGTCATTTATATTTCAACAAGAATATAAAGATGTCAGTAATAAATATAATGGGATAGTAAGTTTGCATTATATTTCACATTATTTCATTCATACTAAAACAGCCTGATGGTGCTGTTCATAAAAACACAAACTTTCTGCCTCCCTTTCTGGGTAGAATACACATACAATAAGAAAAGAACTAGTCACAGAAACTTGCAGGCGTAAAATGCATTCTCGGTCAGCGCCACCTATGCTGCAGGTGTGAATTAGCTGAAGGTGAGCAATCGTTTGGCGTTCAGTGTGAAAGCACTGGTCGTCTGTGATTAGCTTCACTTGGCTTTATCGCGTTCAGGTAGCTCTGGCTTGCCAGTTCATATTTTAATAACTCAAGCAGCTGAGGAGACAATTCACCGCTTTATATCTCTCACTAGAACTGATTACCATATCATACTGCAACAGTAATCATCTGATGCGTCACACAGGCCCAAAATCTGATAACTAAACTGAAATATCACCACCCTGTCACAGTGATTCCCAGCCAAATAAACTAGATAGATGGACATGGATGGAAATGGCCATTTCAAAAGTCCCACCCAACTAAAAATAGATGGCATGAGAGCTACATAATGTAAAATAAATAATAAAAAAAAAAAAAGCCTAATCTACATCGGATGCAAAAACTCAGACTTCGGTCTTCTACACTGCAAACAAGAGGCACACAATGACTTCTCGCAGAAGGAGAGACCCAAGAACACTTCTGGGAATGTCTTTGAGCACACTCAAGAATTTAAAACATCTCACCCCCCCTTCCCCCCACCACACACACAGCATATGATGTTTTGGCAGAGACTTCCTTTTGTTAGGTTTTCTACGAAACGAGTGAGTTTTCTTCAGCAAGTGTAACAGGACTAACCGCTGCTGAGCATCGGCGTGGTGTTGGGTCCAGAAGAAACGGAAGAAATCAGCAACACTGATTTTCTTACTCACGTGTGTATGTTGACGAATTGACAATCACTGGTAAATTGCCTCTCACACTCCCTCATACTGGTCACTGGAAATTCAATATGGCACCTCATGGCAAAGAACTCTCTGAGGATCTGAAAAAAAGAATTGTTGCTCTACATAAAGATGGCCTAG
>JANDJT010000148.1:7324935-7362308 GCA_024331685.1 Stegophilus panzeri
ATATATATAACACACTTTATTTTTAACTGTGTGCACTGAGTGAGATTTTAAGTCACAATGTGTATTCCTGACCTCTTCCGAAATATTCCTGTGATTTTTAATTGTGCACCGTCTTTGTTTGCAGAGAGGAAATGTAAATAAGAATTTATGAGTTTAGATTGGTGGTTAGCACGTTTGCCTCGCACCTCTGGGATTGGGGGTTCGATTCTCGCCCCTGCCCTGTGTGTGGAGTTTGCATGTTCTCCCACTGCTTCGGGTGGGTTTCCTCCAGTTTCCTCCCCCAGTCCAAAGACATGCATTGTAGGCTGATTGGCATTTCCAAGCTGTCTGTAGTGTGTCGATGTGTGTGCAGTTGTGCACTGTGATGGGTTGGCACCATGTCCAGGGTGTCCCCCGCCTTGTGTCCTGAGTTCCCTGGGATAGACTCCAGGCTCCTGGTGACCCTTGTAGTATAAGCAGTACAGAAAATGGATGGATGGATGAGACTAGATTGGATACAGAGTCGTGATTAGGGAGAGTAGATTAGTGATAGATGTTCTTTTTCAATACTCGATACCTAGTACGGATACTGACCCTTTTAGAGACAATGCTGGAATTAAATTTAGGCAAGAATTTGAGTTTGAGTTGTTTGTCGGTGCTAAAGTTACAAACAAACCCCGGTAGATAACATCTGCTGTGCTCAAATCAGTGACCAGGACAGTTTCCCACAAAGCCGGGGTTGTGTCGATTTGTTCTACCTTGTCAGATTTTCCTACCGTACGTACCGTATATCTATCGATCCATCCTACCACATCGAAAAATCCTACTGTGGGTTTCTGCTTTGCGCCTGTGACTACGTAAAATAATTCAGTGCAACTTTGCTGAAGATTCTGATTAGGCAAGGGTAGGATGATTTTACAGTGCAAAATACCCGATCAGATTTCAAGTCCAGGCGCAAGTAGTAAAAAATTATGGGCGTGTTGTTCAGCGTGACAAAAATGACGCAATATTGATGTGCGCATGCGATGTAAGCCCTGGTAGGACAATCTGATGGGTAGGATTAAATAGTAATAGTAATTTCAAAAGTAGGCGACTGTTCTAGAAGTAGAGACCTGTTGGTTAAAATTAAACAGTTATAAGCAGCAGAGCATGACGTGGCATGACCTGGTGAGGTGTCGGGTATTTGAGAAGCCTTTACAGCTCAAAACTCATTCTTCTCTGAACTTTGAGCCATATAATGTCAAAGATGAAAAGGGTTTTAAAAATGTGCTTCAGATAGGGCTGTGTGATATAACGATATAATATCAATGTTTTTGCGATACACTTTTCTGATATCGTTGGTATGGTGATGTATTTTTTACGTTTTTAATAATTACAAAATTAAATGGATGTAATTTTTTTTTTTAAACTTTATTTTCTGTCTTTGTAGGCATTAAAGTAAAGTATCGTCAAACTTTGTTTATTTTACTACTGTTTTGCGCACACTTTGTTAGCTAAATTACATAGCGTGATGCACATCATGTATCATAGAAATGTCCTCAAGTATCGTGATATGATATTTTTGTCATATCGCTCAGCCGTAGCTTCAGAGATTAATTTCTACTTTTATTCTGACATTTTTCAGTTTTTAAACATAGGCCTAATTCTTGCTGTTAGATGAAAATTCCTGATTTTATTGCTCCCTTTGTGTAATTTTTCTTTTAAGCACATTTACAAGCATGTTATAATAATGCATTTGGAATGACGCCATTTGCGACCTCCGTGCATTCAAAGTACAAAGTGAGGAAAACACATGGACGACTCCACGGTCATCTTTTGTAAGCAACAAGCTTGCCACCTAATTGGGATGAGTGATGTATAGTTTCCTCTTTAAAACAGTGAACTGTAGAGTCAGTGTTCCAGATTTAACATGTAAATATGTCTATATGGTGATTGATCTAAATCTAATTCATGTATATACAGTATAATTTAGTTCAAGGTAAGACATGCTGCTGTGTTTAATGCTGATGCTGTGAGCAGCCATATTGATTTGATGTCACTTCCTGAAATTGTAGTTGAGTAGACTACACTGAACTCCCGAGTAGGAGCTTTATTTCAAGTTGGGCGATGTTTTCTTTGGCTTTTCCTGGTTGGAGGTCGAGAGTTACAAGTTACGACCTCTAGTCAAATGCATCATAATATTCATGTATATAATACATGTATAAAATATTGTTTTTGAAATATATATTTGATTCTAAATAACGTATGAAAGCCCATCCTGACCTCGTAAATTTCCTTCCATAGCTTCTGACTAGCTTAAAGGCTTATAAAAAGGCTTTCTAGAAGCTGTAAGAAAGAAGTAAAAAAAAAAAACAAGCAATGACAATACAGACTGGACAGATTTTTCCCAGATGACAACCGCTGGCCATCAAGATGCGCACATTGAGATTCTAGCGTGAGTAATGTGCAGACCAGAACAAGAATAACGCTGTCTACTGAACCAGTTCAGATTCAATTCACTTTACAGCTAGCATCTGTTCAGTTGACTGACCTGGCTACACAAATATAAATGTAATGGAGTTATTGAATTCACTTATATTCAACGTTCTACCGTAAGGTAAAAGAGGGCATCCATTAAATTCCTCATCACTTGGAAAATAATGGACTGTGGTCCATTACTGGGAAAAATGTACTGAAAAACTTCACTAGCCTCAGCCCCTGTCCTGAAAACAGTGAATAGGGAACATGAATAAAATCTATAAAAAGTATAAACGTAAAAAGAATTTCATTCTCTTACATAGAACTCCGATACTTGAAGCTGGCAACATATCTGTCAGCTACTTGAATACTGCACACACTTACATCTCTTTCGATGTGTCACGTCTGTGTCAAGTCTGGATCCAAGCGGAATTTACCATGTTAAATATGGATTAGATGTGAGGAAAAGATGCCTTGATGAGGATGCTTTGTGTCAAAATAGGCAAGACTAACATCCATCCTAATCCTTTTTTACAGGCAGTTTGGGTGGCAGCTTAGGAGAAAATGTTTTAGGAATAATGTGCTCCAGTTATTAATATGTACATACAAAACATCCTACATCTGCTATGCCTGAGTGTAACACACTTACTACTGGTTTGTTTAATTTCTACTGGTTGTTAATGGACTTAAAGTTACTTTCAGAATTAAAATTTTCACACAGTTGCTCATAAATCTGTACAGGCTATGTTAATCCTCATAGATTCATTTTTCACAGTTTATATGTTTAAGAAGAGCTACACAATACCTTATTAACTGATAATGACTTGTATAGAAAGTCATATTTGTACCCAGTGAAACAGGAAGTCATTTATATGACATTTATAGAAATGTACTGTACATTGTGCCAGAGAGGCACTATGTCTTGTACTGGGTGGAGTTCTCTCCCACTGGGAATTTGCATATTCAAGTCCCACCCCATGGCTCATATACTGCATTCAACTAGAAGTCATAATTCCTGACCTCCAACCAGGAAAAAAGAAATAAAACAACCCTCGAACTCCTACTCGGGAGCTTGGGGTGGTCTCCTCAACTCCGAGTTCTTCCGAGTTCAGCAAGTGGCGTTAAATTTGTAAATAGATTGCACTGCAGCCATAAAAGCAGCTATCCAATGTGATATAGTAAAAAAGATTAAAGGTACAGTCACACATACAGCGACTCGCAGTGACAAAGCGACCAGAGAGCGTTCATTTTCAATGAGAGCTGGCAACTTCCGGCGACATGAACGACCATTGGCGACTAGATGTGGGCATGTCCAGTGACGCGACAAAGTTGAGAAAAGTTTAACTTTATGCAAATTTGGAGCAACTTAGTGCAGTGATTACCAGTGGGAGTGAAGACAGTAGAGCGCACGTGATCCGTAGACACCCGTGCTCACTAGGAGAACCGGTCACCATCGAACATATAGTGAATGACACCCTGATGCTGAAACTCACTTACTGAGATAGGAGCTACACTGGGATTTTGCTCGACTGGAAGAAAAAGTGAGTGTGTTTCATTATTGTTGTTTTGTTTTTCACGCGCTAAGGCCATGAGCTAAGCTAAGCTCATTGGCGCTTGCGCTTTTGCTGCAGATAGATGGCCGCAATGGCAAAGAGCACACACTCCTTCTCCTTCATCTTGTAGGCTATGATGCATAAATACGCTGGTGAATTTTATATCAGATTGCTCTCACTCCAGAACATTTCATTTTAGCGACAAGAAAACTGGTTTGTTGTCAAAAGTGGAATGCTAGTTGCACCACCCATGTTTCTCTGGTAACCTACTGGTGACTTTATAGTACAGCAGCTGGAGACTTGCAGCGATAAAATCACTGTATGTGTGAATGTACCTTAAGACGCCCTAATGAATCCTTTTCCCCCGCTAGCCCTTCCACCCGATGGTGAACCTGGACTGCTCTGCTGACATGCGTCCATTCCTTTGTGCCCTCTACGCGCCCGTGTGTAAGGAGTATGGCCGTGTAACCCTGCCATGTCGCCAGCTGTGCCAGCGGGCCAAGAGTGACTGCTACAAGCTCATGGACATCTTTGGATTAAGCTGGCCTGAAGAGATGGCCTGCAACCGGTAAATTATATCAGATTATATCTTCATTTTTACAAGTTTTGAAAGAGCAGTATGTGTATTTATCAAATTCGTACATTACTGGTAGCTACATTTTCCTAGTGAATGTTTGTGAATGGCTCGTGTGTATTTTGAATGGCTGATTTATTGACACATTTGTACTGCTGTAGCCTAAAACCTGAGCAAAAATAACTGCTATTTAGCATAAAACGTTAATCATATAAGGGAAACCGGTAGCATTAACGGCTGGCCAAATCATTCATTGTGACATTATTTCTGTTCTTCTGTTGATAACTCATTGTTCAAGATCACTTATAGCTTAGCCTTTTGATGTTGTTGTTATTGTTGTTGTTGTTGTTGTTTTTTCACAAAGTTTTTTGTGACCCCCTAATTATTGTCCCAGATCAATAATGATTGAAAATAAATAATTAACTTTCTCCAACAGTCACACATTTTAATTATCTACAAACTTTTTCTATAATCCTTAATTATGGAGATGGCAGAATTATGAGGCATCATATGTTCTTAATCATGTCCCAGGTTTCCTGAATGTGACGAGCCGTATCCACGAGCTGAGGACCTCCTCTCGAGTGCTAACTCTACAGCGGAATCTCCCCTGTCTGTACAACGCGACTACGGCTTCTGGTGCCCACGCGAGCTGAAGGTCGACCCTGAGCTGGGCTACAGGTTCCTAGGTGTTCGTGACTGCTCACCCCCATGCCCAAATATGTACTTCAGTAGGGATGAGCTTGTCTTTGCTCGCTACTTCATCGCTGTGGTGTCCATCATCTGCCTGTCCGCCACGCTTTTCACTTTCCTTACCTTTCTCATCGACATGGGTCGTTTCCGCTACCCGGAGCGTCCCATTGTCTTCTACTCCGTGTGCTACATGATGGTATCGTTGGTCTTCTTCCTGGGCTTCCTGCTGGAGGAGCGCGTGGCATGCAACAAGGCGGCACCAGGATATTTCCGTGCTGCCACTGTCACACAGGGCTCACATAACAAAGCATGCACGCTGCTCTTTATGGCCCTCTACTTCTTTACTATGGCTGGCAGTGCATGGTGGGTTGTGCTCACTGTCACATGGTTCCTGGCTGCTGTACCGAAGTGGGGAAGTGAGGCGATCGAGAAGAAAGCACTGCTCTTCCACGCAGTAGCCTGGGGACTGCCTGGTGTGCTAACTGTCACACTCATGGCGCTGAACAGGGTGGAGGGTGACGGTGTGAGTGGTGTGTGCTTTGTGGGTCTTTACGATCTCACCGCTTTGCGCTGGTTCCTCCTGGCCCCTCTAGCTCTGGCTGTGACTGCTGGAGTTGTGCTGCTGTTGGCTGGCATTGTGGCACTGAACCGTGTCCGTATGGAGATCCCCCTGGACAAGGAGAATCAAGACAAGCTGGTAAAGTTCATGATTCGCATAGGCGTGTTTTCCGTGCTGTACCTAGTGCCGCTACTGACGGTGATTGGCTGCTTCATGTATGAACAAAGCTACAGGCCAGTGTGGGAGATAACATGGGTGCAGGAGCAGTGCAGAAACTACCACATCCCCTGCCCGTTCAAGGTAGGATACACAAAGTGTATACAAAGCAGCAAGATAAATATTTTTTCTAATATTTTCACAAATTTATTTCAGTTATATGCTATATTTACTTAGACAAATGGTATTCAGTAAGTGATGTCTAGTACTAAACTTACCATAATGCATCACTGCGGTTACCCACAAGCCTCAAGCCAACTCCTAATCTTTTCCATTAGCTCTTAATAATTAAATTTTCTCACACACATGCATTCAAGCACTCGCTCTGCATGTAGCTCTCTCTTTCTCTCTCTCACATTCTGTCTCTTCCTTACTGGAAATGTGTGTAAAGTCCCCCAAAATAGATTATAGTGAAACATTATATTGAATTTTTTATATTACCACTTTCACGTCATATACTAATTTGCCTAGATTCCATATAGTCTGGAAAAAATAGACTATAATGTAGATTTTGACTGATAACGTGAATTTGGTGCAGTAGATAAACAGAAGCAGCTGTATGTGTGTACAACCGAGAGGCAGCTGGATTGGAAAAGACAGTTTACACTGATTTGCTGTGCACTGAGACAAACCAATCTACACCGCGTGTGTGTGTGTGTGTGTGTGTGTGTGTGTGTGTGCCTGTGCCTGCTGAGCCATTAAATTTGTTTTTAACAGGGTCCCTTTACTCCATATATATATATATATATATATATATATATAGATATATATATATATATATACAGGATAGCTTTGTTGTAGTATACAGTACAGTATGTATGCCATATTATTAGTAGTAATTATCATCTATAGTGAATTAATATTTTTTCTTACAGTTACATTTATATACTGCTCTTCTATACACTCAAAGCGTTTTACATAGTATGGGGATGATCTCCTCAACCACCACTAGTGTGTAGCATCCACCTGGATGCTAAGTGTCCAGTGTAGGTGTGAACTCCTTTAATACTGTTTAAAAAGCATCTCAGGGAGATTCCTCAAGAAACCAGTTGAGAAAATGCCAAGAATACATTTCTGTAAATTCTAGCCAAAAATCGTGTCTACTTTGAAAATGCTAAAATATTAAATTATTTTGATTTATTTTGGATTTTTTATCACGACATAATTCCCTTAGTTCCATGTGTGTTCTTCCAGAGTTTTGTTGACTTGATAATTATTCTAAAATGTGTGTGTGTGTGTGTGTGTGGTGGGGGGGATAAAAATAAAGAATGAGTGTGTGTAAACTTTTGACTGGTAGTGTATGTAATTACACATAAAATATTTACAATTTATTGCACCATTTACTCATCCATTCCAAGGTCATCCAAGTCACTGTGGGAGCGCCTGGATACCTTGACTCGATTCAGTCCAGTTCTTTTCAGAATATGAATTATATGATGCCATTGGGATTTTTTTTATTTAAACATTCTCGTTTAATATTGTGCCTAACAAATTGAGGCTCTTTAGGAGAATATTTCAGGTGTCACTTTCAGTGACATTATAATCAGTTAAATATTAGATGACATCTAACTGTTGGACTGTTGTCTGTACAGGTGGAGCAGATGAGCAGGCCAAATGTTGCCCTGTTCCTCATTAAGTACTTGATGATGCTGGTGGTGGGCATCCCCTCTGTCTTTTGGGTGGGCAGTAAGAAGACCTGCTTTGAGTGGGCCAGCTTCTTTCATGGCCATCACAAAAAAGAGTGAGTCTCCTGAAAACATAAGCTGTCCCCAAAATTAGGGCTGCTCCGATCAGGATTTTTGCAGCCGATACCGATTATCGAATTTCTTGTCACAAAGATCCCTATCCCGATCGTTCAACCTTTATATAAGTGATATGTAAGCTTTCTGTTGACCATCACTTTTAACCTTTTTTTTTTTTTCAGATAAAGTAATACCACAGATGTTGCCTTGGTTATATTATTTACATAAATGTTGTAGATTGTTGTTTTAATTGAGAATCAAATAAATAAGCACAACAAATATTCATTTTACAATGAACATTTTAATAGGCCTTTAAAAATACACGGCAAATGGCGAATTTTTCATTGTTTCCTGAGACCTCGTAATAATTGACACATGACTGCGGGGCTAAGGTTTAACGTGATCATGTGTTTTACGTCATCAGATTGCAACCTGTTTGTGAGATCGGCCAAATTTAGAGACTACCGATTGAGTCATAGAACGTGATTATCGGCCGATTCCGACTGGCGGCCGATCGATCGGAGCATCCCTACCCAAAATGGCCTAAAATAGCAGTGTCCAGTCTAATTGTCCAGTTGTGTATTGTTTTTTTTATGCGATTGGACACAATTTTTTTCAGATACAGGTAAAAGGAATTTATCAACAATTGCTAATTATAAATACTAGCACTTCCTTTTTGTCCTCCCCTGCTCTTGCATGTCTCTATTCCCTCCACTCCTCCTTATATTCTTTCTCTGACTTGTGTTCTTCTTATTTTTTATTCCCTTTGCACACCAGCAGTGTGGTGCACGACAGTAAACAGGTGCTGCAGGAGCCTGACTTTACTCAGCTGCTGCTCCGCGAGCCTGGAGTTACCGTGGTGCGTCAATCCCGTGGCACCTCCACACAGGGCACCTCCACCCACGCCTCCTCCACCCACCTGGCCATGCTGGATGAGGCACACAGCGGTAGCAGCCGTCTGAGCAGCGTGCACAGCAAAGCCAGCAGTTTCCACAGCAGCCGGAGCCAGTCTCACGACGGCAGGTGAGGGAGCACGATGATTACAGAGCAGCATGACTGTATGTTTAAAGTATTATATATAAATGTTTACGAGTGCCATGAGTATTTGGTGAGCAGGGCTTTCAGGCTTGACTCCTTGAGAGCATAGTTCTGAATTGGCTCCAAAACGGCCGTTTCAGTTTAATAACAGGTTTGACGCAGAACAAGACAAAATGACCTGAAGTGAAATGTTGTGATCTGTATTACTGCTGTCATTAGAGAGAACCTATACACTGTAACTCAGCTAACAGAGCATGTGAGCGTGTAAGGAGCATGTAATACACTTCAGGCTGCTGCACTTCGCCCTCCACTCCAATTACCTGAGTACCTCTTTGGATTTCCGTAACCTGATCGAGGTAGTTAACAAACAAGTGCTAGAGAGACGAGGGAATTCTTACGTATTTCTTATTCTTATTTACTTATTCTTATTCTTATTTTTGCACTCTAGCAAAAGTACAAATTGTTCAATTACAAGAACATATTGTTCCTCTCTGCTTTAAATTTCCTTGATTATAGCATAAAACATTGTGGAAACTGGAAATTGTTGTATCTGAACTAAGTAAATTTTGTTCTTAACTACTGGTCCTGGACATTTGTACAGGCTTATAAAGCTGTGCATGGATAAAAACTTTGTAAAGTAGACTAAACTAAGCCTACATTACAAAAATGTCATACTAAATAAATCAGTTAGACAAAGAAAGCAAGAAATGATGTCGAAGCAGAATTGGAGAGCTTTTTTCCCCTTTGAGTGACAAGAATGTTAGTGAGCACATAACATGAAGTGAAAGTGAAACTGGTTTTTGTTTATTTTCTTAGTTTTGTTTACTTCTTTCATATTTTCAGATTGAGATTAAGCTAATTAACCACAATTCGTTTTTCAGAAAAATAATAGACATAAGAGACATTTATTTTTTTTTACCTAAGGGTGCCACTAAAATCGTTCCAGTGCTTGGATGCCCAGAAGGAAATTATATTTGGATGCCTAATCTCTGAATTTTATAAACATATTAAGATGTACATGTAAATGATTATTGTGTGATTACCAAAGAGAGATAATGTATAATAATAATAACTGGTTTCTTCATTTTTGCTCATAAACGTTTTTATCTCGTTAGTAAATTTGGGCTGAAATCAGTGGAATTATGTTACAAATCTAACCTTACAAAGCTGTTAAAACACCTTTTCACAACACTAAAGCTACATAGCAGGTACAATCAAGTTTTATGAGGTTGAAAGTAGAGATGCACCGATGTATCGGAAGATGAAGGCAATTTTTCACGCTCTCGGCCATCGGTCGATAGTTTGAAAACATCCGATGGTCAGAGCCGATTATATCCTGTCAATCAAAAGAGGGCGGGAAAACACATGGAATTCGTGCTGTGTGTAAAGATTATATCTCTTGTGTGGAATGACGACAAAACTGCAGTGTGTAATCTCTGTAATCTCTGCACTGCTAAAAATTTTACACCGGACGCTGCAGCAGTAAAGCGGGAGTTTCGGCGTCGAGTTAAAAAAATTTTTTGCCGCGCTACTCGAGCTGAATTAAAGCGCCAGTACACTGTTGAAAGATTTAAATGAAGATGAGTTGACAAAAAAGTATATATTACACAGAAAAATATATTTGTAGAGTAGTATATTATCCAGTTAATGTTGATATATAAAATAGTTTATATTATATATTACCAGTTTGATGTTCAGTGATGAAATAGAAATGCTTGTGTTTGTGGAGAGTGAATGTGAGACTAACAGGAGGGTTTTTTTTTTTTTTTTAGAATTCAGTCAATGTTAATATGAATTAATAACATTCAATAAGTTAATAAATCTTACTTTAATCTTCAGAGTTTAGTTCATGTGATAATGTTGATTAGAGTAATGTGTTTTTGTGTTTATGAGACCAGTTACTGTGAAACAACTTGTTGAAATGGAGAGAATAAAGTTTTTATTTGCATTTCCTTCAGAATTGTGGAATTAATTGTTTTTAATTTATAAAAAGGCATAAAAGGCAGAACTATCGGTTATCGGTATCGACTGAGATATTTAGTATTGGTGCATCTCTAGTTGAAAGTAATGCAAAGAGAATTCTGTTCATCATTGACTGTGTGCACCGCCTTATTGCTGTGACACCAGGTTTGTTTTTATTGGAAAATTCGGGCTAGGTGGACTTTGTCCAAGTTCCTGACTTTTAATTCTGAGTTGAATGACCATTCCATTGCAGTTTTCCATGCCAGAGATCGGGTTTTTTCCAAGGTTCAAGTACAATGGAATGCAGCATAAGTCCTCATGGAAATATGTAAACAGACAGATAAAGTAATTTATTCATACGCGTTTACATAATGCATCATTCACGTCTCCATTCCACTAAGTCACTGTGAAGCGAGGCAACGGAGGTGCACATGCCCAGTGACCCATTCAGAGTTTCAGCTCTCAGCATTGCTCATACACACAGACCCAGACAATCAGGCAACTCCATTAGCTGAATCAGCTTTGTTGAATTATAGCTGTAAGTAAATTCTGTAGGAAGGCCAGTGTTGGTGATCACTCATGATTTCATATACAGTTACTTCAGTAATGTGAAAAGCAAGCAGAATGTAGATCAGTGCAGAAACCACTCACTTGCCCTGTGTTGTTTCCATTTCCCAATGCAGGTACACAGCCTGTACTGTCCATGGTGCAGAGGCGCTCCGCCTCCCCCACGTCAGTGTGTCCCGCCTGCACGAGCAGCTTCAGCAAAGCAGCACAGTTCGATTGGACTGCCAATCACGACACAGCGGATCACAGCGCCTAGACAGCCAGTCACGACACGCCAGCATCCGGGACCTCAGCAGCACGCAGCCGGCAGCCCAAAGCGGCCCTGTTAACGGTATCCACTCCGTCACCGACGAAGACGGAGGCACTCCTTGAACTTTACAAACGCCAAGTTTATAAACGTTCATGCTGAAGAGGTTTTTCCTGCTCAGGGATGACAAACGGACGCCATCAAACAGAACTGCAAGCCCTGATACAGCATTGCAGACGCAGCAGGAAGTTTAGGAAAGCTCTCTGATCAGAGAGCTTCAGTATCAACAGGGTAAACACTAAGGGCTTTTGCTATATTACATTTATAATACTGTATTGAAGCACTTGCTGCTTTATGTTCAGGCTTAGACTTTTGTGTACATTTTATATATGTTTTTTTAAGAACCTTCATAGAGGGAAACAGGTTTATGTTCCACTGTTCCTCTATTGCACTTTGTGTAGACTTTCTTGGATTAGACTGACACATACAGTACGTCTTCTTCCTGAAGTTCCATGCGATTTCTCACATAACTAAGTACAACAGGAGTGCGTGAATGAATGTTTTATTGGTGATAAACATTTGGCATGTAAAGAGCAGTATTACAGAACAAACAGACAGACTGAAACTCAATTGCTTGCTGCAAACGTAGAATCATTTGATGTAGAATAGTTTAGAATAAACTGACGAGTAAACTGTTACGTCTCCCTTTATAGTTATCGGATAGGAGTAAAGTTTGGTCTTGAAAATGAATATTCTTCTCATTTACAGTGTCTCATTAACATGAAGTAGATCTCAGTTGTGTACAATTTTATAAACTGTGAAATTTGACCGATTTGTGCAGGTCCAGTGTTATTTCTCAGCCAAATGAAATAACAGAACAGAACAAAATCCCCAGTGTCACATCACCTTCTGTTTATAGAAATACATCAATTTTATCCATAGATTTCGTTCATCTTCTGCTTGATATCTGTGCAAAAAATAGCCAGCAGTGAGCTCTCGTCATGGAAAATACCCTTAACCTTCCAAAAGTGTGACAAAACATAATACAGCCCTGTAACACAACCAGGAAATGAATACATCTAGCATGCAGAACTGTACAAATTATTACAAAACAAAATATATGATAGCGAAGAGAGCTAATGTGGAGTACTGCAGAAATGTCATTAATTGTGCAACAGCTGCTTTATGCCTTCCTTCACGTGCTTATATGAACTACAGCTGAAACAATATTGCGAATCCTGAGTTGTGAGCTGGTCAACGAGAGCAGGCATCTAAATTTGCACTGGAGAGGGGTGCCAATTATTCAGCAACACAGTATAACTGAACTGTATTGATCAAGTGAAAACTGCACTGAAACCGGAGTCAGAAATGGTTGCCAGGAAAGAAAGCATGTAAATCTATTTGCAATATTTTTGCACATAATCACATCAGATCCCAGAGCAAAAGCTTGGGTCCAGCTCTTAAGGCCTTCAGTGGGGAACATCACAACATTCTGTAGACCACGTCAGTGAGTTTTACGTGTAATATAATTGGGACTCGAGAGATCTCAAAAGATCATTGGCACCAAGGCAATTCTAATTAATGATGGCTTCCTCTGCAAAGTAAAGTATTTGCAGTAAATATACAAATATCAGGATCAAAACAGACAAAAAAAACCTTCTTTTTGCTTACAAAACAACTTCGACATTATCGTACGTTTATGGTTCTTAAACTTGGAATGTAAAAATGTGGGCGAAAATATATTATACGAATATTATGACTTTGTTTCAGCTGATACATATTATGGTCTCATAATAGAGATAAGAGGAAAAAAACAGCACAGACGTTTCAATTCTACTCATGGAAAATGAAAAGAAATTTAAATGTTAGCAGCACACTGATTGATTTTTCACAAGATATGAAATAACAACGTTGTAGTTTTCCGGAATAAGACAAAAAAAAACCAATTTAAATTAAATTATGCAGGTAAAATGCAGCTAAAATAATAAGCTGATGGTTTCTTTGTTTTTCTCTCTACAGAATTTCCTTATTGTATATTATATTATACTTTCAGCCTATGTACATTATTGTGATGGAAATCTGACGTCACAGGTTAGTGGTGCACTGTGGAAGGCTTCGATTGAACAGAACTCATCAAAATAAAATGCTTCTAGTCTGAAACCACGTCCTATTCTTTATACTGTGTACGTGGTGCTTTATTTTCAGAGTCTGTCATTTTGGAGTGGTGTCTGGCAGCACAACGATGCATATCCAGTGCACTCATGAAATCCTGCAGTAGGAATGTAGGTAGTGACCCCAGCAATAACACGATATTGGTGTAGTTTGAAGGTGGCATGTGATCTGTGGTGTTATTATGGTGTGGTCTGAGAGTGTTGAGCGTTTCGGGCAGGTAGCAAATGTCTACGTCGGCTAAGAGAAAGCTGTAGCCAATCAGAACGGCAGTTTAAGTAGTAATCAATCAGGTTTCCAGACTCATCACATTCTAGAGCAAAAAAAAAAAGTGCGTGAAAAAAAACTGTTCTTAAACAGCTAATATTGGACTGAGAAATAAATAGTTCACCCCAAACCCCAGTTTATATACAAACACCAGTTCAATCAAGTTCAAATGTAGTGCGTCTCTGAAATGGCTCAGGTCCGAGTCACACTTTGAGCCAGATTGAGAGGAATTCCAATGGATGCCTTGGCCCAACACACATATACACACACACACACACACACACACACACACACACAGCCCTGCTGATAGCCACATGTCCTCAGATATTTTCCTCTCTTGAGAAGCTGGGTAAATAAGGTGAGAGGATCCAGTAGCGCTTGCCTTGTATTTATATGGGCGGGTGCGCAGGGCAAGGACACGCCGCCACTAGTCCTGTGAAGCATCTATCATGTGTCCCAGCCCACACGGTCCGTGCTCTCCAAGGAGAGAGACTTGGTCTTGTGCGGTGATGCAGGACTGGGCGGGCTGCTGAAGGTCGAGCTGTTGGAGGCAGTGGAGTGACGCGGCGAGTCTGAGTCCTGCAATTCCCGATAAAACCAAAGCGTTAAACCAAAAAACTAAAACAAGTGTTAAGCCAAGAAGCGTTGGCTACATGCTGCTTTCAGTTTTTCATCTGTGTGGCTGAACTGTCTAATAAAGCCATCATATCATTTTTATACCTCATACACACGATTAAATTATTTGTCTCTTTATTGTTAGAGTAATTCCACGAATGGGGCGCTCTTTGTGTTGCACTGACATTACGTTTAGAAATATGTAAGTGAATTAAAGGTAAAAGGTAAACTGTCCTTCCCAACACCCTGTGCACGTTTCAGATAAATAACTTAAAACACTGCTAAAATCTATCTAGAGTACTTAGAAAACAGTACTTGTCTGTCCCAGCCCATAATAATTACATTTTAGCTTCAAATATAATCATGGAAATACTTGAAAATTCATATTTTTGCATTAATATTTAAATCCATTTAACACCTCACGCTTGAAACATCCTTTTCCAGCTTAGAACAATGTACATCTTAGTCACACAACATTCACTTATCCCTGTTACCTAAACACATTCACCCCTGTGAAATATTTGGAATATTCCACAAGTCACATGTTCAACAGGAAATCGCACCATCCGAATTTCCTGAAGATTATGAGAAGAAGAAAAATGTCCTCATTCTTTTTTTCTCTATTTTCATTGAAATTGTGATTAATGAAGTCGCTTTGACTTCAAAGTACAACCCTGTTCCCCAACATCAAAAAAAATGTAATCAATAATTAGAATGTCCTTAATGTCCTCAGGTTAGGAGCATGGATGCTAGATAACTACATTTCTATGTCTATTTGCTAACCATTAATTACATGTTTGTTTAGATTCAGTTTTGGAAAAAAAAAAATTTGTTCCAAGTTACAAGAGCTAAAGTTCACTTCAATCACCCGTTACAGGATATTAAGTATAAATGATTTATGCTTATTAAGTAAAACTGCATTTGATTCCTGAAATCAGCACAGACACAACACGTAACTGCAGCTGCACAAAAGAAGCAGAGATATGTATTATAATCAATGTAGTATAAACAGTACAGCTACTAAAGATGCGTATGAGATGCATATTTAAAGCCTCAATCTGCACATGCATAAATCTCACATAAATATTTGAGGTCTGGGTTCATATTTTCTCAAAGGATCAGCGTATATCCTTTGAAATCCCAGCCTTCAAGTAGAATGAATGAATCTGGATGACAGCTGCAACTAGCTCAGCGCTGTCACACACAATGTGTTCTTACACCTTATTTAGTTATTTTTCAACATCAAGATCAATAAGTGTGGCGAAATACCAAATCCAAGACTGGCAGTTTTAATGGCAATGTAAAATAATTACAAGCCATAATTTGCTTTGCCAAAAAGAACTGCTTTTAAAAGTAATGATTTGTTTTTATTTGTTTTTATATTCAACCATCTGTAATAATGTTAAATACTTTTATTCCAGAATATACGAATGTATTATTCGTCCTGTTTTCCTTCCATTCTTTTTTCTTGATGTTGAAAATGGCAGAAAGCTCGGTGATATTAAAAGTGCACTTCATTCCCAATAGTGAGTCTAGCACTGCTATGCCATGTTTATAGAGCATGGATTGTTTTGGGGAACAAAGCACTTTGCAACAACAGCTTGGGTGTTTGACAGGAAACTGTAATTAAACTGCTCAGTTTAATCACGAGTCATACGTTCCTGCTGGCATTTGCAAAAGTGTCCATCCTCCAACACAGCATTTCGGAAGTGTTGAAATAAAATGTAAAGGGAGGTGGTGCTAATGCTAACACAATATGCTTCTTTCAAATGCATGCAGAGCCCTGAATGTGTTCTATCAGCCTCAGGAAGAAAATGTATCGCATTTTCTTTTGTGATTCTCCCCTAATGCCAATTTGGAGGTACAGGATGGAGGTAGAGCATGCGTGTCACTTTGAAAGTAAATGTAAATTTAAAAATATATATATTTTTTAATTTTTTAAAAAGAACTTAGCACAATCTTGGAGTTATGAAGATTTGACAGAGACTGAGGACTTTAGTAGAAACAACAAAAAAAAGAAAATCAGTAATATGTTTGCTCTGGCGGAGGGAATGGGGGGGTGCTTTTAATGCCGAGTGGATCAACTTTACCTTCATCTTACTAAGCAGGGTCCTTAACGCCCGTTTCAGATCGGGCGTCTTCTCCGAAGGTGAGACAGCCTGCCACTGGGAAGGAAAGGCACACTGAGAGCCCAAAATTGGCTTCCACACCAAGGGAAAGGATACAAAATGCTAATGCTGGAAATGCTGGAGCTAAGGCCCCAGTAGAGGCGAGTTATATGCCTGAAAGGGATGATGAATGATAGCCTGACTTGTATAGTTTGGCCAGGAGGGTATGGGAGAAATTCAAGCAGGACAGGCCTAGCTATATGACTATGCTGAATCAGGACTGTCTGGGAACCTGCTGTTAGAGTACAGACTAAAAGAAGCCATCAGCTCTTATGTCAGTTCAGTTCTTATCAGGTATTTGCTGACATGAAGCTGTACACGTCTGGAAAAATGGTTATCATTAAAACCTGCTACATCATTCTTAGATCATCCTTTTTTTTTGAATATCTGATGTCTTAAACAGACATGTTGAAGGAAATTCTTCTACTGACATCTACAGCATGAATGATGAAGTGATTTTTTTCCCCCACATGGAGATATTTTCACTAACCTCCAGAATGGAAGGCATGAAGTTTATTTTCATTTTCATAGGCATGTTACTCACATCCCGGTCAAACTGAGAAAGCGGTGCGTCTCCGGCATCCATGCCTCCACCTGACGACAGAGAGCTCTCAGACGGAGATGTCATGGTTTGCCGCTTGGAGCTGTAACTACTGCTCGAGAGCTCCCTCCTCAAAGCGCTGCCATTCTGAGAAGAAGAACCTGAGAGACAGAGACAGCAAACAAAGCAGAAAGGATTACAACAATAAGGATCGGCCAAACGACATTTTACAAGCTTCAAATATTCATTGCTGTTTCCAAACACTCATTCTTAAACCCACCCTTCAATAAATAATATTTACATTTTAGTTCAAATATTTGTGCAATATTTGACCATTTTTCTATTTTATCATCTCCATTTCATTCAATGCAAGTCTACCAGCACTCATTCATGCAACTATCATTCATGCAACTATCCAATCAGCCAATCATGTGGCAGCAGTGCAATGCTTAAAATCATGCAGATACAGATCAACAGCTAACATCAAAAAACATCAGACTGAGGGAACATATGATCTCAGTGACGTTCACCGTGGCACAGTTGTTGGTTCCAGGTGGGCTTGTTTGAGAATTTCTATACCTGCTAGTCTCCTGCAGTCAACAGATAACAGATAACGGTCTCTACAGTTCACACAGAACGGTGCGAAAAACAAAAAAACATCCAGTGAGTGTCAGTTCTGTGGGCAGAAATGCTTTGTTGATGAGAGAGGTCACAGGAGAATGACCAAACTAGTTCAATCTGATAGGAAGGCCATGATAACTCAAATAACCACTCTTTACAACCGTGGTGAGCAGAAAAAGTTCTCAGAATGCACAATGTGCCACATCTTGAGGTGGATGAGCTATAACAGCAGAAGACTAGATCAGGTTTGACTCCTGTCAGCCAAGAACAAGAATCTGAGAATGCACTGTACACAGGCTCACCCAAACTGGACAGATGAAGACTGAGAATAAAAAAAAGACCAGGTGATGTTTTTCCAATCTTCAATTGAGATCCCCATTCTGATGTTTGATGTGAAAATTAACTAAAGTTCTTGACCTGTATGCAGGATTTTATGCATTATGTTACATACTGTCTTTAAGCAATAATGCATTTAATTTGGTGGGGTGCTGCTTCCTTGAGCAGATGCATAAAGTATTATAGCATGTTGAATGTTGAATAAAAGCCACTAGTGTGGTAAAAAGTAGGTGTGCAATTCGGTGTACACTATGTTGTTTAAGCCCTTGTTTAACTCCTGTTGATGGGTTCAGACTAACATGCCTTAATCCCATAACTACATACTGAATAATTAGAATTTAATCTGAATCCTTCATAATACGTAGGTATGAAATCATGGATTACTAAATGGATCATACTGCTTTGCAGCATCACAGCTAAAGTAATTCTGGGCTATATTAATTCATGTGAGTTAGCAAACATAATGACAACATGGAATTAAACAAATAATAATAATAATAATAATAATAATAACGAATGCAACAAAATGATTTATATTTACATTGCTAATTTGCATGACTGAAGTACAGAGGGAGGGAAAAGGAATTTTGCAGTGTCCTTAGGGACTTATACAGTAGGAGTCTTAGGATGGTTTTAGCATGTGGAGGATGGAGAAACTCACGTATACCCAGGCCACTGCTGGCGCTCATGGAGCGACCGGGTTCAGTCCGATTCTTCGCTAAGGATGGGATACTGACTGAGCCACTGAAGCCTGACCGGTTCTCCTGGGCACGCACGTTCTACAGGAAAGAGAGCGAGATACAGGCAATTCATTGGAGAACTCGTGTCAAATTTTGTCTGAGCCCTTACATGTGCTTAATGTATAAATACAGTAAATATTCTTAGCACAAGTGAACAAGAGACCTCGGACAAGGTCAAGGCCAAGGTTAGTACATAGCACCCATATTAACTGCTGAACTAGGCTACACTATTAAGCCTACTATTTCACTGCGCCATTTCATTCTCCCACACAACATTTTGTAAAAATGCATCATTGTTCACCAATACACTTCAGAACACACACCAATACAACAACTGGCCAGTGTTAATTAAACCAGTGTCTCCTACCATCGGTAGATCCTTAAGAATCTGCATGCCATCTCCAGGTCCCATGTGAGCCACGTGGTTGAAGTTGGTGGGGTTGGAGATCAGCTTGCTTCTCTTCTCAGGGTCCCTCAGCATTTCTCTAGAGACGTACACAGGACATAGTAAAATACTGCACTCAAGAACACTAATGCTGATAATCTAGTGGGGATTAGATGGCATAACCTTTGCTTGAGTTGGTTTACATGGAAATATTTACATTTTTAAGCTGTTACAGGTGACATAATTCTTTAATGGCTATTTTCCTTATAAGGAAAATACATGCAGTGAAAACAGCATCAGGTGCTGCATCGATGGCCAGATTTTTGACTCTCATAGTAAATACGTGCAATAATAATACACTATATGGCCATAAATTGCCAAAGACACCTGAGCATCACATCCATATGAGCTTCTTCCCCAATCTGTTGCCACAACGCTGGAAGCACACACTTGTATAGAATGTCTTTGTATGCTGTAGCTTTACAATTTCTCTTCACTGGAACTAAGAGGCCCAAACCTGTTCCAGTATGACAATGCCTCTGTGTACAAAGAGAGCTCCACAGAGCCCTGACCTCAACACCTGCACCCCAGACCTCCTCACCCAACATCAGTATCTGATCTCACTAATGCTCTTGTAGATGAATGAACACAAATCCCCACAGCCACGCCCCAAAATCTAGTGGAAATCCTTCCCAGAAGAGTGGAGCTTATTATAACAGCAAAGGTGGAATAAATCTGGAATTGGATGTTCAACAAGTGAATATGTGTGTGATGGTCAGGTGTCTACTAACTTTCGGCCATATAGTGTATCTTTATACAGTCACCATACACTTTATGAAACGTGTTCCATGTTAAATCGTTGCAAAGTGCACAGACATGACAAGCAAGTATTAAACTAAAATAGCTCATTGTGTTCTTATACCCCATATCACATATTTTCCCAATTTTTCCCTTGTGATCAATACAATGAATGAGTACACCTACATACAGTCCCCTTCGAAACTATTGGAACAGCATGGCTAGTTCATTAGTTTGTGCTCTACACCAAAGACATTTTGGTTTGAGATTTCAGCTTTTATTTCCTGATATTTACATCTAGATGTGTTAAACACATAAAACATAGAACTTTTTGTATCAGACTAGCCAATTTTTAGGCAAGCAAAAGTATAGGAACAGATAAGTCTTGAAGTAAATTAAAGTAAATAACTTCATATTTGGTTGCATATCCCTTTCTTTCAATAACTGCATCAAGCCTGCGACTCGCTGACATCGCCAAATTGTTGTATTCTTCTTTTGTGTTGCTTTTACCGCAGCCTCTTTCAGTTGTTGTTTGTTTCAGGGGGTTTTCTCCCTTCAGTCTCCTTTTCAGGAGGTTAAATAAAGTCAACTGAGCAAATGTCTTCAGTCTACGGCAAAAACAAATGGAATCTCCTTGCCGTTCCAATAGTTTCAGAGGGGACTGTATCTATCTCTCTATCTATATAAAGAGTAGGGGGTTGTTGGAGCAGGGGAGTTTCCACATGTGTACATATTTTTGTGGCATAGTTTTGTACCTTTTTATAATATACCTTCTGTAGAATATAATTCAGTATAATCATGAATATAATGAAACACCTGCTGTGTAAGTCTGAAATGGATACTGTTATAGTGTAATAGTGTAACATCTAGCGACGCAAAAAGGCAATCTGCTCTGCAATACACCCAGTGAAGCTTTTGTAGTGTGTGTGTGTGTGTGTGTGTGTGTGTGTGTAGTGTCTTCATGTACCTCCTTTGTTGTAGTCTCTCCTCCTCAGGTATGCGGAATGAGAAGCGTCTTTTGTTGTTCATACTACGCACCATCTGCTTGCGGCTGTTATCCGACACCTCTGGCACCACCAGCTCGTCTCCCTCTGACACACACACACACACACACACACACACACAGAGATTATACACCAGAAACACACACCTCAAACTAAACTGAGGTGAACTGAGGATTGCTTGTTACCTGCTGTCTTGTTTCTGAAGTAGATGAGCCTTACTGTTTCCGAGCCGAGGAGATTCAGAGAGCCGTCCATGTTCAATGGCCGCATCTGGGCACATAATATACGTTTAAAGTTTCCGATACGTTACCCTGCTACATCTTAAAAACGCTGAACCGCAGCTTAATTACTCTTTGTGCTTTATGTTGGAAAAATCCAGATCTACAGGAGCTACAGATGAACGATTCTTCCTGCGATTATGATTCTGAGGCATTACAGGGAAACAACTTTTACCTTTTTTAGAGGAACGGTCTGAATCCATTCCATGGTGTTGATGTCAAACACGTCCACTGCGTTCTCGCTGTACACTGAGAGATAGGGGGCGCTGTAGCCTGCAGCATGTTCAGTAGATACGACAAACGTGATCAAAATCCCCTTCCAGAGTGACATAATTCGCTTTTAATTCTTTGTTGCTTTAGTTAGATATTATCTTTATATAATAAAATGTATTCTAGTATTTCCTGTTATGAGATTACCATAAATCAAATATAAGATTATTAAACCTATTTGTAGACATTTTTTTTACTCATTTCAAGCTTTAAAGTTTCTTATTCTATTATCAGATAATTTTGATTCTTTTTTTTAAGAAATAAATGCTTAAAATTACAAAAATTATCAGCCAATAGAACAAGGCTATTTTAAGCTTTAAATGATTAAGAAATGTCTAGAAATAGGCTTCATAATCATACATCTGCTTGACTATATTTTTTATAATAATAGGAAATTTGACTATATTTAAGATATTTTCACTTGCAGTGTATACATGTTACTCATGTTAAACTGTACTTGTGCAGGAAGTAATATTGGAGTTTAGAGACATCATCTATACCAGTACAGCATCCCGTGTATGACTACTTTCAGAGTTCCTGATCTCATCATGCCCCTAGATTAGACTAACTCTGATTTTTAAGGCAAGTCTGACCCACTCACAGCAGGAGGTGGGAACAGCAGGCCACATCAGCTCCATCTGGCGTGAGCGTCGGCCGTGGAGGTCCACACAGACACCCACACAACTGAAGCACAGCAGCAGCTCCTTGCTGGAGATTTCCACGGCACACAACGCGTCCATGCCCTGCTGTGTGATGAAGGCCAGCGTGTGATCGTCAGGGTGCAGGAGGCTAACAGGAGAACCGTCCGAGTGCAGGCTGTAGCGCATGAAGCCGCCCTGAAAGCCCACCACGAGATGGTCGCTCAAAAACGCCATCCACTGCACCACAGCCGGCACCTGGAACAACCAAGGGACATGTTCTTATTTGGGGACCAAGGAACTTATTTGATTATTACAAATAAGTGTAGTTTTGGGGTTTCTCTTAAAAATAATCTTGTAATGAATGCAAATATTATGATGCCATGTGACATATGGCACAAGCTTTATAACTAATGGTGAACTGTGCATTATTATAAAGCAACTGGAATATTTATGAACAATTATGAAAACTGTCATCATTAAAATGTCATCATTGAGTGCATCAAGTAAAGGGAACATTATAAATGATTCCTCACTAGGAGTTAAGCAAACGAAGACACTATTTATTTGTAAAACGTTATAACTTTAGTTTTATAATGTAATATAGAAACACTGAATTCCAGATGAGAAAAATGACAAGGACACAGTTATATACTGTAGCAGAGACATAAGCTTGCAGGGACAGGAAGCTAGGTGCTGCATACATCATGTGTGTTCTTGTTATTTTAGGAAGCCTTGAGAACAAAACACTCAATAAATTTTTGTAGGGTGCCTTTATAATTTGATGTTAAGATATTTAATATCTTAACATATCTTCTCTTACTACTTTTATTACTTAGCAATGTATTTATGTATTTCATTAATAAGTGTGATATATTTACGCCGTTATGCAGTATGTGGAGTGTGAGCTATTATAGGAGTTTCATAAAGTCCATTAAAAATACAATTCAATTCTTTACTGCAATCATTAGCTCATGTTTCACAATTTAAGGTGCAGAGCTAAACAACTCAGTTTTAACTGCACGTGGAGTTAAACATTAGTAGAAGCCTTACATTTAAAAAAAAAAAAAAAAAACCTGTGGAAATTGTATCAAGCAACAATTTTACAAAATACAAACAGCAAATAAATAAATAAATAAATAAAAACAATCAAAATAAAACTAAACTAAAGAGGAAAGCTCATTGATAAATGCAATAAAAACACACTCCTGAGAGCGGGCTAGTTCTAGAAATGTCTACTGAATAAAATACGGCACCAAATTTTACACACATTGTTTATTTTTCTTAACGTATCAAAAAACCCTCGTGACGGTGGTTACCTGAATCTCTCGGAGGCGCTGGTGCCTTGCCTTACTCTTGTTGAGCTCGTAGCAGATGACCTGACGCTTCATGGCCACACACAGGCACATGTGAGCAGCATGGTGAGGTTTTCCTGAAGCCAGCAGTTGACACCCTTTAGTCTCGAGCAGTTTGAAGGAGTCGGTGTCGCGGCCATCAAGGCCAACCATGGGCACGAGACGCACGTGTCGGTTTCTGCCTGAGATCACAGCCAGCATCTGCTCGGAGGGCATCAGCTCCACATGGTGCACTTTCTTGTTGTCGCCCACACGGATGATCTCTGTGTGTGCGACAAAAGTGTCGCATCAGTGTGGAAGTTCAGTTACATTTTGCTCATTTGGTTTGCACCAAATATCATAAACTATGAATTTCATGGCTTATGCAGAAGAATTTTAAGACACAGAGCATAATTTTATCTGTACACTGTTACTATGCATACAAAAAAGTTCAACGTTGCAGCATTCAAAGAATACAGACATGTCGACTTACCATCTTTGGTGACGTGGACCACGTAAAGGCCTTCCTCGTTACCTAGAGCCACACGCTCGTGGTCTAATGAGGGAAAACAATGAAGAAAAACACCATCATGTACTTACTAAAAAGCACATAAATGTGTAGAATACCAATAAATAAAAAGCCATCTAAGAGGAGCCGTGTAGTTTTGTAGTGTAGTGTTGGATGTGCATTAGTGCAGGACCTATAATAGCAGCAGTCTGCGTAGTTTTGATGAGAGGGAGCGTGCTGTCATAGGCTTCTTTGGGCACATAGACAGAGCGATCCTTCAGCTTGTTCTTCTTGAGAATGCGGTGCAGCTCATGCAGCAGACTGACCCACTTGGTGCGCTCATGATCACTATCAGCCAGAATCAAAATGGACGTCTTCTGGCACAAGGAGGACAGATGAGATGCCGTTACCTGTGGAAAAGTCAAAACATGCAAGTTTGTAAAACTGTATTCCATCTGTGTATACATGGTAAATTTTGTATTAGTTACAGAAGGGATCTTATTCCATCCATCCATCCATTTTCTGTACCGCTTATCCTACACAGGGTCGCAGGGAGCCTATATCCCAGGGAACTCTGGGCACAAGGCAGGGGACACCCTGGATCAGGTGCCAACCCATTGTAGAACACAATCACACACACAATTTAACAATAAAACACATGTCTTAGGGCTGAGAGAGGAAACCCGAGTACCCAGAGGAAACCCCCGAAGCATGGGGAGAACATGCAAACTCCAGGTACACAGGGAGGAGGCAGGATTCGAACCCCCAACCCTGGAGGTGCGAGGCAAACCTGCTAAACTCTATGTTTCACGTATGATCACATTAATTTAGATAATATGGGATTTTGAATGTTAAGAATGTGGCCACAATAAACATTTAGATTTATGCAAAAATTTATTAAATTTTGAGAAATGAAACAATTGAGCTCGAAGCGCAGTATTGGGATACAGAGCTTGCAATTATTTTAATTGCTCTTGGCTGTAGATCTAAACTTTTTAGGTACTTTTGCTACCTGATACCATATACAGATGTTCATTTGACACTGGAAAAGAGTTACTGTATATTCTTGTATAATGTGTAACACACACACAGAGCAAAAAAACCCTCGTACCCGAAATATGCAAGGGACGTCCTTCCTGTTGGCGTGGATCACATCCGAGGCCAAGACGGAGCTCACTGAAAACTCTTCATCCCTGAACAAGCAAGAGTGAGACGTCAGATAAAACTAAAAAAACAACAAAAATGATTTGCTGGCACTGGAATTCCTGCTCACCTCATGTCGATGACCTGGCTCACGATCACACTGGGCTGAGTAGTTTTGGCCTCACCAAGCTCATACAGAAACAGCTTAAAGTCACACACTACAGCGAGAGCACGCTGCCAGCCCTTCTTCACCCCTGTGGGCTTCGGCACCTGAGGGAGTTACATCAATTTTATAAAATCCTCAGTGAATAAAGTTATAAAATCTCTCTCTCTCTCTCTCTCTCTCTCTCTCTCTCTCTCACACACACACACACACACACACAGATTGTGAAGTGCTTTAAAAAAAAAAAAAAAACAGAATTCTGTTTAAGTGGTGAAGCTCTTTAGAATTTTTTTTTCTTTCAGAAAATGGCGTGTTAATTCAGGTGAGATTTTTAAAAGACAGGTTCTGAGTGAGAGTTTATCACTAGCACCCCCTAGCGTACAGAAACTATAAAGGGTCTTAAAGTGCCATTTACTTCCTGACTGGACACCAGGTATGAACATTTCCGAATACTGGATTTGGGACGGAGCTCACCCGCACATAGCCTTCATAGGCAGTGCCAATGCCCCGCAGCGGGTCGATACCCAATGGGCCTTTGGTCTGATCGGGAGTGACGGGGCACACAGAGGGAACCTTATCCGCACACATCACGTGACAGGAGAAATTACACACTGAAAGGACAGAGGAAAATGAAAGATCATTAGAAATGACTCGGCATTATCACAGAAGGAATCTTAAAGAATTCTACACGGGAATAACTACTATATTAACAAAAGCATTTTGTTTCTTTAGATCTTTATGTTAATTTACAACCCCAATTCCAAAAAAGATGGGACGCTGTGTGAAATGTAAATAAATATAAATAAAACAGAATGCAATGATCTGCAAACCTTATAAACCCATATGTTATTCATAGTCGAACGTAGAAAACATATCAAATGTTTAAATTGAGGAAAAGAACCATTTTAAGGAAAAAATAAGAATTTTCAATTTGACAAAAGGCAACTTTGAATTTGAGACATGTTGTGGCCATGAAATTCAAAATTACCTTATTTTTTCCTTAAAATAGTTCATTTCCTCAGTTTAAACATTTGAAATGTTTTCTGTGTTCTATTGGGAATAACATGGGTTTAAAAGCAACTGTAAGCAGTGAATCAGATATAACAAACATTACATATATTGATGACTAGTGAATCAGATATAACAAACATTACATATATTGATGACTAATCACTTAATAAGAGTGGAGAAATGATCATTTCTCATGTACACCCCATGTACACCCCTTACCAATACTTTTTTAAAGCATCTTTTGTGTTTGTGGGTAAGAGTCTACCAAATTACCAAATCTTGATATGCCCAATTTTATTCCACACTACCTTGCAAAAATCCTCCTACCTGTCCACTGGGCAACTATAAATAACCTGAAAAAAACACCCTGAACACATAATGTGTGTGTACCATGTGCCTGGAATAGCAATTTGTCCACCATTGTTCTCTCTCTCTTTCTCTCTCTCACCTTCACATGTGCAGCCCTGCCGCATGAGGCCAACCATCAGCGAGGTGCAATAATTACACTTGGTGGGAACACTGAAGGATTTCACCGCAAACTGATGAGGCTTGGGCTGCAGAATAGAGGCGGTAAGTTTTTATATTAATATTCCCTATTAGTTACCAAGATCTTAATCTTGAATACAAAAAAACGTTAACAAAGTAACTAACATTTGTAATATTACATTTTTCATATATTGTATTGTTTGTAACCAAGTATTGTTCAGTGAGAATAAAATCCATGTGCTTACTTTATTACAGGGGTGCTCTTGGTTGCTGTAGCTGGATCTGCTGGTCGGGGTGTGAAGACGTGATGAGTGATCCATCAGCTGCAGAAGGAGAAAACCGAAGTACGTCAGTGCCATTCTGTAGTGTCAGAGACCACAGCGTATCCTACAGTAGGCAGGGAGTATGCTCCAAATTACCTCTATTGGCTCCATGTCACTAGCAGTGGATGGTGAGCGTGAGCGGGACATGTGGCGTGATTTGGATTCTTCATCTCGTGATGGAGTATTATAGGGAGTAAAGTCACCCGAGTCAATCTGGAGAGAGAGAGAGAGAGAGAGAGAGAGAGAGAGAGAGAGAGAGAGAGAGAGGGGGGGGAATTACTTAATCATTTGTTCATAATGGTACACCTCTATCAACTGAATTCAGTGCACAGTGTTGGGCAGTAATCTGGATTAACTGAGGACATTACTTATTAATTAACATTGCTTATGAATAGTTATTAATAATATTATTAGTTGTTAATAGTTGATTATTAATAGTTAACTTGTAGTACACTGAATTGGGCCCATAAACTAGATAATAGCTTTGATGGAGATGTTGTCCATGTGGTTTTATTAGATATGTCTAGAGGTAATAAATATGGCAAGTGAAAATATCTTGAATATATGGAAATTTATCTAGTATGTATTTTTATAAGTGTACAATAAGCCAGATTTGAGATTATTAAGACTATTTCTAGACATTTTTTTTCTTGTTGAAATAGTCTTATCTATTGCCAGATAAACGTGTTCATTTTTAGCATTTATTTCTAGAAAGAAGCAAAATTATGTAACAATAGAATAAGAACATTTTAAGCTTGAAATGAGTATTTTTTTTTTTTAAAAAATGCCTAGAGATAGGTTTAATACTCTTATATTTGGTTTATTGTATTCGTACAGTAGGAAACACTGGGTAGATTTGATTATAATGAAGATATTTTGCTGTGTTCTTAAAAGCATTTCCTTCTGACCTCCTGATTTAATCTAATGTTTATGTCATTATTTTAATAAGAAATGTTTAACAACATTTAGCTAATAAAAAAAAATATCAGTTATATACTTTTTTTAGGCTAAGCCTATCATATGGATGCAGTACTCTGGTATACACTTATACACCCGTGTCCCATCTATGGCATTCTCAACACATCAGCGACACTGCCATGCTAGTGGCCTCTTAGTGGTATGTGTGAATCAAACACAGTGGCAGTGTTGGGCTAAGAAACAGTCCACTAGCTAAAGCCCTGTGGTCAGACCCTGACACTGATAAAAGAGCTAGAGGAGGATTTTCTGAGAACCAACAATGCAGTTGTTTCTAATAAAGTGGCCAGTAATTGAGTAAATATTTAAACCTAATAAACTCATTGTCAGTGTCATAACATCTTCTCAGAAGTCCATTTCCACTGATGGATGGAGTAGAGGGTGGGTGACAAACCATGCCTAATAAAGACTACAGTAAGTAACTGAATATGGTATGAGTTAGGTATAAAGTGGCCACTGGGTGAACGTTTTTTTTTTTAATTTTTTTTTATCTATTTTCTTAGAATAAATTTACTTCAGTTAATGGTTAGAGTTCATTTTTATTTTCGGTGAGATGGACTTCAGGTTAATTAACCACAAAGACATGGTCTTCTATAATCTTTTTTTTTTTACCCATTACCACAGGTGCCAATAATTCTGACGCTGATACATCTTTATATGCAATCAATTTAATAAGATAAATGAGAAGTAGTCCAACAGTAATAAAACACACAGATAAGATAATCTCAGGATTACATTAGCGATTATATCTTTCATCAGTGCTGGATTGTGTTTCCTCAGTAATCTACCCAACAGTGTCCATGAATTAACACATGACCAACCTTTAACCCAATATTTAAACACATGTGTACTACATGTGGCTCTTTGGTTACACCCATAATGCTCAACAAAGTAAAATGCAAAGGCTTCAAGCTAAAACAAACACAACGCACCCCGAAAATCCAAAACACCCCTACATGCAGGACCAAAAGGGGAAAAGGACTCAACTGCAAAACCATGAGCCACATAATAGCAGGGCGTGCAAATATAAAATAATACCAGCTTTCTAAATGCATCAGCCATGGGGCAGAAAAAAAAGCATAATGACCGAACCTCAGAGACACTTCAATTAGAAGTTTTTTCATGCAGTATAGAATAGAGTACAGGCACAACCACCACTCATGCCATACACAGAACACACAAACATGAGAGGAGATCACATGATCCATGAAATCCACTCAGCAACAAAACAGTCTTACACGTCGGCCTTTGCTTCCTGGACCCCACGATGGTGAGCGCTTCGAAAAGACAGAATTAAAGAAATGTTAGTCATTTGTACAATAACAATGGCAAAGTGTCTAAGCTGTGATTCAGGGTTTAATGGTTTTTGGAGCTGCTAAAAGGGAGGAAAGTAGGAGAAGAACATTTTTGAATCTCTGGAGGCTCTTCTGGACTGTGGCACAAACGCATCAGCACAAACGAGAGACTGATGGAGGAATCACTAACAGAAAGAAGGTAGAGATCTCAGTCATGTAAGGAAGAAAACACAGTGGGGTGTGATGTTATAGGAAATATAATCACTGATGGAGTGGTGTGATGTGGTCTGTCACGAAGCAGTCGTGACCACGCCGACGGTTTTCTCACTTGGACTCCAGACCATATATGGATGTTGCATTGCATTGCATTAGGATTTAATCTTGCTGATGACCTTAGGGAATGCTTTTCTGGAAGCCTCAGACTAATTTTTTTGTTACCAACAGTTTACAGTGCTGTGAAAAAGTGTTTGCCCCATCCTGATTTGAAACTCACCTCAAAGTGGTCTAGCACAGATGAGGGAGCGTTCAGGAAAGCCAGGAAGGAGTTCTGAGAGTCCTGATGTTTAACACCTGATAAAACCATTTCAGGATGAGTCACACAGAAACAGAGTGGACCGTTCAAGAGCAAATATTCACTCGGCTGATACGTTCACAATTATTCACAAATGTTTTATTTTATAACTGAGACAAATCAATGTTTGTGAAATCACTGTGCAAATTCTCTCTGAATGAGCTTGTCCATATATGTATATACAGTATACAGTCCCCTCCGAAAGTATTGG
The DNA here is from genome assembly GCA_024331685.1 of Stegophilus panzeri. Taxonomy (NCBI): domain Eukaryota; kingdom Metazoa; phylum Chordata; class Actinopteri; order Siluriformes; family Trichomycteridae; genus Stegophilus; species Stegophilus panzeri. The sequence goes on from JANDJT010000148.1 coordinate 7,355,370, forward strand.
AGCCACAAGGCCAATTCTTTTCATTTTGCTGTACACTGAAGACTTTTGGGTTTGAGATCAAAAGGTGAATATGAGACGATAGATCAGCTTTAATTTCTTCAACTTAAAACATTGGCACCTTTTGTTTGAACCCACACATTTTTTTCAAGGGATCAAAAATACTGGACCATGTGACTGACAGGTGTTTCTTGTTACCCAGGTGTGGCCCTGTTAGATTGATTGTTTAAACAATTAATGTTTTATTTAATGTTTTATTTAATGCTCTGAATGTCTACTTTTGGTTTTAGCCTTTAGTTTCACCTGTGAAGACTGCATTTGTTGTTAAAAAGGATAAACCAATGTGAAGATCAGAGAGATATCTCTGGGAGAAAAGCAAGCCATTTTGAAGCTGAGAAAAGAGGGAAAATCAATCACAGGCATTGCACAAGCATTGGGCATAACCAATACAACAATTTGGAATGTCCTGAAATAGAAACACTGGTGTACTGAGCAATATACACAGAATTGGTCGGCCAAAGAAAATAACAACAGCCGATGACAGAAACATTGTGAGAGCTGTGAAAACCCCAAAAACAACAGTCAGTGACATCACCATCAACCTCCACAGGGAAGGGGTGAAGGTATCACTATCCACCATTCGAAGCAGACCTCAAGAGCAAAAATATCGAGACCATACTACAAGATGCAAACCACTCATCAGCAGTAAGAATCAGAAAGCCAGATTTGAATTCACAAAGAAATACAGAGATGATCCACAAAAGTTCTGGAACCAAGATTAACCTCTACTAAAGTGATGGAAAGGCCAAAGTGTGGAGAAAGAAAGGCTCTGCTCATGATCCAAAACATACAAGCTCATCAGTTAAATATGGTGGAGGTAGTGTCACGGCCTGGGCTTGCACGGCGGCTTCTGGAACAGTCTCACTAATCTTTACTGATGATGTAACTCATGATGGTAGCAGCAGAATGAATTCAGAAGTTTACAGGAACATTCTGTGTGCCAATATACAGAAAATGAATCCAATCTAATTAAGAGGAACTTCATCATGCAGCAAGACAATGACCCAAACCACGGCGTGCAAGCAAGGGATTTGCAACCAAAGTGTTATTTACCTTAATTTACTTTAATACTATCTGTTCCAATACTTTTGCACAACTAAAAATTGGGTGCTCTGCCACCAAAGTGTGTTTAACACATCCAGAAGTAAATATCAAGAAATGAAAGCTGAAATTCTGATCTATCATCTCATATTCATCTTTTGATTGATGTAACATTGATGTTATTAGTATTACAGATGATTCACAACACACATACAAAACAAATTTAATGTCAAAATTCAGTATTAACAAACAGAAAACAATCCACCTCTTCTGCGACGCAGGTCTTCAGTCTCCTTCTGTAACCTCTCGATCTCAGCCTGCAGCATCCGATTCTTGTTCTCGGACTCCTGCAGTTTACTGACATAATAGAATGAATTGAGCTCAAACAAATCTCCTGTGAGGTTCTGATAACAAAACACTGCAGAATTTCATGTGTTTTCTACAACCTTGTTTTAGGTCCACTAGCGACAGAATATTTCACGGATAAAGAATCTTATATTGGATATAATATAACAATATATGATATTATTAGAATAAAATTGCAATATTTTGAGAATAAAGTCGTACTATTATTGCATATTACATTCACATGTTTAAATGAGGGATATTATTATTGGGGGGGTTTTTGTCGAAGGAGAAATCGCAGGCAGTGGTCACTTTCAAGACTATCAATGGTGACGTCTACATGCCATTCAAAGATGGTGTGTAAGTGAATTATAATCAAAATGATCAACCCCACAATATCTTCTATTACATGGACTTGTACAATAAAGCTTTATGGAGGGCTCGAGTGCTGGGATGAGCGTTACAGCTGTTATGCTGCAGATGGATCCATCAATAATCTTGAAGGTGACCTTGAAGGTCCTTTCTTCTAAATAAAGACAATTTCTTGTACAGCCATTCGAAAGTTGGAACCGCTTTGTCGCAGAGGTTTGGGGTTTCCTGGGCAAACACAAAGCCGAAAACTGTGGGGCTGGTTGATTCTCCGGTGAAGAACTACGGCACAATGGGTTACAGGATGTTTCTCAAAGTCTGTATCCCAGATGCTCATCTTGATAAATGTATGAGAGTGTAGTCGGAGGAGCAAGGCGAGCGCTTGCACCAGGATATACTGGAATTTGAACGCTGCTACTAAGGACAATATAACGAGAGACTACATTTGGGAGCTGCTTTGTGAAAGTGATTTATAATATAATCATAAATCTCAAAAACTACTAACTTCTACATGTTTTGTGGTCATTTTTGTATAACTTTATTATAAATACATGTTCATTTTGATTAATAGGTTGTTGTTTTCTGACCTCATGTTAACAAAAAAATATACAAATTCGCCATTTTCTCATTGAAAATAGGTACATTTATAAATACCCTGGTAACAAAAGTCAAGTTTGAGGGGATTAATAGCCATTTTCTAGACTTTCTATACTTTTCTCTACTACCCAGGATCAAAAATAGTGTTACATAGTGTTATTGAGATGCTCTTTACCTGAATCTGAAGTGCTAAATCAATCAAGTCTCTCAGACAGTTACTGCCTATCTAATCTTTTAGAATCAAATAAAAAAAATAATAAATCAGTCTCATCCTCCAATAACAGCAGCTTATTTAAAAAAAAAACTGGTGGAATCCTTACCTGATAGATTTGGCACTGTTATTAAGGAGAAGTGAGGCGTAACCAGGAAGAAATTCCTGTCCAGGAATCTTAACTCTTTGTATGTGTGTGCGGGTGTGTGTGTGTGTGTGTGTGTGTGTGTGTGTGTGTTTGTGTGTGTGCGCAGGAATCCCACCACTCCGTCGAGATGTTGGAGGCCTTGACTTTGTTGAGCTCGTCTTGGATGGACTGCTTGGCCCGGATCTCAGTGTCCAGTGCAGACTGCAGCTCCAGACGAGCCGACATGTCCAGCTTGGCTAAACGCCGCATCTTCCACGGCATCTCCTACAAACAAACAACAGATATTAATTATAATCAGAAGCAGGTACGTACATTAGAGAAATGCATGATAATTTAGAAGAATTTCGATAAAAATATAGATCCCAAGAGGTTTACTGTATCTTATAGCATGTATGTGAAAAAGACAGACTCACTGTGCCTCTGGCTCCCAGGCTGGTGTTCCTCAGACCCTCCAGCTCCTCAGTCATCTTAGTGGCCAGTGCTTGTAGGTAGCCTCGAGCATCCTTCTCATCACTTACCCTTAAACACAAACACACACACAGCATTCAGCACCAGCAGAACTCAGTGGCTCTTTTGTATTTTATTTTATTAACCGTATGCAAGTACGTAAATGTGATCGTGAGTGCATGAGTTGATCCTTTTATTTACACGTTTAATGCACTGCTGGAGTAGTTAACATTTAATCCACAAGGGGGCAGCAAAGTAAATTTGGCAGCAGAACAGAGATTTAAAATGGCTACTGTTTCCAGAAACACTTTCATCTTCAATTTAAATTTTGATGTGCCTAGGTTAATGTTCATATACAGCGCTTTTAACAATAGACATTGTCACAAACCAACATGACAGAAAACTGGATGTAGATTTAGATCCCTAAACAGTGAGACAGGGGTGTCAGTGGTGAGGAAAAATCTCTGGAAACAAGAGGAAGGAACTTTGAAAGGAGGCAGAATCAAAATGACGGTGACCCCACATAGTGTGATTATAAATCAATACTGTTCCACAATTCTGCAAACACTCGTTCATCTAAACACCAGAGAAGATTATGGAGCCCAAGCCAAAAGGTCAGTGTGTGTATATCCAGCAGCATATGAGCATGCATCTGGGAGAGCACACTGGATAGAACGCTACTGTGTGTGTGCATGTTTGTGTGAGTGTGTAATACAGAGCAGCTGCAGGTAGCAGCATCCACACACCACTGGATGATCTCCGTGATCTGAGCCTCCCAGTGTGCGACGCTCTCCTTCTTATCAGCCAGCTCTCTCATCTCCTCCTCCACCTGCTTGTGGCTACTGCTCAGGGTCTCGTACATGGACTTCAGCTGAAAGAAGAGAGGAAGTGTTGGTTAGGATTAGGAAAGGGGGAAAAAAAAACCATTACAGAAGAACATCAGATTGATGGAGGGAGACAGGGGGTGGAAAGGAGAACAGACAGGATGACAGTGTACAGGAGGGTTAAAAATGTGAACAGAAAAATCCAAACACAGACAGCAGAAGGAAAATAGAGAGCAAAAAAACAGTATGATGTAAGGAGAAGTAGGATGAGGAAATAAGCAAAGAGAGACTGATGAATAATACAACATCAGAAATCTTTCAGCAGACACCAAACATAAAATGGTCAAAATGTAGCGTACATAAATTTCATCAAGTGTAATCACACATATGATCATTTCTTTCCAAATGTCATCAGTGTTTTCTTTAACCACTCAATCTGGCAGCACAATCGGCATCCGTGTCATGGGTTTCCAGACCTTTCTACAAAATAAATTATGTTTGCTACGTGCTATGCTACGCAAAAATGAAACAAGACATTTATATTTGACAGGTCCAAATCTCTAGCAGTTATTTTACTTGGGAGCTACTGCCTCACAGTGGTATGTTTCCTCGATCCAAGACAAACGATGAGAGATTCAGAACACAGTTTCATTTGCATAAGCATTTGGGGTTATAAGAGTATGTACAATAATATGAGACAGGCTTGTAAACAAAATACCAGAGAAGAGGAAAGCGCAATGAGGAGCCAGTGCGCAGCAGGGATTCTATATCTATCTGAAGGTTTCTTATTCTTCACTCGTCTTCAAAGTACCCTGTGTATCTCTCTTAATAATAATGATCAATAATAATAAACATCTTCCATCGACTAATACTCGGAGCAATAGTAGTAATAGTAGGCCTTCCTTTGCTGAGTGAAGAGCTCAGGATGGGTTATGCTGCTTCAGGAGATCAGGTAAATATGCCATTAACAGGAACTTGTTAAAAGGAACTTAACAAGCTGCCTGGCTTGAATGAAACTGGAGTAATATGCCCTAAACAATGTTAGCATGAAAGCTAAAAGACAGGCTCTTGTTAAAGGAGAGAAATGTTGTTCTTTTATCGAGTACAAGACCTATATTGTGTATATACAGTATGAGTGGACAACATGGTGCCATTTACTCCCATTGGGCCTCATTTATCAAGCTGGATTCAAGTGGATTTCTGCATAAATCATTCATAGGAGCATTTACACAAGAAATTTGGTATTCATGAAAATCCTGTGAATTTGGAAAAGCGTTCGTATCCTACTCGTGCCCCTGAGTGTTTGCACATTTACTCATAAGAAGACTAATCAAGGTAAACTTTGATTTGATCATTGACTTGATATTTATTGTAAGGAAGAATTTTGGGGGAAATAACATGGTCAACTGAACTTGTAAACACGACAGAACAGTAATCCCGAAAATAATGTATCTAGATGTAACTTAAAACGTAAGTTTGTCATGTTTCCCATTCATTAACATGGGAATGGGTGGGGTTAAAAATTGCACTGTAGACAGCCACTAGAGGGCCTCAGAGACATTTTGGCTTCACTTTGAAACCGTTCTTACTGTGTTCAGCCATACACAGACATTGTAACAGACACGCTGATGTGTCATAACACTTCTGTAATACTGGGAGACCTGAGTAATGGCTGCAGATATAATACTATATTCCAGTTTGGGCCACATCCCAAATCATGTACTGCTGTATTCTACTAATGGTGTAGCCTACCAATGGTGTCCATATTGTTTCGGTAATGTATTTCATGTATAGAAATCAGCACTTCTGATTAATCAAAATTTAGTTATAGTTGCTAAAACATCTAAATGTTTCAAAAGGCAGGTGCATGAAATTATAAGCTAGCTCACCTGCTCCAGTTCACCAGCTAGCCTCTTGTTGTCCTCCACCAGAAGTCCCCTTTCCCGCTCAAACTTCTGTTTGCACTCTGCCTCAAACTCCTCACGCTCACTTTGGCTAATAAACACACGACACACACAACACGACACACACACACACACATTTTAAAATGCTACTGTGCACCATAGCATCTGCTAGCCTGAAATTTATTTAATTACTTATTTTATCCCTTATCGATTTCAGAGGTTTTAGATGAAAACCTTTGATTGTATTTAAACCCTTCTTCTCAAAGTGGCATTTTTGAAACAGTTTGAAGAACACACTCTGTGCAACATTGCTTAATAAAATCAGTTATTCACTCATTTTACATTTTAGAATCATTGATCCTCCAAAATCTCATCTTTAGTAAACAGTGTAAGCTAAGCTAAAATATGTGGCAGTAAGTCACTACACATCTATCTAATATACCTCATCACTGGATTGCTAAAGAAAGAGAAAGTTGATTATTCTCAAACTGCACAGACAAACAGAGAATAATAGGCAAAGAAGAACATAATCCAGTCTATCCACACGTGAACATACTTTTCTCGTCGTGTCTTCTCCAACTTGTCTTTGAGCATAAGGATCTCCTTTTGCAGAGTGAGGTGCTGGGTCTCGGCATCACTCAAGTCCTTCCTGTGGCTCTTGAGCTCAGCAGTATGTTGCGTTTCCCTGCGACACAGCTCCTCCTCGTGCTGCACGTTCTTCTTTTCCAGCTCAGCTCGCAGCCACGCCACCTCCTGCTGCTGCTGCTCCACACTGGCTCCTGGGTGCAGCGGCCCAGCCTGCTTCAACCGACACACGGGCTGTGTTATTATTTGTAAGTGTGAATATGTCAAAATGAAATGTAAAAAGAATTGCAGGGCCAGATTTCATGGAACCGGATTCTGTAATAGTGAACCATGAACTACGTTTACATGGACAGCAGTAATCTAATTATTGACCTTATTCTGAGTAAGACAATATTGTGATTAAGGTGTTTA
>JANDJT010000148.1:7362902-7373254 GCA_024331685.1 Stegophilus panzeri
GTTTACTTCGAGTATGACTTTAGTCGGATTAAGGTAATTAAAAATTGCTGTTTACATGCTAGTTTCTTAATCAGAGTTTCATCTTAATCGGGTTAATATCGGATTATTGTTGTCCATGTAAACGCACTGATTGAGAGTTTTTTTTTTTAAGTCATTAAATTGTAATCGTAAATAATCCTGGTCAAAATACTACATGCCTTTTGTTAAGGATCTGAGATATACATTTGAGGTTTCTGTGTACCTTCAAGGGTAGCTCAATCATAAGGCAAACTTCAGCAGAGATGGGCTCAGTGAAGAGGAAGGAGAGGCTTTTCAGTGTTTGAACTGTAATTTGTTTGACAGGCACTCTGCTCTTTTGTTTCATTCAATTATTTTACAAATTAATATTAGAAATCTCAAAGTATGCTAATATTTTGAAATGTTACTGGGAGTCCCATTCAAACAAACCACATTTATTTATTAATAGGATGGACAAATTTCTCTGTCCATATACCTCCACTAAACACACTAGCATTGTGTCTCAACTAGCATACTTATTATGGACCATTATTGAGTACTAACACTGACCGGTTTTCCTTATACGTACAGTTAGTACAGTTTGAATTGTAAAAACCTCTCATGTCACCTTTCAACCTACTAATGCAAAAAGGTCTATTTTGCATTCCGGTCTTCTGAATTTCCTAGATTAGTAAATACTTTTGAATGTAAGAGTTTGTCAAGTTGAGATGCAGCTCATGACAACAATCATGATGATGGCAGGATGTTTTATGAGCTCATCATCACTGTGCAGGAAATGGCATGTTTAGAGTTTGACATGGAAACCTGATGGATTGGGATGGTCTGTCTGTCTAGTGAATGTCGCTTTTAAATGTTCTGGATGTACAGATATACAGGGAGTGTGTGAACAATGCATGCGTCAAGTATAAGCCAGGCTCGTCTGCTTCACATCACCTCACCTCAAGTATCACATCATCCCAGCATGGATTATTTTCCTACAACAACACACTTCCCACTAAATCAGTGCAATGAATATTCCTTGGTTTTTAGTCACTTACATTACACATACTGTCCATATGTTATTGACATCATAAAATGTTCAAATGTTACAGTAGTCCTATATTATAAATCTGATATTTAAAAAAAAAAAAATGTAGGGTGGACAAAATTCATAATGTCCATTTGGGGTTGTTTGCCCCAAAAAGTTTGGGAACCCCTGCCTTAAAGATGATCGTACCTTGAACCCTTCCAGTTCCTCCTCGAGCTGTCTGCTGAACTGTTCATTTCTCTCTCGCAATTTCTTCTCTTTCTGCACCTCAGCTGCCTGCTCCTCCGCCTGCACCTCCAACTGATCAAAACCAAAGCACTAATCGTTAGATAGACTTTTCAGCAACAGTCAACAGCTGGAACAGACTGGCAAGGACTTGTATAAATAAAGCTGGAGTAACAGGTAGCATCGAAACACCACATTCATGTAGACCCTGGTCATTTTTGTTGTCAATATAGAACCTTGTTGGCATAAAAAGTTCTTTGGGGTTAAATAAAGAACCCTAGGGTTCTGTATAGAACCCCAATTAACCTTTTTTTTTTTTTTTCCGAAGAGTGTGTGATTGTGTCCAATCCATGTAGCAGCATGTTTTTTGGGAGTTGGGTGGAAAACAAAAACACTGGAGGTGAATAATCCTGCCTTAAGCACTGCACAAGCAAAAGATTTTGTTGTAAAATTGCTCTTTGCTTATGATCTGGCAATCCTATAGAATAGGCTACTTCCTCCATCATAAGCCACATTTCTTTGTAAGCTATTGGAACTCAGTTGATCACAATACACAGTGAAAACAACAGCTATGGCTAGCAGATGGAACCAGGCAAATCAAAAAAGGACATTTTAGGACAGCTGCTTAATCGTGGAGTAAAGGAGATCCGCTCCTACCTCTTTGCGTGCTCTCTCGGCCTTACGTATCTCCAGCCGCAGCGTTTCCATCTTCTGCGAAAGACCCTCCACCTCTTCTTCCTTGTCTCGAAGCTGGCGCACGAGCCGCTGCTTGTGTGAGCGCAGCTCAGTGAGGCGCTCATTCAGCTCTGAGAACTCTTGCATGGCCATCTTCCTTTGACTGTATGCCTCCTTCAGATCCTTTCCCTGGGCCTTGAGCTTCTCCTTGGTGTCTAGCAGCTCCTATACAGAACAGTTCAAACAGGTAGATTGTGTCTGAACATGCTAATTGCAGTTACCTACAGAACAAATACCTTTAAATATGAGATGCACCAAAACTGTAACATTACAACGTTTGACCTCTATGAACCTTCAGTACATACATACTGTATACTGTACTATCATAGAACTGACACAGAGACCAAATCTTTTCTACCCTTTACCTGCTATCCGCTTCAATAACTTTATCTTGCTCTTTAGGTTCAAAAGTGTGGCTGTGCTAACAGAGTACTGTGCATGCTATCACCTGACACAAGTACAGTATAAAGAGTACCTATGCCTATACAAATAACAGTACCTATGCCTACAGGGAATGATTATAATAATGGCAAATGGCAACATGAGAAAAAGATGCTTTAATTTAAAAAAAAAAAAACAAAAAAAAACATTATGCTAAACTACTGTTTAGTATTCCTGAACTAGCAGCAAATCTTTCCATTCTGAAAATAATTTGCACCTTGTGCAGACTGTCTTTCTCCAGTGTAACACACTGGACCTGCCTTTCCAGGGTCTTTATTATCTTAGACGAGTCTTCTAGATCCTTCCGTGCCACGCTGGCAACCTCACCCTGCTGCTGTCCCAGATGACCTGAATCTGAGACATACCAGAAGAAAAGTCATATCACATTATCACAGTAGAATCAGACCAAGAGTCTGACCTGGATCAATTCTGTTGTATGTTGTGTAGATCTGTTACCTGCTATCTGCTTTTTCAAGATGTCTATCTCACTCTTCAGGCTTCTTATCTCCACCTCTTTGTTGGCACCAGGTGGCACATTCGAATTAGTGTGCTGCAGAGCCTGTACCGTCTGGGTAGACTCTGCGACAGGAAAGATGAATATCACTAAGCGGCACACTGAGTACACACCCGTTTAAGGGCGCGTTGGTTTGGCTTCACACTGCACATAATTAAACAAACCAAAAGGTAAAAAAAATTCTTTCAAAACCTTAAAACATTTCATGCTAACATATATTTCTTTTGCCAAGTCTACTTTGTTCACATCAGAGGTCATTTTAAAACCATCGATTAGAGACAGATTTATTTCAGCTTTAATTCACTATATCAGAATTCCAGTGGGTCAGACTTTTACATACACCAAGTTGACTCTCTCTTTAAACTGTCCAGGAGATTGTTTTTTAAAGAAGCTTCTGAACATTTGTATGCAAATATACAAATCTTGAGAACACAGTCACTGCATGAATGAACTTTGGTCTGACAGGTTCAACTGAACCCCAAGACAACACCAAACTAGGTGAAGATGGTGAAAGAGCCCCTACTCCAAGACTGGCATAAAAAAAAGCCTGAATAAAGTTTGCAGGTGATCAAAAGCCTTCTGGCAGAGTGTTCTCTGGTCAGATGAAACAAAAATTAAACTGTATGGCCATAACGATCAGTGTTATGAATAGAGGAAAAAGAGTGAGGCTTTAAATCCAAAGAACACCATCCTAGCTGTGAAGAATGGGGGTGGCAGCATCATTTTGTGTTTGCTGGAAAAGACACTGGTGTACTTCAGAAAATAGATCGACATCATGAGGAAGGACGATTATCTACAAATACTGAAGTAACACTTCAAGACATCAGCCAGAAAGTTAAAACCTGGTGAAAACTCATTTTTCCTGCAGGACAATGATCCTAAGCAAACCTCCAGAGTTGTAACAAATGGCTTGAAGACAACAAAGTGAACGTATAGGAGTGACTTTTAAAAAAGCCCTGACCTGAATCCCACAGAAATCTCTTAGCTATTATTAAAAAAAACTCTTATGGAAATAAAGTAGATACTCTATTTGACTTAGCATAGGAAATGTATGGTAACATGAAATATGTGGAGTTGTGAAAACTTGAGTCTGAATATCTTTAGCCTAGGGGTATGTAAACACTCCGGACTCAGCTGTAAACTCAAAGTCCCACAAAGGTTCACTGGATAGTTAACAGCTCTTTTAACTCAAAAGCTTCTTTTTTTTTTTAAACGGAAAACGTTAGAACCTTTCAGGTTCCGCTAAAATGGAAGAAGCACTTAGAGTGCCAGATGTTGCCTTTTTGTAAGAGTGTATATGTGCGTTTCTGCCCACCCTGGAGCTTGCGGCTAAGCTCAGTTTTCTCCTGCTCCAGTCGGCGGATCCTCCTTTCATAGGCCTCAGAAGCCAAGCTGTCTTCCAAAGTTCTCTGTAGACAGGAATCCACCCCTGAAGAGCCTTCAGAGTCTTTTAAACAGCCCCGGTCTGACAGAGAGCTACACACACACACACACACACACACACACACACACACACAGTGGAATCAGCAGAAGGCCTGCTTCTGAACCAGTATGCGACACTAATCCCAGCAAACAGAACACCACAAGCCACACATATCTAATATCAAAAGACTGTCAATTTTAGATAAATATGGATGATGTGAGTCTGCTTACTTTACCATTATCATTTGAATAGTAAGGGAAAACTTGCACCCAAAACCCACATCATTCCAAACCAAAGGCTATAGAGTTACATGTAACTCAACATGAAGCTTGAATGTATTAGTTGTATAGCTGAGCAGTGGATTGTGCCACGCTGACAAATTCCTCTTTTATGATAACACACTTCAGATCATAGCAGAAAAAAATCCTTACCAGTTGCTAGTGTAGGTGAAGCCAAGAAACGGGAGATGGAGTCCCGAGAAGGCTGTGTGGGAGGGTGGAGGCATCGTTTCCTGTGATAATGAGGCACTAATAAATCAACATTTTTGAAATGTACTACCATAAATGTTTCCTAAAATGCATTGCATCAATATGACCTAATGGTACCTACAGTGGCTTGTATTTAAGTCTTTAACTCCCTTGTACTGTTGCACATTTTTGTTATGTTACAACCTGGAACTGAATTTGGGATTATACAGTATGTCAAATATTGGTTGCATTAATATTCACCCCCGTCACTGTGAAACCCCAATATTAGTTCAGGTGGAACCAGAAGTCACATAATTAGTTGAGTAGAGTCCAGTTTGTCTGTAATCATCATAAAGTGTCACATAACCTTAATATACAGTAAAAAAAAAAAAAATCTAAATACTTAATACATAACATACCTAAACTACCAGCATCATTAAGCCAAGAAGTCCAGGACAAATTTCTGGAAAAGTATCAATCAGGATTTTTAAAAATAAAAAATATTCAAAGCATTAAGCATCCTGTAGAACACCATTATATCCATTATTAGAAAAAAAAATTTAAGTATGTGGCACAACTGTGACTCATACCGTGAGAGGTCTTTCACCAAAATTCAATTGACTGGTTAAGGAGGGTATTAGTCTGGGAAGAGTCCAAACAGTCAAATAGAACTCTGAGGGAGCTAGAGAGATTCACTGATCAGATGGGAGAACCTGTTCACAGGATTGGACATTGCACAAATGTGGAGAAGTAAGCCATTATTGAAAAAAAATCCAGATGAAATTCCATTTGGACTCAGCAAACATGGACAACGGTTCTTTGGTCTGATCTGACCAAAACTGCACATTTTAGCACAAAGTGCTAACTTTGGCAGACACCCAGCACTGCTCAGCACCTGAGAGCACCATCCTCCACCATAATAATTCACTTGAGTCAAATTAAATGTAGTCACTAAGAAAGGTACTTAAGTAAGAGTAAATAAATCGTTTGGTGAAAAACTACTTGAGTAATTACTTTACAAATGACTTTTTTTGTACGGTATGTCTACAACTAACACAAAAAAATGTTCTATTTTCTAATCTCTTGTTATGCTAACTAACAAAGTGAGCAGTAAATGTCTCCTCCATTATAGACCCCTGAGTGAGACACGTCACTGCGACGTCAGCCGTTCCTCCTGGTTACAGAAACATAGCGGGAGACTAGTGATTTTAAAGAGCAAGCCAGAATTAGTTTTCTAAAATGTTGCATTGCACTGTTGGGTGTCAGAATCAGCAAGTGTTCATAAACACATTCGTTTTTACCGCTTACTATCGAATCAGACAACATGTATGGACAGACCTAGTAGCGGAACTAAAGTAAAAATCTTATTATTTAATTATACTGAAAAAAGTACTATTACAGTGAACCATCTACTCAAATACTGTAATGAGAGCACAGTTAGTTATTTTCCACCGATGTTTATGAATGAATACTTAGTCAACCAACAAAATTCTGTTTTGTGTGTGTGTGTGTGTTTTAATACAATTTGTGACATTTTTCGCCTTCAAATGTTAAGACATATTATGTAAATCAAATAGTAAAAGTCCATTTTAATTCCAGGTTGGAGCAATACACACTGTGGAAAAATTCAAGGGGGTGAATACTTATGCAAGACACTTCAATGTAAATCTTATCAGACAGGCGAATCTGAGCAAACGCAGAACTGAAAGTCAAATGCCTCGTACAGGTCTGAATATATACAGGAGGCTGTGAGGTATAAATTCCTGCATTGCTGTCTCAAATCTTAAAGTCAAAACAGCTAAAGCCACTGACAGGGTAAATAGGCTTTTAAAAAATTTGGATTTGGGTCATGGTTTGGGTAATGAAAAGTCTAGGCTTAACTGATCTCAGTGAAAAAAGGAATTGAATTTGCACAACATACTGAATTCTTTAGGCAGTCGTCCTCCACGTCAAAGTTGGAGGTGTCGGTGGGGCTGCTGACTTCAGGGATGTAGGGGGCCTCGCAAGTGCGAATGTCGTCCCAGTTGATGCCTGAGAAGAAGGGGTGGCTCTTAAAGTCCTCGATGCCGTTCTGGCCCAGCCGGTGCTCCCGAGAGCAAATCAGCCTGCGCATTAGGTCTTTGGCCTCCTCAGATACATCAGACATCTGCATAGGGAACTGGAAGCGCTCCTATGGAGGAGAAAATAGAAAATAGAAGATCAATATATGTCAAATCAGGTTAGTGTACATCAGGTGAAGTGTATTTCTACTGGACTGGGACTTCTACTGGTCTTTAAAGTATAAAAGTAACACACGATGCTGAATTTAACCTTGGTACAAAGGGTTAATGACCTCACTGAGAGGATGAGGCGACTAATCCAGATATGGAAAGATAAAGTATATTTAATGCAAACCTAAACATTTTAAGACAAATTAAACAGGAGTCCACTCATTTACGTTTCCTGCTCTGCTAAAAAAAAAAAAACCTTAAATGAATTAAATTACATTAATAAGACAATGATTAAAGCACACCTCTGCATTACAGGTACAACATATAAAAAGTTATCTACCTTATGGTTCATGATTTTGCCGTATGTCTCCACTAACGACTCAGCATAGAAGGGTGTCTCCCCGTAGAGCATCTCGTACATACATACTCCCAGAGACCACCAGTCACACTCGGGCCCATATTTTCCTTTCCCGTCTTCCATGGCCTGCAGGATCTCAGGAGAGATGTAGTCTGGCGTTCCCACTGCGATCGAGGATTGCACCTGAGTGAACCACAGCTCAGAGTTACTCAGAGAATCCATCACTGAGCCTCAAGCTCTGGAGATCAGTAATGGAGCTCAGTAACGCAGCACCCAAGTTTCAATATGGATAGACTTACCGTTCCGTCCACCATGAGTTTGAGACAGGAGCCAAAGTCAGCCAAGCGAATGTGACCGTTCATGTCCAGCAAGATGTTGTCAGGCTTGATGTCCCTGTTAGTGCATAGACACATGAAATTTTTTTTTTTTTTAATTTACATTATCAATAAAAGCAAGAAGGTTTATTTTATTTGCATAGCAGCTTTCTGAAACTCAAATTTAAATACTGTACATGACATGCCAAAACTACAGAGCAAATGCAACATACAGCATTTATAAGGTTGATCTTATAGAATAAAGAGGACAGTAGCTTCATGGTAGAGATGTCGGTGATTCAGAATAGAAAAAAAGTCACAGAAGCTGGCTTTTTTTTTTTTTACTTCCCTGCAAATTTGAGCTCACTGTAAGCTGTAAAGCTTGCAGTAGAAAGAAAGGTCATGGGTGCTTGTGTGGTGCTGCATGACGCATTTACCACATTCATTCATTCTTGAATTCTGGATTCATTTCTCCTGGTCAAGGTTACTGTGTTTTAAATCACACATTTGTTCATATTCTGAATTATAGAACTATGTTCATCACAAAACGATGAAGCGTGTGGGGTTGGTCAGTGGGATTAGTCCAGTGATCCGATAAAACTGTACTCTCTAGCCCTGGAAGATGGCGAGAATCCATCTGGAAAGTTAAGAATGCTGTTTATGGACTGCAACCCAACCATAACGAAATCATTTTCAGTTTGTTTTCTGTAAAACCATGTGCTAATAAAGCTACTTCCCCCTGCTCTAGTCTCCAAGTTTATACTCCTGAACCAGTGCCTGCTGAACTTCAGTAGATCTACAGCCTGGATTGTACGTACTGAATATGATGATAATTTTGTTGTATGATCTAATATAAGCAAATATTACTGTATATTGTGGAGGTGTTATGCATTATGTGTTTGCCATGTGTATTGTGTAAGATCTTTAAGAAGGTTAGCCTGGGACCCAGTGAAAGAGAATCACAGACTAATTTGGTAAATAATAAAGGCATGTTAAGGCTTCATACCTTCACTATGAATGCCATAAATTTAATTTCATGGAACGAAGAGATTTAGGATTAACCAGTAAGTCCTTCTTTATGCCATTTGTCTAAGTCATAAGAGCTGCACAGTCTCATGCAGCAGGGTGGTAAAGCAGAGGGAGAACAATGAAATGAATGAGGCCACAGAGGTGGATGATTGTGCAGGTTACAGTGAGTGCACACTATTTAGCAAAAGGTTTGTGGACACCTGACCATCACATCTATATGTGGCTCTTCCTCAAACTACTGCAACAAAGTTGGAAGCACACAACTGTATAGGATGTCTTTGTATGCATTTTGTATGCCTTTGTAGCATTACTTAGAAGCTGAAACCTGTTCCAGCATGACAATGCTCCTGTGCACAAAGCGAGCTCCATGAAGGGTGGAGTGGAAGAACTCAAGTGTCCGTCACAGAGTCCTGACCTCAACCCCACTGAACACATTTGGGATGAACTGGAACACCGACTGCACCCCAGACCTCCTCACACAAGATCAGTACCTGATCTCACTAATACTCTTGCAGCTGAATGAACACAAATCCCCACAGCCACGCTCCTAAATCTAGTGGAAAGGCGTCCCAGAAGATTGGAGCTTATTATAATGGCAAATTCAGAATAAATGAATAACTAGTGTCAGGTGTCCACAAACTTTTGGATTTATGGTGTCTATAGAGCAAGAATATGGACCAAAAACTAATCCCTGAGCAAAGGGTTGTAGAAGGATTTATGTTCTTCAAATGTTTTGCAGTGAGGCGATGTAAAACAGGCTTCAATACCAATCAAGGAGAAAGAATAAAAGTATATATATTATGAGTCACACTATAAAAACACAGCACAGAGGTCGAGGAAAAGAAGAATGTTAGCAACCCTCAGAAGAGAAGTGTGCGGTAAATTATGTTGAAAAAGAAGAAGTTATGAACAGAGGAAGAATGAACACTGAAGAGGTTGAGGATAGAGAGACTGACAGCAGGTTTAAGTGCAAGATGAGAGACAGAATTAAGAATATTTGGAACCTAGTAATTTTGCTGTAAGAAGAGAAAAGGTACATCCTACTACAGTGATGCCGAATTCTCCAATCAGATTGGTCAGAAGGTGTTGATTCATTTTCTATAGCAGCAGCTCTGACAGTAGTCTGACACAGCTCTGACAGTGACCATTTAAATAATAGTTTTATATTAATGTGCTTGTTCTGACACTGTTTCTATAGTAACATCTCATTCACAGTGGATGTTCTACATAATCTAAGAGTAATAATAAATGCATTAAAAATGCCCTTTTGTGCATAAATTATGATAAAATCCAGATTTTTTTTAATTGCTGAAAATTAAAAAAAAATCTTCCAGTGTGGTTATAAATAATATTTGTTTACATTAAGGTAAAAAATATTTAATATTGATATACATGCCTCACACCTCCAGGGTTGAGGGTTCGATTCCCGCCACAGCCCACGTGTGAATATGCAAACTCCGCACACACAGAGTTCTCCCAGTGCTTCGGGGGTTTCTCCGGGTACTCCAGTTTATAATAACTCAACACACAGCCATTAATGTCTAAACCGCTGGCAACAAAAGTGAGTACACCCCTAAGTGAAAATGTCCAA
>JANDJT010000148.1:7384936-7395091 GCA_024331685.1 Stegophilus panzeri
TATATACACATATATGCATACATAGTATAACTCATTTAAAGGTAAGAAATGCTGCGTAGGTTCCTGCTGATGCTGTAAGCAGCCATGTTCATTTGGTGTCACTTGCTGAACTCAGAGATGAACTAACTTAAAGATGACCCAGGGGGTGTTTTCTTTGTTTTTTCCTAGTCGGGAGTCAGGAATTACGCAGCTGTGTGCCTTTCCTTCTGTAATTAAGATTATTCTGAAAATATTATTACTTCCAGTTGCCAAAATGCTTCCTCATCTTTGATCAGCGTTATAGCACTATAGCATCGGGTATCATTATCCAAAACATCGCTTCATCCCTTCATATCACTGGGTGCGCCTCAATCAGCTCCCTAGGTGGTGAATCAGTATATGGTGTACATGAGTTGGGGCACTGGTAAGGATCCTGGCTCACTACACACTGGGACACTGATGACTCAATTTCAGGCGACATGACTACAGTGGTGCTTGAAAGTTTGTGAACCCTTTAGAATTTTCTGTATATCTGCGCAAATATGACCTAAAACATCATCAGACTTTCATTTTCATCAGTCCTAAAAGTAGACTACAAGAACCCAATTAAACAAATGAGACAAAAATATTATATATGGTCATTTATTTATTGAGGAAAATGATCCAATATTGTACATTTGTGAGTGGAAAATGTATATGAAACTCAAGAATTAGTAATTAATTTGAAGGTGAAATTAGAGTCAGGTGTTTTCAATCAACAGGATGACAAGACCGGTGTGAGTGAGTGAACGCCCTGTTTTATTTAAAAACCAGGGATCTTCACAACACATCAGGCTGGAAAAGGTCACAAAACCATCTCTAAAGAGTTTGGACTCCACCAATCCACAGTCAGACAGATTGTGTATAAATGGAGGAAATTCAAGACCATTGTTGCCTTCCGCAGGAGTGGTCGACCAACAAAGATCACTCCAAGAGCAAGACATGTAATAGTCCATGAGGTCACAAAGGAACCCAGGGTAACTTCTAACCAACTAAAAGCCTCTCTTGGCTAATGTTAATGTTCATGAGTCCACCATCAGGAAAACACTGAACAACAATGGTGAGCATGGCAGGGTTGCAAGGAGAAAGTCACTGCTCTCCAAAAAGAACACTGCAGCTCTTCTGCAGTTTGCTAAAGATCATGTAGACGAGCCAGAAGGCTATTGGAAAAATGTTTTGTGGATGGATGAGACCAAACATTTTTTTTGGTTTAAATGAGAAGTGTTATGTTTGGAGAAAAAAAAACACTCATTCCAGCATAAGAACCTTATCCCATCTGTGAAACATGGTGATGGTAGTATCATGGTTTGGGCCTGTTTTTTTCTGAATTATAGCAGCGAATTCTAAAGGAAAATGTCAGGATATATATCCATGAACTGAATCTCAAGAGAAAATGGGAAATGCAACAAGATAATGAGCCTAAGCACACAGAGCTGTTTTGTACTGAGGAACAGGCTAAAATTCCTCCAAGCTGACTGATCAACAGTTTAGTCGCAGTTATTGCTGCACAAGGGGCTCACAGCAGATACCGAAAGCAAAGTTTCACATACTTTTTGTCTCATTTGTTTAACTGGGTTCTTGTTGTCTACTTTTAGGACTTTTAGGAGTTTTGGGTTGTATATTATGCAGAAATATAGAACATTCTATTCAAAAGGGTTCACAAACTTTCAAGCACCACTGTACATACTCAAGTTGTAAAACTTCACCAATGGCATTTATTAGCATCAGGCAGGACTGATATCTTTCTGACATTATATGCCTTATACATTTGTTAGCTTAATCACACACATTTCTGTCATGGTACTTCGCAGGCTAGCTAGAGGACTAGCTAAAAGTTACTAGACTCAAACAGACATTAAATAAAGTTCAAACTCTCTAACGTAAGTAATCAATTGAGAGCCACAAGAACAATAACAAACTACTTATATTTGTAGACGAAGTTGGGTGAGAGTTCGTTTGCCATTTTTTTAGTGGCTTCAGAAAATATGACGCCATTTCCAGTAAGGGAACATAGTGAGCATTGATGCTCGCTGGTTTTTGTGGTGCATTGTGGGATCTTTTTAGGGAGTAAATGTTCCAGTGGACTAGAAATATTTTGCGATTGAGACAGCACTTAAAATCTCCGACTCCCTGACTACTGCGCACTGGTTGAGACATTCCCTACCCATTCCCTTTCCTGACAATCTTATTCAACATTCTCTTGTTCTTACTTAACTTTATTTTATTCACAGCTCAGTAGATGCGAGTGGAGAAGTTTATACTGCTGCAGTACACCAAGAGGTGTGATACCCCTCCATCACTCCATAACCCAGACCTATTTTCTACTTCACACTCAAGCTACCATCTAATTACCTCTCATCCTCTATGAATGCTTTCTTCGTGTTCTTTTCCCACAAACTGGTTGCCACAATTATGTGTACATTAATCAAAATAACAACTTAAGTCTGTGCAGTCAGCAGACTGTGACTGTAACTAAAGTGCCCTGTTTAGTCTCATCACTGCCACGCCACAATCGTGCCAATCTACTTATAAAACAGACAAGCAATCAGGTGCTGAAACGCAGAAATCTTTGAATGCCATAACAAATTTTCCTCATTGCAGCTACAAAAATCATTTGTTAGGGTTGAATCACAGATAATCTACAACACACCCCTCTCTCTTTTCACTGCTCCATAAACACAGACATGGGAAAGTCTCTCTCAGCAGGAGTCAAACACACACACACACACACACACACATTTCCCCTGAAAGGTTCTGTCTATAACATTAGATTCAGGGACAAGTCCATCTTTTCAGTTCCAAAGCTTATCTGACATCAACAGCTAGACAGCAGCCAGTAACCACAGTGATCTTTTCCTTTCATTATTAAAATATCTTTGAGAACCAGAAAGCTCACTGACGGTGTGGTTGCTCTGTCCTCCAACAATCATCCAATAATATTACTACCAAGCAAAATCATGGGAAGTTCCTCACCAAGTTGTTCTCATCCTGGAAGGCGTAATGTAAAGTGGTGATCCACTGGCTGTCCCCGTTCACCAGAACGTCCCGCTCCTCCCGAAAACACGCCGTCTGAGAAAGGCAGGTGAAAAACCATGTGAAAGTCCATTTTCACAGTGTATTTCTGAACCCAGAAAAAAAACAACGATTCCTTGTTTCTTCATCTGTGTAAAATGAAGTCATAGAATGAAAACCTTTATTTATTACTTATGTATTTATTACTGTTTTGAATACGTTCCAATAACATGAATCAAGGATAAGGATAAGTTTAGTGCTGATCTACAAGATTGAGCAACTCCTAAACACTCCATGACCACTCCAGTCTCAGGCTAATAATGAGAAGGTCATTAGGTTTAGGTCCAAAACCCCGAACCCATTGTACTGTAGTGTGCGTCGTGCTGGAAAAAAGAAGCTTGGATTCTTAAGCCATGCCCACCTCAGCCCTCTTCAGCATCTTCCATTTGTTTAGGATCTTCATGGCAAACACTTTGTCTGCGTTCTTCACCTTCACAACAGCTACCTGTGAATGAGAGCATTTTCAGCGTTGGCAATGATAATGACAACAATAAAGCATAGTAATCTTCATAATTAACATGTTTATCTTTTTTCACTTTGATTCGAGATTTCCTTTATTAGCCACAATGGCGTTTTTATTTTAATATTACACAGTCCATACAGGATTCCGCAGAGTTTTTTGTGATCTTTGCGGCCAAAAGTGCTTGATTTTGTTGCAGCTTTTTTTCAAAATTTGTGATGCAACTTGTGGAGTTTTTTTTATGCTTTTTTTTTTGCAGAAAACTTCTTGAATTGCGAAATTGCAATCACATGAAATTCATGAAAAAATGTTTGTTGGTAAATGAGACCTTTTAACTGTACTCATGTTCGATGCACGTGTTGTGATTATGTCACATGATGCGTCTTGGCCCACATCTATGGTAATTTAAAAAAAATTGCAAGCTCCTCTGAATATTGTGGAGTTTGCTTGATTTTGCATTAATTTCTGCGATAGCAACATCCTGGAGGGACTGATTATCCCTCGCTTCAACTCTACAGGGAGAAATGCTTTAGTGCACCTTTGTAATCTATCCAGCTTTCTCATCTCCTCATCTGTACACTCTGCTCAAAGCTCTAAAGCTTCAAAGTTCATTCTAATACCATCTTCAACATCATCCTGCTTGTACAGTAATCTTTGTAACTAGAAATCATTAACTGAGGGTGAATCTCTGCACAACTGCAACGTATAACTTTGAGCTAACAATGAAACTTGACCATCATTCCTTATGCTTGAGATTGTTTAAAATTCCCCCCCACTAAACGCCATTCTAACTACACTAGCCATGTCCCCCTGTGAGCTGCAGACAACCACTCACTTCTCACAGGAATAATCCATTGAATTAATGAATTATTAATTTAAATCATTTGAAATTAAAATCTTTCCAAAGCCCAAAGACAATTCACAAAGTTAAGTAAAAGAAAAGCAGTGCAAGCAACTCAAGAAAATGGAAATACAGGACATATTTTTACATTTGCCTGGCTCTTTTACCCAAAGCAACTTCCATTCATACATCCATTTTCTGTACCGCTTATCACAGGGCTGTGGGTAAGCCTGGAGCCTATCCCAGGGAACTTGGGGCGCAAGGCAGGGGACACCCTGGACAGGGCACAATCACACACACATACACCCAAAGCAACTTACCATTGAGAAAGGATATAATTAAGCAGTTGAGGATTAGGGGTCTTGCTCAAAGACCCAGCCATGGTGGACTGGTGGTGCAAGCATTTGAACTCATGACCTTCATGAGTGGAGAGTGCCACCACTACCCTTTTTCCCACATGTATGAAAATAAAGTATACTGAAATATTCTCAACCGTACAAAAGGCCAAAGAGAGGACTTGGTGTCAGAATTTTGGCTAGGGCTTTTTAAATTTTATTTAATTTTATTTCTTCCTAAGCAGATTTAAATGACCCAAATACATTGTTTCAAAACAGAAACACATAATTTTTTCTTTTAAAATGCAAGCTTCACAGAGGAATAAAAATATTTTATCCATCAATTGCAGCACCAAATTATACACTGCCCTCCACTAATATTGGCACCCTTGGTCAGCCGCGGACTGGCCATTGGCACTGGAAGTTTGGGATTTTTTTCGGTGGGCCAGTCTTGTGCAAGCCGGTCTTTTTTTACAAACCCCGGCAGTATATAGCCTATATCCAGATATATACACATTAGCTTAACACAAACATTACAAATTAACAGATTGTGGGTTTTTTTTTAATTAATGATTTATTGATCAAAAAACATGTTGTGTCAGTTCAAATTTGGTGTATCAAATTGGGGCTTCTTGACAGCAAATTCCCGGGCTGCTTTTTGTTGCCAGTCCGCCCCTGCCCTTGATAAACATGAGCAAATAAGGCTGTGTAAAATTGTCTTTCTTGTTTAACCTTTTGATCTTTTATTCAAAATATTCACAAAAATACTCTGCTCTTGTGCATACCAAACAAATGCAAACAAAGCACAGGTTTATAAAAAAAAAATCTTTGAGATTTATGAGAAAAATATATTTGAAGTATATTCCCATTTATATTTTCATTTCTAATTTTTAATAAACCTGTGTTGTATTTGCAATTGTTTGATATCCATGAGAGCAGAGTATTTTTGTGAATTTTTTAAAGAAAAGATCAAAAGGTTAAACAATAAAGACAATTTTTCACAGCCTTCTCTGCTCATATTTACCAAGGGTGCCAATATTAGTGGAGGGCACTGTACATTAAACAGGTTGCACACGTGGATAAATGTGCACCGACTGCATCCATTTAATGGAAATGTGGGTTAAAATTGACAGGAACTAATTAAGATACTGGAAAGAAATTCTTACCAGACTTGTAACTAAGCTTTAGAGAAATGACATGGGACCTTAAACTACAATTGACAATTATTTATTTTTTTTTTAAAGAAATGGTGTGAACAAATTTTGTGATTTTTTTCTTCTTCTGACAATCAACTTTCACACTTGCTTCTTTAGTGCACACCTCTACATCAACCAAACAACAGACCGCAGACACTAAATGTCACGTAGTATGGGATTTCAAAAGTTGTACAGTGCCCACTAGGCATACGGTAACACAATACTAATTCTTTGGCAGTGTTTTTGTTCACTACATGGTGATTTGATCAGGGAGGGAACATGCTGCTCTTGGCCTCTGGCTTTACTCGTGGTGGACTAGCTTTCACAGTTCTCTTTGCTCCCTAACATTTAAAATGCCAGTTTCTCAGTCTGAGGCTTTCATCAGGCCACTCCTGTGCAACAATTAAAACATAGAAAACTTTATAAAAACAGAAAAATTACGACCACTGGTGTGTGTCAGTTCAGGATTTGCATGGCCACACTGAGCAACTTACGAACATTTTGTCTTTGTAAATGACTCCATGTTTAATCTCTGTTTCACTTGTAGTTCACTCCAGGAGTCCTGTTAGTCTTGGTAGGTATTACAATTAGATGGCTTGGGATGGCTTGCTACTAAATAAGCAGTAAGATAATGTAAAACACCTGCTGAAAATAGACTCCTGTTCCAAACACAGGGTCACTCAAATATCCCAATCCCACTGAATCCCCCTAGAGCATGAAGATAACTTGTCCCAAACCGTTTCCCTGCCCAATTCCCCTCAGCTTCACTTCCTTGGAAAAGGCTTCATAATATAAAACAAGTGCTGTATTTATTTTCATATGCTGCTGGTTCCAGCTGTGTCTGACAGGAAGGGCGAGACTCAGAATGCGCCTTAGCACAAATGAATAAATTGCCTTGTTAATTTGCGACAGGTTGCCAAATCATTTTGGCAGAGTCATTTTTGACTCTGGCTTAAGAATGTTTTCCATGTGTTAAAGCAATACAGGCTATGCTGGCACAGGCTGAGAGACAAAGCAGAGATACTGTGAAATAAAACCCCAATAAAAACATCTGTTAAGCCAGCCATGTGGGCTTTAATGCTGGGCCTCTCACCAGAGCCCTCTAGTTCACAGGGCCAATGTTCAACAACCAGGTCTTGGCAAAAAAGCATTGGCTTTCTTGGCATACCTGTCTAACACACATTCCCCAGTGAACGCATCATGTTTAGTGACATTTTCAGTTATTCTCCAGAAGTACTGAAGAGAGCCCTTTACCCATCTTCTGAGTATAATAAACATTCTTGCATGCCTACAAGGAATCTATGATCATAATTCTGCACCCTTTAAGTTCTTGACCAAATACGTTTTTTGGACTCTAGAAGCTGATATTACAGTGTAAACATGCTCCATATTTCTGAATCATGATCCCACTGGCTAATGCTGAGAATTTAAAAAAAAAATTATATTGAAATACATTGAAGAAATTTATATGTAGGAGCAGACTGTTGCCTATCCTCTATCCTCGCCAACTTAAACAAAAAGAAAATGTGAAGACAGATACACTTTTACGTAATTAGATTTATGATTATCCTACCGCACTTTTTGCTTTTTTTTGTTCTCGGCATATTAAACTATCCTCTGAGGCAATTCAAAATGGTTTTATACGGACAACTCCTTCCGCTAAAATGATACGGCGGGTTTTATGGGGCAAAATGAAATAACTCATTACACGGGCTATATGCGTACCTCTCCAAACGCTCCTCGACCAATCACCTTCAGGATCTCAAAGTCCTCCTTGTGCAGGCGCATCTGCTTCACTTTGGAGGTGAAGGGTTTGGCTGTAGAGAGACAACATATGATCAGATAAGCATCAAGTGTAGAAATACCTCAGTAATAAATGCTAACACTGCAAAAAATGGGAGGTAAATTTCCAAAGGCACTGATTACATGTATAAGATATACCTAATCACATATGAGGAGCTGGGATTAAAACAACCTGATGCACAGGATAACAAGGACTTCATAAATGCTGCATCAGAGCTGCCGTTAATGTTCAAGCATCAGAATGGGGGAAAAAGTCCCTTGTCCCATGACCATGGCATGGTTGATGGTGTCAGATGGGTTCATTTAAGAATTTCAGAAACTCCTTAGATTTTCACGCAACATTCTCTAGAGTTTACACACACACTCCACTAAGTGACAGTTCTGTGATTGGAAACACCTTGCTGATCAGAGAAGTCAGAGAAGAATGGCCAGACTGGTTCAATCTGACAGGAAGAATGTCGTCACTTTAAGAACAACCCTTTACAATCATGGTGAGCAGAAAAGCATCTCAGAACACACAACATGTCAAACCTTGAGGCAGATGTGCCACACAAGCAGAAGATCATCATGTTCCAGTCCTGTCAGCCAAGAACAGGAATCTGAGGCACAGTACAGTGAGTATAGTAGGCTTTCCTTGTCCTATACACCCTGAGGATGATACAAAAACCAATCCTTTGAGTATTTGAGCAACACAACGTCCAAAAGTGACACTGCATTTAAACACATTGCTCTCCAAATTGGCTGTCACACTGGTACAACAGACACAACAGTTATTATTGCTGTTGAACGTTATAACTGACTTGTCTCCAGTGTTACAGTACATCTAGGATGAAGGAGCTCAACTCTCTGAGGAGCAGCAGAAACTGGAATCTGAAAAGGGCAGACGCTGGATTTCAGGCCAGCACTCTGATAAAAAAGTGGGTCACCTTTATCCGCATCATGAAAACGATCACACCACCTACACCTCTCGTTACTACTTCTGTTTAAAATAATCCTGAATATATATATACAGTGTTGTGAAAAGGTATTTGCCCCACCCTAATTTCTTCTGTTTTTGTGTATATCTCATATTAAATTGTTTCAGACAAAATCTAAGATAAAACAAAGGCTACCTGAGTAAACACAAAATACACTTTTTAAATGATAATGTTATTATGTAATTTATTGAAGCAAAAAAGTTATCCATTACCAACTGGGCCTGTGTGAAAATGTATTTGCCACCATAGTTACTAATTCCTCAAATCTATTGGGACTTTTCCACTGCACAGTATGGCTCGACTCGACTCTGATCGCTTTTTGGGGGTTTTCCACTGTGGATAGTACCTGGTACTTTTATTACTACCACCCCGGTCGAGATTCCAAGCGAGCCGAGCCGACACTAAATGCGAGCCACGCAATGAGGGAGTAGGGAATTCTCCTTAACAAGTGGTTCTGTATTTTGCCTGAATAAATTTGTGCCATTTAATGCATACTTTGTGTATGGTAATATTCTAGTAATTGAAAATAATGTATTATTTATCTCATTACAGATAAAATTACAACAAAGGATTCTGTCTTAGATTTTTACATCTTGTTTGTTACCAATTTCCAAACAGGCGTTTATCGAAGTCACACCTGTCACAGATGAATCTAACTTAGTCATTTTGAGCACTACATAGGGTCTAGACCACTGTTATTTTACATCCTTAATAGGGTCCATGTTCAGTGAACAGGAAAGGCATTTGGAATACAACATTATTCCTGTGTGAAGGCGAGTGGAAAATGGCACCTACGTTCAGGCGGCATTAAACTGCAGTGGAAAAGCAAGCTCACAAAAGTAAAGCAAGCTGAGTCGAGTCGAGTCATACCGTGCAGTGGAAAAGTGGCTTATAAAACTGCATTCATAATAGGGTTTATCTGGACTAGACACAACCAGGCCTGATTACTGCAAACCCTCTTCAATGAAATCAACACTAAACTAGAACTTTATCAACAGCATGAAGTTGGTTAAAAGTTTTACCCAGTAACACATTATGCCAAAATTGAAAGAAATTCCAGAAATGATGAGGAAGAAGGTGATTGAAAGACATCATTCTGGGAAGGGTTACAAAGCTATTTCAAAGGTTCTGGGACTCAAAGGTTCTGGGAAGAACGACTGTGAGAGCCATTATCTCCAAATGGAAAAACTCTACACAGAAGTGGACAACCTTCCAAAATTCCTCCAAGAGCACAACAACTACTCATCCAGGAAGACACAAAAGAGCCAAGGGCAACATGAAAGGCCCTATGGTCTCTCTTGCATCAATAAAGGTCAGTGTTCATGACTCCACTATCAGAAAGACACTGGGCAAAAATGACATCCATGGAAGAGTGATGAGGTGAAAACCACTGCTAACCCAGAAGAACATTAAGGCTCATCTGAATTTTGCCAAAACACACCTTGATGATCCT
>JANDJT010000148.1:7438937-7466755 GCA_024331685.1 Stegophilus panzeri
CTTTTAATAAATCTTTTTGGCCTGCCACCATATCAGTGAATTTAAACTAATGCTTGCATTCAGAGTATAAGGTGTGCACGCGCTTAGGAGTGCACCTCCACTCATTGTCAGACAGTGTTTGATAACTAAAATACCACCCCTCTCTCTCTCTCTCGCTCTCTCTCTTTTTGCCAGTATCAGCCAGAGGAGGATGTCCTCCAGGAGAATTTTATTAATTTTTATTTATTTATTTTATTTTTAAACCACATTGTGGTATCGAGTACTTTTGGTGGTATTGGTACAGACTACTAGATTTTTGGTATCGTGACATCCCTATCCTAAAGTAACAGGCACATGGCAAGTAAATCATTTCCCATAATATTTAAGAAATCTCCACTTCTGCTTTGTATACCTACAGAGAGAGATCATATGCAACCGCAACTCCTGCTCTGTTTTCCACATTTGTTTGTACATAGGATTATACCTTTCTACTGCAGAGTTAAAATATCTTCTAGATAAATCCAGCCGCCTTCACTAATGGCCGTACTGTCCTTAATAATCACAAGGCTACAACTACATTCAATTCAGTCTATTAAAATGTCCAGATGCCAGGCCGCACATGGTCTAGTATCTACATTTAAAACATGACTACAAATTTTATTATGCATCAAGAGGAGAAATGTATGCTTATTAGAAGGTGATGTCCTTACTTCCTCTGAAATTGCCACGGTTCTGGAAACCTCCTCTGCCCCCTCGTGGAGGGCCACCACCCCTGTTGAACTGGCCTTTGCCCCCTCGGCTACGAGCACCACCTTTCTTGGGTGTGCCTTGGTTAGGCTTCTTCTCTGGAGGCAGGGCACTCTTGCTCTCCTCTTTGTATTGCTCCAAGAGCTTGGTTGCCTCCTCCTTCTGCAGCTCCACATACGTGACCTCTGAGAAGCAGTCGCCCACTTCTGGCAGTGTGTATATGCCTGTAAAGGAGAGGCATCAAACTCGATTTCAGCTTGAGCCACATCAGCATTTGAAGAGCCAAAAATCAAGGGCATTGTGTTAACTAGTGCTGGACACTTCTTTTTATTTTAACACACACACACACACACACACACACACACACACACTTTTCTCAGCAAACAGTTTTAAAAACAAAAGAACACACTGATGTAAAAATTGCTATAGTGATTAAAGACCGCACCAGACTACAGCGTAACTGACTGGTGACTACTGGACATTGTAATGCCATGCACTAGGTAGATTGTTCATTGACAACTGTTATTGCTGCACTGTTTGTACAGTTTTATTTGAGCCAATAAAAACAAACACAAGGCACGTCATTCTTATAAAAAGGTATAATACAGTTTTACCCGAGTTAAGATTGAATGGGAGGTAGACCTTATAATACTACGGTCACGAATGGTCAACCTGTATAGTTGTAGGTAGTTGTATCCCATTAGTGCAAATGCATATGGTTTTATTTCTGTTTTCTATTGCACTAATGAACATTATCGGCATATGTACGTGTCAACTGTAGAACAAGCGTCTGCCAATGCCGACATTATGGATCATCTACCACCACTGGAAAATACCCGTGTGAAGCATGGTTATATGTTACTGTACTGAAAATTTACAGTGCTTATTTTTGTCTATTTCAAAATAGAGGCAAAAATAAGCACTGTAAATTTTCAGCACAGTAACAACCATGCTTCACACAGGTATTTCCCAGTGGTGGTAGTGATTGGGAATCAATAAAATTCCTGTCCTTAAACAGTTAGGTGTTTTTTTTTTTTCCATGATTAAGAAAATGAATCAGAGATATAGTAGCTTCTTTATTCAATAAAATTTCAACTGCAGTACCCAGAACACTCCTTGTATCCAAATTCTGTACAGCTCACCCTTCATCTTTAGCACAGCATGCTCAGGGACATCTTTGCCATCGGTTTCAGCTTTCTTCTGAGTGCGCTCCTTGTAAGCCTCATCTGTGGGCAAGAGCACAACAGCTTTGCGCTGGAAGCCAGCAAATAGGCACATCTTCCTCCTCTGGGCAGCAGCAGAAACATTGGTCTTGCAAGGGAGAAAGGCATGGAGTGGGTGAGCAAACATTACACCACCAATAAACGCACAAAGAAACCTACACAACCCTCAAACCTCTTGCCATCCATATGGGAACAAAATGCCAACAAGCTCTTACCTGATCCAAAATGTAGTTCCTCTTCTTGCGGGCAGCAATCTCAATGAACTTGCCAAGAAAGAGAGGTGCACTTTGGGAGATGGCAGTGAGTTTTGCTGTGTCTTTGTTCTGTCGCTTCAAACTGTTAATCTGTAGATGGAGAGAGATGTTTAGCCATATGCTTTACAGCTAGTTCAAATAAAAAGAGTGCAAAAGTTTCAGCAGTGCAATAGGAGAGATTGCTCACCATCATCTTCTCCACAATGGTGTTAGTTCCCAGAATTGTGTATTTTCCAGGGTTCTCCTCGACATGTTTCGTCACCCATGTGGTTTTCCCAGATCCTGGAAGGCCAACCATGACAATAACCTAGACGATCAAATTGAAATAATATTAACAGGTACATAACGGCAACAAACATTTCAAATAAAAAAAATAAATAAAAACTTTAAAATTGACTTGCTGGGCTGTCGAAGTTACCTCGCAGTCTTTCTTGGTCTCGGGCCCCTTGGGTCCACGCACACGCTCATCCACAGCGATTTGCTGGAGGAAGGTGAAGCCCTCTGGCTGAGGAAAATATGGCGTCTCCTTCTGCCCGAAGTTAAACTCCACAGCACAGTTGTGGCAGAGGACATGGGGGAAGAGAGCACGTCCAGCCAGAGCCTCTTTACTGGCTTTGAATGCCACACCAAGGTCCTTCCCATTCTTAGAATATGAAATTTCAACTTCATCCCCATCAAAATTCTGCATGGAATAAACGGATAAACGTTAAATAAAAGCATAGACAAGAGGACAGCGCATTCTCGTAGTCTATGCGTTGAAATACAAGGTACAAATCTTACAATAAGGCAGCCAACAACATCATTTTCATCAAAAGCCTCGCCGTAGTCTTCAGTCACACAATTTGTCGTCTTCTTCCCCTTGATAGCGAATGAATAAGAATGCTCCTCCTCACCTAGTGAGAATCAAAGACACGTTTCACCAGCCAGATAAGTCACACATTAAAGTGGAGTAATACACTGGGGAAAGCATAGAATGGATCCGTTCTTTTCATGGCACACAAACCTAAATACTAGGCTTGGGACGACTAACAATAGAATTGCCAGAGTCCAACTAGAGATGCACCGGTGTGCATCGACCGAGATCGACCGATAAAGGCAATGTGTCACACTATCTGCCAATAGTTTAAAAACAGCCGACGATCAGAGTCGGTTATATCCGGTCAATAAAAAGAGGGTGGGGAAAACATCGATTTCGTGCTGTGTGTAAAGATGATGTATAGTGTGGAATGACGACAAAACTGCAGTTTGTAATCTCTGAACTGCTAAAATTTTACACCAGAAGTAAATTTTACGACGCAGACATTTCGGCATCAAGTCAATCACCCCCCCACCCCGAATTAAAGGGCCAGTACACCATTGAAAGATTTAAGTTGAAGATATATTGACAAAAAAAAGTATATATGGCACAGAAAAATATTTTTGTAAAGTAGTATATTTCATATCCAGTTAATGTAAATATATAAAAAGTTTATATTATATATTACCAGTTTGTTCAATGATGGAGTAGAAATACTTTTGTTTGTAGTGAGTGAATGTGAGCCTAACAGGAGGTTTTTTTTTTGTTTTTTTGTTTTTTTAGAATTCAGTCAATGTTAATATGAATTAATAACATTCAATAAGGTAAGAAATCTTACTTTAATCTTCAGAGTTTAGTTCATGTATTAATGTTAATTTGAGCAATGTGTGTTCTATTTATGAGACCAGTTACTGTCAAACAACTTGTTCAAATGGAGAGAATAAAGTTATTGGCATTACTTTCAGAATTCTTTTAAATTAATCATTATTATAAGCTGAACAGAAAGCTGTGAATGTCTTCTTTCACAAAAAGATGAACAGGGGATTAAATGAAGAAAAATGAAACGTTTATCAGGACGACTGTTATACAAGAACTGAATAAGTACCTTCGCTGCTGTTCACCATAGAGTACATGCAAGTATACATCATTTTATTCCAATTTTACAATGGCTTAGTTACAGCTAATAACTCATTAGGTTTGTTTACGGGCCTGACTTCATTGGAACATTCCTTACCAGGTAATTAATTATTTAAATAAATAATAAAAATTTAAAAAAAAAAATAAAAAGACTAAACTCTTATGTTAGAGATTGCAGCCACAGCAGACTTGTAAGCAGCTTATGGTGGTGTTTTCGCACTAATGACGCATTACATACATCTGGCTACAGTGTTCTGGTCAGCTACTTACCTAGCAGTAAACTGCCATTAGCCAGGGACCAGCCAATCTGCACATCATGGACATCCATGTTCTTACTCTTCACATGCTTCACAGGGATCTTCTCAAGAATCTGCAGGTTTCACAATTACACGTCATTCAGATGCTCGACTTACTCTACAGAGAGATTGTGCATATGCAGTGTATGAACAGATGCGATTCCCACCTTCATTTCAATGCAGACTTTGCCTTTGCTCACACCATAGGAAGCTCGGCCACCTGCCCAAAGGTAGGCAAAGCTCTCCATCGTGAGTGAAGTGGCGCTGTAGCGGTCTCGTGACACTTTGAAGTGCAGGTCACAGTTGTCTACACAAACAAAGAGATACGAGAGTCACGAATGTGCACACACCTCTACACAAAGGTGTCGAGTGCGCATAGAGAAGCATAACTCACATGGGTCCAGACACACCAGAGTATCATCAAACTCCTCATCCTCTTCCTCCAGAGGTGGCAGGGGAGATTTGGCCCTGAAACAAACGAGGCAGAACCATTAAACACAAGACACAACGGGCTAACCAGCCCTGACTGGAGTGCACTGGCACAACAATCCAGGTAAAAGGACTGCCTCTGCCACAGCAGGGAGATTTAAATTATTTTAAAAAATAAATAAAAATATGGACATCATTATGGCTGGACACAAGACTTAGCTTGGTTTTTCACAGGAAAGGGCTTTAAGGGCTAATTACACAGCATATGGGTCCTAAAAAAACACTGTTGTGCTTCGTTGTTACAGAAACAAATAAAACAGATAAAGGCTTTCAACACTGATCAGCATAAACGATTTTCAATGCAGTTAAATTATTAAAAAGCCCTCCGGTATATTTATATACCCAAGCTCTGTCTCATGTAGGTCATGATGAGTCAAATACTTACAGTCTGGACTCCCACAGAAGGTAGGTATGAAACGAATCAATTTTAAGAACCAAGCATTGCAATGGAGGAAAATGTGTACAATCCTAATATGCCGTATAAATCAATTATACTCACCCGTTTAACAAGCAAGAAATAACCTACCACCTTACCTTCCTTCACGCACGCACACAAACGCACACACCCAAATTAAAAACGAAACCAATACCAAAAAATACAAAGACAAGGAACCCAATACAAATGTGACGTCCAGAGAAAAACATACAAATTTTTTTTGAAGAAACAATCCTGGAAGAGAACATTAAGTCAGAGAACAACTAAAATGTGCAATGCATGCAAGCCACGAAGAATGAACGCGGGAACACTGCTACAACGACCCCATCCCGCTCGTTATCCCCTGCATGTGGTTCATTACCAGAACACCTCGATCGCCACAAGGCATGCGTTCGGCTACATGACACGCTGAAATCTGGACATAACGTCCCTCGTCCCTTTGAGCCAAAGGGGTGCTTTCACAAATGCGTACAACAATGTCCCTGCCAAACAATATGAGGAACAATGACATGGTTTTAAAACTTAAATCCAAATAAAGATATAGATTCTGCAGTCTTCAGACATATTACACAAAAGTACTGCAAGGTAAGGTTTTTTTTTTCTAAAAGAATAACCCTCAAATTATTTATAAATTATTAAAGAGGGTGTTTTATTATTTTTATTATTATATTTTTAGGTAAGGCATTGGCTCTTAAAGCCAATACATATTAAAAGTGGCACTTCGGGGATAATGAAGGCCATTACTCCCATCCTTACCGGCTGTATTTGCTTTCTTCAATAAATTCAAAGTAGCCCCTTCCATGTTCCTCTCGGCGTCTCTTAACACCCTTCTTATTCTTCTGATCAGCACTGATGTCTTTGTCCGCATCTCCTTTGAAAATAAAACAAACAGTGATGAAATGCTCAGGCGTGTTGGACCCTGGTTAAGGGTGGTCCACACATCCGGGAGCTCTCAGAGGCCTCCTTCCCACCCCTTTACTTAAGTATTCAGATGACCACCTCTGATGAGTTCAAACAAAAAAAAAAAAAAAAAAAAAAGAAAGAAAGAAGTGTATTCATGCTCTAGATATAGCAAGGTGAGAAGCCCATTCTGGTGAAATAAACCAGAAGAGAAGCTTGACATAACATTTCAGATCATATGAGCAATGAGGAAGAATAGTTTCATATTTACACTTAATCTTACACTGTGTGTCCCCCTCCCACACAAAAGAAAGGGAGAATTATACATGTGTATGAATACACCTATAAAAAGGTTTTAGATTCATGACCAGTTACTTACATGCTGATCATTTTTCCAGCTCAATCTGAAGAGACGCGTTACCTAACGTGACCTCGCAAAGGAAGCGGTTAGCTTTAGCTTGCTAGCTGATCTGCTTAGTCAACATACCCGCATTACATAAATATACTTACACACACACAGAAAGAGAGCTAACCACTTATAGGTAAACTCGAGGCTACATTCCTGCACCAAAACCGAAGTAACACGTTTAAATACTCCAAGTGGTCTATGCATAACAAAATAGCAAGTGATGCTAGACAAAAAAAAAAAAAAAAAAAAAAAAAAACCCACCATACAGGTTCCTCACCAGCACCGCCGCATAATTTTGAAATAAGCGCTCTAGTGACCGAATAAATCTCTTTAAAACGATTAAAAATAACCCGTACAAGAAAGTTCATTAATTGCCTGGCCAAAAACAAGAGTCCAATGGACGCCATTACGTTAGCGCTCTCTCTCTTGGTCCATTGTCCCAGGAGCACGGCTAATAAACTAGCCTAGCATAAACCTGACCGTATCCGAGTTAACCTTACGAGGCTCGCTAATAAAGACTGCGACAGAAACCCTGCACAATAAGCGCAAGAAACTCACCTAATAAAATAAAACACGACACCAGTTAACTAAAGTTAAACAAAACCGCCGAGAAGCCGCCTGTCATATGCTAAGCTAAGCCTTTCATACACCGAGCGACAAAGCCGCTAAACCAATCATAGCGTTAATCATAGCGTTCGTTAGCAGCTTTAAACCCATTTCACCTGCACTCACCCTCAGTCGGCTGCGACTCTTGCTCACCATCTTCTTCGTCGATTTTGTCGGCGGCGTCGTCGTCGTCGTCTTCCTCCTCGTCGTCGTCGAACGCTTTGTCTATCTCAATCCCGGCGTCTCCATCTTCCTCCTCTTCGTCGGCCATTTCGTCGTCCTGCCCATGGTCCTCCTCGCAGTTGCCCTGTGCGCTCTCCGGCGCGACGCCGCCTCCATTTCCCTCCTCGGCCTCCATGTTCTCGCCCGCAGGCTCTTCGTCCTCCTCCAACTCTTCGCCCATGCATTCTTGTTCGACCTCAGCGCCATGCCCCTCGGCGCCATTTTCCTCCTCTTCATCTTCCGCATCTAGCGCGGCGTCTCCGGCTTGGGCCTCGGCATCGAGCGCGGCCTGTAACCGGTCCATGAGCTCGGCCTTCAGGCCCTTGTCTGAAAGCTGACGCTTTTTCAGCTCATCCTTAAGCTCGTTCACCTTCAGCTTCTTCACGTTAATTGAACTCATGTTTTCCGTTGCTTTAGAAGTAGAAATGACTAGTGGTTCGAATGTAAAATGTTTCTTTCGCGCCACAGGATAACAATGAACAGCCTGCTTCAGTATCTACAGCGCCGAGCCGCGTTGATCCTCGACCGCGCCAATGGTCGTAAAATCCGCTCCCGCTTTGGCAGCGCTGGGCGGAGCCACACTACTAAACACGCCCACAATTACGTCATCTCCCGCTTCGAGGCTTAAATACTGGTTGCTGTGGACCGCTCGTGCACTCACGCAAATGAGAAATTACTTATTCGTGTGTAGTTTTAGTTTTATCTGGGTTTAAGATACATGGAAAATATGACTAAGAAGACCCGCATATTATACACATCAATGTCGAAATTTCTGCTGCCGATGTTATATTTACTTTGCGATTTATTTTTCCTTGTGGTCTCTTTATTTAATTGTTTGTTTGTTTGTTTAGTTATTTCTATTTTTTGCTTCTTGTTTTTGTATCCTTATATTACCTTTTAAGAATGTCTTATTGTCAAATTGTATGTTGCCTATATTTGCTGTGTGTATTTGAGACGCAAACAGAGTCGAACCTAGATTATGTGGGGGCTCCAGGCAAAATACATGCATGGGGCCCTTCTGACAGATTTTTGTTGTTATTATGTCTTCATGCTACGCAGAGATATAATTATACAATGTACATTTAAAAGTGGTCAAAACACATCTAACAGAACATCAAGTGTTCCTTTTTTACAGCTTCATAGTGTGTTTTACAAATAGGAAATCAAACCTCAGTGAGGAAACAAAATGTCCATCATTAAACATTTAACAGTACATTACCATCTTAAAAACTCTGCTTACAAGCCTCAGCTAAAGCGAATGCTGCCACTACGTCCTCGATAATCAAAACTTGCTAACTCTAGCTAACTATTAGGCCTACCAATATTTTATCTTGCAAATAATAAGGTAAAATTAAACTGAAATTGCTCAACAAGATGTGGGTTTGTTTGTCTTTAGTTATCCTTAGATCATTCATCATTATATCCATCAATTACCTTTGTCCTGTTTCCTCTTTTCCTCCTCCTCTTGTTTTGTCTTGCACTTCTGGCTGCCAGATAAGTAAGTCCTCTTCATTTTCAGGAATAGACCCTTTTCACATGACATCACGCTACTTCCGTTCTGACTCAAAGCAGTGTATGGTTACGTCCACCACCATAGTGGGACTATGGAGTTTACCCAGTCCCTTCTACATCTGCTAGAAATACATCTAGATCATGTACAAGGACTCGTAATTTTCACTTACGACACGTTCTAAATTGATAAAGAGTACAGATTCTTCATTGAGCAGTACCTGTTTGATTATGAAGGGAAGCATTTTTGTATTGTCCAGCCCAGCTTACGTTAGCGGAGGAGATAGGATAACGGTAGTTGTTAGCTTTCTCTTCTGCAAATAGAAAGTCTTTAAGTCCTTATTCTTGATTTAATTTACTGTAATACAGACAGCAAACTCTTGTTGCAATCAAGCAAAATCCCAGTGTAGCTCCTGTCTTGGATGAAGTGTCCAACTTGTCGCTGTTTCGGCGCCCGGGAACGAGCAGCACCAAGCCGGACACCTCACCCAGGAAACACTGCGGTCCGGCTCCTGGTCACCATCGAACATATAGTGAATGACACCCTGATGGTGATGCTGAAATAGGATTTTGCTCAGTTGCAACAAAAAATGAGTGCTTCATTATTATCATTTTGCTTTAAACACACTAAGGCCATAATCTAAGCTTGTGTTTTGCCACAGGTAGATAGCACACACTGCTTCTCCTTCATCTTGTAGGATTTGATGCATATATACTCTGGTGAATTTTATTTAAGATCCTCTCCCTCCAGAATGTTTAATTTTAGCAGTAAGAAAACTGTTTTGTTGTCAAAAGTGGAATGTTAGTTGCACCACCCATGGTACTATGGCAACGTAATGTAAAATGGAAGTACGTATACACTGCTTTGCGGAAAGGCGGAGGTTTTCTGACGTCATAGTGAAAAGGGTCTATTAAAGCTCACGCAACTCAAGTGTGAAGGGGTACACTCTTCCTGTGCAAGTATGAGCAGAAACGAGTCTTCAAAAAAAAAAAAAGCTGTTGCTGCACATTATTTTAAGATTAAGATGAAAATGCCTGATTATTTAACACAATAACACAATACAGTTTTTATTTATTTATTTTTTATTTAAGCAAAAATAGTTATCCAACACCTATCACCCATGTAAAAAACTAACTGACCCCTTAAACTTAAAATCTGGTTGTGCCACCTTCAGCAGCAATAACTGCAACCAAACGCTTCTGATAACTGAAGGTCAGTCTTTCACTTACTTCTAGGACTAGGACTTACTTTGGATCACTGTATTGCTGCATAATCCAGCTGCGCTTGAGTTTCAATTTATGGACTGAAGACCGGACATTCTCCTTTAAGTTTTTCTAGTAGAGAGCAGAATTCATGTTTCCCACAATTATTGCAAGTTGCCCAGGCCCTGAAGTAGCAAAGCATCCCCACACCATCACACTTCCACCACCATGCTTGGCCTTAGGTATGATGTTCTTTTTGTGTAATTCTACGTTTGGTTTATACCAGATTGTTGGAAACTCTCTATTCTCTATTCCCTCAGATATGTATAAATATGTTTAGGTTATAGTTTGATTTCTGTCTCATGAACTTTCCAGAACCTGTCTGTTGTGTGCGTGGCAGTAAACGTGTCACCATATATACTATATATGTTCAGAAACCTGTACATTCTTGTATTGCCTAAGATGTTTTTCGTGTACATGGCCAGACAGTGTAACTGCCATATTATTTCCACATGCCTACACCCGGCTATCTGTACCTCTGTATATGTATATAAACCTCTCTGAAATCTGCAATAAACCAGAAGTCTCTCTGAACTAGTCTGTGTGTCAGTTTGGTTCAGTCAGACTCTCTCCGGCGCCGTATACACTCTGAGGCAAACCACATCAGCGCGGTAGCATAGAGAAG
The DNA here is from genome assembly GCA_024331685.1 of Stegophilus panzeri. Classification (NCBI taxonomy): domain Eukaryota; kingdom Metazoa; phylum Chordata; class Actinopteri; order Siluriformes; family Trichomycteridae; genus Stegophilus; species Stegophilus panzeri. Next base: position 7,449,829 of record JANDJT010000148.1, read on the forward strand.
AGAAAATACTCTACTCTTAACATAGAGAGGCTGATGGCTGATGGAGGAAAAGGGATAGTAAAAGCAGTTATTTACTGCATCCCTACACAGATGTAACAGGACCCCTGTCTTCCAAACAGTTCCACTTTCAATTCATCAGTCCACAGAACATTCTCCCAAAATGTTTGAGGATCATCAAGGTGTGTTTTGGCAAAATTCAGACGAGCCTTAATGTTCTTCTGGGTTAGCAGTGGTTTTCACCTCACCACTCTTCCATGGATGTCATTTTTTGCCCAGTGTCTTTCTGATAGTGGAGTCATGAACAGTGACCTTTATTGATGCACGAGAGGCCTGTAGGTCCTTTGATGTTGTCCGTGGCTCTTTTGTGACTTCCTGGATGAATCATTGCTGTGCTCTTGGAGGAATTCTGGAAGGTCAGACACTTCTGGGAATGTTCACTGCTGTGCCGAGTTTTCCCATTTGGAGATAATGGCTCTCACGGTGGTTCTTTGGAGTCCCAGAACCTTTGAAATAGCTTTGTAACCCATCCCAGACTGATGTCTTTCAATCACCTTCTTTCTCATCATTTCTGGAATTTCCAGTGTGTTACTGGGTAAGACCTTTTAACCAACTTCATGGTGTTGAAAAAGTTCTATTTGAGTGTTGATTTGTTTGAACAGGGTTTGCAGTAATCAGACTTGGTTGTATCTACTCCAGCTGAACCCCATTATGAATGCAGTTTCATAGATTTGGGGAATTAGTAACTATGGGGCAAAAACATTTTCACACAGGCCCAGATAGTATATGATGACTATTTTGCTTCAATAAATACACCATCCTTCAATTCTCTATATTTTTTTATTTATCAGGGCCTAAATAACAAGTGTGTGTGGTCCTCACCAACATCTATAAACAAACAAATAACCTCAGGTGGCTTCAAAAAAGACAAAACGTAAACCCACATTCAGAAACCAGGTGGGAAAAAACAAGTACACCCTTCCTACAATCATTAAGAGCGTAATTAGCAGCCAGGTGTTACTAATGAAACACACAAGATTAGTTAATCATTAAGAAGTGTGACTACCTCTATATGAGCTGAACCTTTGGCAGTTTGGTGTTCTGGAGCATTTAGGTGTGTATCTACATCATGCCAAGAAGTATGGACATCAGGCATGACCTCAGAGAAGCAACTGTTGCTGCTCATCCATTTGGGAAGGGTTATAAGGCCATCTCCAAACAATTTGAAATTTACCGTTCTACAGTGAGAAGGATAATGGAGACAAATGGACAAATGGAGAGCCACTGAGACAGTTGCCAGTTTTCCCAGGTGTGAGCTTCCCAGCACATTCAGTCCAAAGACAGACTGTTTAATGCTCAGAGATAAAGAAAAGAAAAACCCAACATCATGACCTACAGACCTCTGTAAGAACATTAAATGTTTGACAGCACAATCAGAAAAAGACTAAACAAGTATGGCATTCTTGGAATGGTGAAAAAGCCCCTTTTCTCCAAAAAGAATCTGGAGCATGACTTAGGTTTGCAAAATTGCATCTGAACAAACCACAAAGGTTTTGGAACAATATCCTTTGGAGTGATGAGACCAAGGTGGAGATGTTTGGTCTTCATGCACAGCATAAATGAATGCCCTTCAACCTCAATGAACTGAAGCAATGTTGTAAAGAACTCCTACAGAAAACGTTTACTTCAAGTTATTGATGCTAAAGGTGGTTCTACATGTTCATTATTTTTTACTTATTACATCAGGCATCGAATGCTTACTAAGCAGTAGCAATGTCTGAGACAGTGGAGACAGACAAGCAGTAGCTTACTAGCTTGAAAGGACTAAGTTAGCCACAACGATTAATGTTAGCTCACTATTTAACAATAGGTCATAAACTATTTATTTAGAAGTACATGTACAACTGTGCTTGACTCTTAATTTTTTTGCATATGTCTGTGTAGTAATGTGCCAGGAGAGGTCGCTATGTTATGTTCTCTAAGCTAGCTGCCAAGCAAACGGCAATTATCATTAACCAGCAAGTTCGTATTAGCTTAGCCACAATCGAGCTAGCATTAATTCACATCTGGCTTGCTTATTAGAGATAAATGTATTAATTTAAAATGTATATCCTGAAGTTATATATTTCTGTTAACCTGCTTTGAGACAATGTCCATTGTTAAAAGCACTATACAAATAAAATGGACATTTGAATTAATTGGTATTTTCAAATGAACTGAAATTATATTGTCACAAAGGGCAAAATTTCTCTTATATTAAATATCATACTTTTTAATGTCACGTAATGTGAATGTCCAGTGTGCCAAAAAAAGCACACTGAAATACTGAACCAGAGAGAACCGGTTTCCTTCGGCATGGGCTGTAATGAATGCCCATGTCTGTGGCTGTAATTTAATTGGGTACATTTTCACGAGGCTTTTGCATGTGGTAGATTTTACTTAAAATTTTGTACTACATAATATGCAGAATGCTAAGTTTACTCGCTTTTCTCAAGTGTGTTTTTATTGTAGAAAATTAGGTAACTGGTGTGGATTTTACCCAAAATCACAGATAACTGCAGTTGATAACTATACTGTTATTATTATTATTATTATTATTATTATTATTATTATTATTATTTTAAATAAGTTATGCAATTAAAGTGTTATATATTTATCGACCCCAGAAATAATTTTTTACAATGAAGAAGAGAGGTAGCCAGTACCCTAACCCTCACCATGCGGTAACCAAAACAGACAAATCCAGATATAATGTATTAATTTAGTATTAATTGTTGACTTTGTTAGCTAATATTTAAGTAACTTCTGATTTATGAAGTACGTGTTGTTGTTTTTTAAGATTTAAAATTCAGAGAAATTACATTATTATCTATTATCTATTATATCAAACTGATTGCTGAATATACAGTCAGTTGTATATAATAATGCTATAACAATATGCTGTATATAATATATAATAATGTAGGCTACTTGTGTGTCCTGTATGGGTGTAATGAGTTGGGCTCCAGATAATCTGTGACCCTGACCTGTATAAAGCAGATACTGAAAATGAATGAATGTTAGGAATAGATAATATATAATAGATAGATAATAGATCATAATGTAATTTCTCTGAATTTTAAATCTTAAAAAAACCCCAACAACAACATGTATTATAAATCAGAAGTTACTTAAATATTAGCTAACAAAGTCAACAATTAATACAAAATTAATACATTATATCTGGATTTGTCTGACAAGACTCTTACGGAGGTTTGTGGCGATTTCAATTTCTAATAACTTTCTCTGGAATACTTTCAACACCTCAGAATCTACAAAAAGTACAACAGTAGATTTGATTGAGATTAGTCTACAACAGGTGATTGACAGCAAACTGGTATGGTGGTAATATTTTCTTACCCATATATACCTGTCGATGGGGGGCGCTATTTGTATGTGCTAATGGTTGTAGTGAAGGGCACAAGGACTCACTGTACTGAATCGATTCTTTTGAACTACCAGTTGAAGTGAATTGAAATTCCGAATTTGCGTCATCAGAGTAGCACCTAGTGACATCGTGTATTATCTACATGATTTCCAATTCAGTAATCTACATTTAAAGCTTTATATTGTCACGTTGTGTAGGCCACATAAAATAATTGAGATGATTTATTGTATGAATCTTGCATTTATGTGATAATAGAGTGGTGACAAACCAAGTTCACGCTTAAACCTGCAAAAAGGAGATTAACCAAAGTTTAATTTTTAAAAGCATGCCATATAGCCACACCGAATAAAACATAATGAAAATCACAACTTGGGCAGAACCTTTGCTTGGCAAATCGAAAAGAATCTTTTAAATGAATCGATTCTGTTTGTGAATCTCCCTTCAGTAGGCTATCTCACCATGCGGTAACCAAAACAGGTCCCAAGCTTCAGGTCTCCTGACAATAACTGGGTGGCACCCTTCTTCTGTACGGACTTGGAAAAGACAATGAAGGCGGAAAAACAGCGCTTCTTCTTCTTTGTTTTGTTTTGTTCACATATTATTCACAGCTAAGCAAGCTAGTCCAGGGAAATTTATTATGCCTATCAATTTAATAATTAGCCTAACACAGTTCAGTTGAGTTAAGTGAAGATAAGGCGAGTCTCCGGGACTTCTCCGGGGGTTCATGCAAGAGACTGATCAGTGGAGTCTTCGAGTGAACACTTGAGTGCTTTTTGGAGCTGGATGGAGCGCGTGCATCACGGCACCGAGCGCAGGTCACTTTAAACACAGTTTCCGTGTTGATGCGCGTGCGGCTGCACCCACAGCCTTCTTTCATCACTCGAACCGAATAACATACAGGTTACTGAACGGTACTTTAAAAGGGCGTCTTTGTATACAATGGGGTCTTCGGAAATAGCTCGGAAACAAAGATACGTAAGTATAAATCTACGTGACGGGCACACATGAATCTAACGCACCTAGTAAGATAATGCGCATAAAACGCAACCACAGGTGGTGTTTCATACGTTTTTTTTGTTTGTTTGTTGTTGTTGGTGTTGTTTAATGACGCATAAGTGCATCCAGGCATGCACAAACATGTGGCTGTCTAACTTGGCTGGGGTGATGATGTGACCGATCTTGTGCATGTGATTGCCTCCAGCTTGCGCAGATGACCAGCACTAAGTCGCTCTCTCAGGCTCAGTTCAGCGCTGTGTGTGTCCCGCGCGCCGAGCGGCTCTCTCCAGAAGGCGCAGGAGCTTCAGGAGCTTCCGGAGACTCAAAATCCCTCACAACCAAAAGCGAGAGACCGGTAACACCAGACGCGGCTCGTTTGTGTGAAGAATGCGTCGCTCGAGTGCTTGTTTTACAGGAACAAGCTCTGCGAGTGTTAAAAGATGGTCACTTTTCCCCCAGAGTAAGGACATCTCCACTATACCTACTCTCAATCGGTGTATTTGAGACACTATAACGCGAAGATATGGCTGTGCGTCACGGCTTTGCGCACACTGACAGTCCTCATACAACAGTTTCATGTGACATGGGACTGACACACACTTTGTAATTTAATCTCCATTACACGCACAGGCTAATCTCTCTCTCTCTCTCTCTCTCTCTCTTGCTCTCTCTCAAACGAGTTTAAATCGATTAAGCTCTGCAATAGAGCCCGTGACTTCATGTCTCCCCCCTCTCCACCTCTCATTACACAGGGAAGATGGGAAATAATGGGTGGAATATAAAAAACCCAGTTCCTACTGAGAGGATAAAATGAAAGTGTAATGTATTTAAAAGACAGCGATGCACCAGTGGGCAGCATTTGTCTCAGTCAATACAGTATGTAGTAGATTAAATGGGTTAGTGGACCACTCCTTAATGTAAGCCAGTCACACTCATAAAATCTTGGACTTGTAGACTCTGCATGCTTCATATGCACTAATTAATTCTGATGTCCATTTACTGTATTTGTGCAAGGAAGGATGTGACTTTACATGCAGAATTCATCTTGGTTTATGACATGAATGTATTCTCTACTACACAGAATTTGCAGTTTAATTCACATCCATAAATAATAATAATAATAATAATAATAATAATAATAATAAGAAGAACATTATGCATCTATGTTAAATGACAAGTTATTTATGCCACAGCCTTGCATTCTTTCCCCTCTCTTTTTACATCAGGATCCAAAACTCTCCATCCTTCTCTATGAGAGCTTGCGAGTGCCTGCTTGGATTGGCCTTGCTGGTTGCTGTGACGTCTGCTTCACTCACCTGAGCCAGCTCAAGCGGGAGGCCATCCACATGCTCCTAAAGCAAAACCGGACCATCTGGCCCAATTCTCCCCCTGCCAGCATCTCACCCGGCTACGATGCCTTGGGTTCTCACACTCTGCCTAGAGCCATCAGCACTCGTTCTCCAAGTCCCAATAAACGGCAGAAGTTCAGCAACCCGAGAACGGAAAGCTGGGTCAGAGAACACTCGCGCTTTGAGACCCTGTGGTGTGCAAATAATGAAACGTCACGTTTTGCTGACACGGTAGGTGGCTCTGTTTAAATACATTTCATCCATTTTTTATTATTGTAAAATGCTGACTATTCACATTGATTGCACAAATTATTAGAATATATATTTTTTTTAATCTAGAACCCTACAACTGAGAATTTGCCTACCAGACAAGGTTCCAAGTAGAACAAATCTTTAGTTATTTCTTTAGAACCTTTTATATATATAACCTCCCAACTGAAAGAACCCAGACCCTGTTTTCTAATGATTATCCATTGCATTTCTCTGCACTTGATATGAACTGTGAACCATTATCTCCAATGTATGATGCAATCCCCATGCATTTTGTAATGACATGTCACTTTACTTTCATTTTATGTGCACACTGATGATGTCCAGGGCACGTGTGTATGATTCACAACCTGCCCTAACCAGTCTCAATTAGAAACCAAGAAATTGGCTGTGTGCCTTCTATAGTTACTGGCAAAGTGCTTTAGTGATTTATTCCTTTCATACAGTAGCCAGTCAGAAATAAGGACATGATCAATATCATGGTAATATTTAATGACTAGTGGAATATTCATACTCTCACAGTGCAGGGCAATAAATACAGACAAAATGGAAAGCTTTCTACAGTAATAATGTTTCTGTACAGCACTTGCTCCTGTATTCCACTGCTGATGTGGGGTGGGCTGGAGACTCAGCTGAAGAAGTGCATGTATGTGTAACTAAATCTCACCCCTCCCATTGGAGAAGCTAAGCGCAAAGTGAGAGTAGACAGAGGCCAAAGGAAAGAAAAAGCGAGCAGAGGGAGTATCAGTATGATGTACAGAGACCTCAGCACATCCATTCTCCCAAATGAGTCACAGGATCCCTCTGAGCAGTAACTGGCATTACAGCATGGCATTATTTTCTTGTTCGAAAAGCATGCAACGAGCTCCCGTTTCACATAGCTGGAATAAAACATCGATGAGGCATAAAGGCAGACCTTGTTGTACATAGTGTTCCTCACCACTGAATGTGAGTTACGATAATCAAGATCAAGCTGATCTGAGATCTGATTTGAGAGACGGGCCACAGACTGATGTCTGAAGGGCTGAAGAGCTGACTGAAATGAAATGAAGCTCAGAGCTTTTATAGTCTCTCAGGAACAAAGGAGGATTTTATGCAGTATGTCCATCAGACAAGGGGGTGGCTAGTAAACCGCAAAGTGCAATATGGAAAAGCACAATTTTATTGTTGTGTGTTCAAATAAAATGGCAACTGCGATCAGGATGTTACTGTTTATATTTCTAAAAGGTTATAAAGAATCAAATAAAGGATTGGGAAACATTTATTTATTTATTTACTTAGATTTTTACCTCATTTTCTCCCAATTTGGTCATTTGCTAATTCACACTCTCACTCACCCCACACTCTCCTAGCGACCAACTGGGAAGGGTGAGGGCTATTACATGCTTCCTGCAAGACACGTTAAGCCAGCCAACTGGATCTTTTCAAACTGCTGCTCATGCTAAATCATAGGGCAGCACAACACACTCTGACAGTCCTGTCAGCTCATACATGTCCATCATTGGCTAGTGTTACTCTGATTGACAGGGTAGTGAGTAGTGCTCACAGATGCCCATCATTGGCTAGTGTTACTATGATTGACAGGGGAATGAGTAGTGCTCTAAGATGCCCATCATTGGCTAGTGTTACTCTGATTGACAGGGGCATGAGTAGTGCCGTCCCTCCCACCCAGTCATGCTCTAAATATAAACTGGCTCCACCCAATGAACTTGTCACTGAGTGAGTAGTGGAGATAAACATCATTTCATTTTTATTGTATGTTTCTTTTTTTTCTTTTTCTTTTTTCATTTTCATTTTTTCATGTTCATCCATAAGTTAAAAAATACTTAGTATACAAAGAAAAAAAACAGCATTTGTCTCTGCTACTGGGTCAATAAAATAGTTTCACTATTTAGAAGCTGCTTGCTTTGAGAGGAACAATGTTTCCACCTCGCTGTGAGAAATACAGTTAGGTTCACTACAACCAACACTTTCTGTGATAAACACATCTGAGGAAATGGTGTGAGCTCCCACTGGTTTCACACATCTCTACTGGCCAATCACTTATTTATTCAGACACCTCTACCAGCCAATCACAGTGGATGTGGACAGGTACTGTTGGTTGGAGACCGACTGCTGCGCTTTGCTCCATCCACTGTGCCTTCAGTGTGTATGATTTCTTGTAGAAATGGGTCACAAATCTTCAGACAGTGTCTGTAGTCCCTGGCAGCCATTTTACATTCATTCCAGCATTCATGACCTCATCTAACCATATGAATCAGGTTGTGCTCCTTCTGTGATTTTGACTCAACTCCTCTGAATGTAAACCTACGTACAAAAATAAGATGGCGTGATCAAGCCTGTACAGTTGTGATCATGGGCTGCCACTGTGAAAATACAGAAAAGCATTCGCTTGAATATAACATTGCTGTTGTCAAAAGATAAATTCATCTGCATAAGCCTAATGTATGACTCAGACATTCTGTAATAAAAAAATGTAAAGAATAACTTAATATTTGAGTGGAAAAATTAAGTTATGTTATATTCTGTAGGTTTCTCAGGATGGTATGAAAAAGAAAAAAGACGATGAGGCCACGGTTCTCTGCCGTTTCAGTGGTCCTTTGACATTCAACACTTCCAAAGTTGCCGCGATGCTGCCTGCTGGAACATCTGCAGCTTTCTCTTTCATCGTGAGGTAACACAAGTGTTTTTAGCATGAGAAAAGAGGATTGTTTTTTTTTAAATATCAGAGTTAATTATTAATATTTATTATAAATAACTAATAAATATAATAATTATTAATAATTATAAATAACTGTTGCTGAATCCTTTATAAATGGGAGTTTGCATTGTTCCCATTTGAAGTACACTGAAACACGATGGACTGCTGAAGTGAACTCGCAGACAAAATGGTATTAATGTGTCAACTTCTTTTAACAACACCAAACCACATGTCCCCAGGGCTGTCCAGAAGTTGCACTTGACCTCAAGAAGGAGGAAGCAGTGCTCTGATAATGATTGCTATCCCACAAACTTCTGTGGTCTTCTCCAGAAGGACCCTCCTCCTGTACCATTAAACCTTTTACAGACTCACAGCAAGAGCAGAGAGTTACCAGAGATGGCAAAGGTACCACTGGCCTGTTTTATTTGTCGTCTAAATCCCTAAAATAGAATTAAAAATGATGCGAATTAAAATGCATGAAACTACTTAATTAATATTTAATCTATATATGGTAATATAATATTTGATATGATAAGATTTGATTGGATTTGATCCTGGATTTCTCACTTGTTCACATCCACACAGCCCTTAAACCTTTTACTGTCCCTTTCTCTACTTTGTGGCTGCTCCCAATAGTAGGAAAATCGATTCAGTTTAATTGAAGCATACGCTGCTTTCAAGTCTCCTAGTTCACACCGCTGGAGGATCTTCTTGAGTTTCACAGTAGATAGCTCTCACAGTAGCACCTGCTGGTGAACAGGCACTTAGTCTGGCTGCACCAAGAAAATCTGCCCGAGCAAATGGACTTTTAAATAATTCATCTCTCATAAACGCAGTGTAAAAGGACACTCAAAAGACTTTTCGCTAGTCATTGAAGAAGTGCATTCAATATCAGACTCAAGTTTAGTGAGCTAGCGATTCGATCATATAATTCCTTGAGACAGGTCATCTCAGGGCTTCAGTAATGGGTAATCAATTTTTATCATCACATAGCTACTCAGGAGATCAGGAACATTACCTTTCCAGAAATCTATGAGTGACCTTCATATTTAGTTTATGGACTAAAAAAACCAAAAACCCAACAAAACAAACAAACCAAAAAAAGGTTGCTGTATTTGTCACAGTTGTAACAACTTGCCAAGATTTCTTGCTTAAAAATGGAATATCAGTTTATGTTGTGATTTTTGGAAAAAAAAAGTAATTATTACTTAGTCCATAAGTAACAAAGTAACACTTTTTTAATCCTCATTTACTTAAATTATTATAAATGCTATTATAAAGAATCATGGTAACACTTTCCATGAAGGTAATATCTTTAATAAACCATAAACACATACTGTATGCACTCTTATGCTATAATGCATTCATAAAGCTGTACAGACATTTTTAGAATTATCTATGAAAATGGAGTATACTTTAAAGCTATCGTTATGATGCATTATGAATTGTTAACATAAGTGTGAAGTGTTAATGCAAGTAGTGTTTACTAAATGTTATACTGTATATATCAGCAAGCCCCACTTTCTGAAATCCATTATGAGAAGATATAATGGTGATATAGTGTGTTATAAGCACTACATATAAAGTATTCCTTTAAAAATGAAAAAAAAAACAAAAAAAAACAGTGCTGCAAACTGTAATGCCTTTTCAAAAATAGTTATGATGATGCATACAGTATAATGCCTCGTTATGAATGCACTATAATGTGTTACGAATGTATTTGTAAGTCATTATACATGTGGCCTTCATAAAAAGTGTTAACTCTTGTATTAGAAAGTCGGACTGGTTTTTCATAAACCCCTCACCAGCTGACATTTATTTATATGTTTTGTCATGTTTCCAGGTCAGAGTTATGCTGAGACTCAACCCGATTCTGACGGCAGAAACGTCTCAGTCCCATGCCCTTAAAGTGGACCTACATAAGAAACAGGTCACAGTGTTGGATACTGTCACACAAAACACACAGAGATCAGCAGCAGGCACCACTTTCACTCCAAAGACGTTCACATTTGATGCTACTTTTGGCCCTGAGTCATCCCAGGTACTAATCACACTGTTTTTCTTACTTCTGTCAAATCATACACCTTTACCATGCAATCTTCACAATAATCATGGTCCTAATTCCCATTCTCTATTATTTTAACATAGGTTACCAGTGTGTGTGTGTGTGTGTGTGTGTGTTAGATTTATACTACAATTGATTTATATTCATCTCGCATGAAAATGTAGCATCAATTAAATCTGTCAAGATGCCACACCGTAAAACCGTTGCCATCAAAGCACTTATTTACAACGTATTTTAAAAAGTACTGGAATATCTTTACAGATAATTCCTGTAATTCTATCTACAGTATATTACTGCATGTTTCCATTTTGACAGTAAAATCAATATAAATATAATTATAGTATATAATAAAACATAATCCAGTACATTTGCTAATGTGGCTCATGCAGGATACAACCGAGCTGAAGGTTAAATCTCTTGCTCAAGGACCCAACCATGGCAGCTTTGCAGTGCTGGGATTTGAACATATGAACTCAAATCCTTAACCACTGAGCCATCATAACTAAAGCACAGTGGTAAGGGACATGGACAAAATTGCATAGCATGTATCAATATATTGCTCATCAACATGAAATGGAATCTGTATCCATGAGCTAGATACGCAAATTTCAAATACTCCAAAGGTGTTATAATACTATGGGGAGTTTTACTGTACAATAAGCCTACAAGTAAATCTCTTTGGAAGAGCTTCCGCTTTGTACTTTAGTGCAATCGATTCAGACTAGGATAAAAAAAAAAAACCCAAACAAACCCGAATTCTTTTGCACAAACTACATTAACTCATTTAATATTTTCACTAGGCAAAGGTCTGTGAGAAGAGTTTGTATGAGGTTCTCCAGTCTGTTGTTGCTGGAGCAGATGGCTGCATCTTATGTTTTGGACAAACCAAAGTGGGTATGTGTAAATGTGTATACTACTGTATATTAAAGCCTGCTGCTGAAAGATGTATTTAGTAGAAAAGTATTGCTCTTCTCTCTGCCTTGCATCTGGATGCTTGATCTTTAACATTTTCATTTTCCCACTTAAAGCTAAATTAATAAATTATACAGAACAAAAACACAGTCTAGTGTTTTAGGCCACTGTGCGCCACTTACTTTATCAGCACATAGAGGCTGAGATTCAACTCTGAAAATGTCAGTGGTAGTGACTTGGAGTGACGCTTAATGGATGTGCATTAATGTTGTCCTCTCTTTAGTGGGGTCTCTATATTGGAGGTCATCGTGGTCTATCCACTTAGAGGGTTATTAATAGTTATCCACCTAAAATCATGAATACAATTCTTCCTTGCAGCAACCTTGGAGAATTACATCACTGGCTATTAACTAATTGAATTTGCAGCCTATCAGTCATGATTCCTGGCACAGAGACAGAAGTTATAAATCTTTTAAAGCAGATTGCAGTTATGTATGGCTAATGGTGGCTTGCATTTTTATTGGAGATGACATCCTAGGAACATATTTTACATCATATGTGAATTGATATTGAATTGAATTAATAATAATTGAATTGACACAGCTGTGACACATAAACGTACTTGTATATTCTGTTTTCTCCTTATATCTTTCCTGATCACTCTATTTGTTATTTACAGGAACATCTTACACAATGATCGGATGTGATGATGGGACACCAAACCTTGGGATCATCCCTTGTGCCATTTCTTGGCTTTTCAAGCTCATTAACAAGAAGAAGGACAAGACATGGGCAAACATCTCAGTATCTGTGTCAGCTGTTGAGGTGTGCGGGGAGACTGAAGTCATCAAGGATTTACTGTCTGGTTTTGAGGCTGGTGATCACACCCATAAGCCTAATGTTTACCTCCAGGAAGACCCTGTTTGTGGAATACAGGTAAGGCTTCAGATGCAGTTTTGAGACTCGGATATGTCAAGGGGAATTGAAAAGATTATTAAGAGATAACATATGGTAGAGTGGCAACAAACGGCCACATAAATGCATTATTCATTGACTATGTCATGTGAATATTTATAAGGAAGCAAAAATCATGTTGAATAAATCAAATCCTCATTAATATTATAATTGAGACATTATAAATGTGTTAATTAAGATTTCATGTCAAAATTTCCTTTTAGCTTTACAACAACAGGGTGGTAAGTGCTCCTACAGCAGAAAGAGCAGCCTGCCTATTGGATACAGCCCTAGCATCTCGCAACAAAGGCATGGCAGGGTGCAGAGGGACTTTTCATCATCACTGCCATATGTTCTACACTCTGCATGTCTGCCAAAAACACATAGAGAGCAGCCCCACATCTGGGAGTAAGTAGCACTGTTTCTATTGATTTCTATTGATTCTATGTCTGGTATGTCAGATTCTGATATCATACTTTCTGTGACAAAAATAATGCAATAAATGCATATCTAAGCCATATATAATTTATAAAATAAAATAAATGGGTTGGGCTTTAGCCATTCTATTGTTGTTGTGTCACTCAAAACTCTTCCTCAGTGTATGTGGAACAAAGCAAGCTGAGCCTAATTGACTTAGGATGCTGTACCAGAGAGAGAAGTAAGAACAACACAGAGGTCTGTCTTCTTGACCTGGGCAATGTTATTATGGCCAAGCTGAATGGGCACAAACATGTCCCTAACAAGTATGTCAGTAAAATATTTTAGTTACACACTGAAATCAAATACGTGTATGGAAAATCGGGATATGAGCATTGTCACATTGGGTTTTTTTTTTTTAACAGGGGGAGTAAACTGGCCATGCTTATGCAAGACTCTCTTGGAAATGTAAACTGCCACACGACGATTGTAGCCCATGTCTCCACCTCTCATGAAGACCTGTCTGAAACTCTGTGCACCATCCAGATTGTCTCTCGCATTCGAAGATTACAAAGGATCAGAGTGTGTCTTTTAAGCTTTTATGAGATTTAAATACGAGCATTTATTGCTTATGATAAAAGCAGTTAATTCTATCTATGATTGAGACAGTCCTCTTAAATCAACAAAAGATACTGAGTGATCTTTTTTTCCCATTATTAGAAACAAACCTGCAGCTCACCTGGATCAAGAAGCTTGGGCAAAGAAAAAAAAGCAAACGATTCCTCTAAGCTAAGAGCGTTTCGCTATGCAGGTTCATTGGAACATACTTTTTCTTTGCCTCACCTCTTTGACGATCAAGGAGACTATTCTGAGAGTGATAAGTCATGCGACACTGTGTTCTGTGTGGATCCAAAAGGTGTCCTTCATGATAATAAAGGGGTCAGAGGGAATCAAGAGTTTGTGCCAATAATTCCATCTTTGCAAAGGAACAAGGCAGACTTAAAAAGCTCTTTCTCTATAAAGCACAGTGATATCATACAGTCGAATCAAAATTCAAAAGAGATGAAAAAACTTCCTGCTCAACAAAATTCTAGTACTCCTGATTTGGAGTGTTTCAAGTGCAACACCTTTGCTGAACTACAGAATCGACTGGGATGTATTGATGAAAGTGAAATGGTTGGCTTGCATTCTTGCAAGATACAGCCTGCAAATGCTGTCGTTAAATCTGAACCTCTCTCAAGCAAAGTTGTGAAGCTACCAGCTGAAAAGCCAGAGATTCAACAATTTCCATGTAAAAAACAGGCTAATAACCAGGAACAAGGACAACCTACTCAGAGAGATGCCTTTATGAAGGACATTAAGGAAATACCTTGTGAGTATAGTGGTCAAGACAAAATTACTCAAAAAATTCTCCCATGCTCACCCAGATTTCGCATGGCTAGTAGCTCCATGCCATGTGAACAAGTCACTGAATCCCAAAGCCTTACTAAAACAATGGACACGACTCCTTCTGTACCTTTTCCAGTGGAAGGGCTGTCATCTGATAAGTCCACATTGCCCCCCAAGATTCGGATACCTCCTGTGGGCAAAAGCTCATCCTCCCCGTCTACTGCCCTAGGGACACCAGTTTCTTTTCCTATTACCCGATGTGAAGTTATTCCACAGTTTCCTAAGGAGAACCAAGGAGAGAAAGCAACCATCACTGTAACAGTTCAGCAGCCACTGGATTTGAATGGACATGATGAACTTATATATTCTGTGGTTAAGGAAGTGGAGGTCAATAGCCCAGTTAATAAAGGCAAGGCTGCAAAAATAGCAAATATTGCTGAGCTTGATTCTCTTCAGAACTTGCCACTAGGGCCTCAGCCTGTGAAGATCATTGGCAGTGTTGGAAAGGAACAAACTGCTGCTGATTCTGTAGCCGAAGTTCAGGCTTTAAGTACAATTGGTAAGACATCATCAGATTTATCTGCAGGCAAGACCATTTCTATGGGTCAAAACCATGCTGTCAACTTAAAGACTGACAATAATCCCTCTCAACTTGACGTTAGGTCAAAGGAATCCCAGTCTAAGACTGTCACAGAGGTGGCCAAAACTGATTTTGGCTCCACTTCCCAATATGAGGTCTCAAGGTTCAGGGAGTATGCATTTGAAATGGCAGCAGAGCAAGAACGTGTTAAGGGAAAGCGTAACCAAAGTAGTGGGCAGCTTTGTAGAGAGTTCAAAGACAAGATTTCTCCAACAAATCAGACGACATTAGAAGATTTTCCGATGAAACCAGAAGAAAATCTAGTCAGTAGTTATTCAACTTATGACACAAGCAGTCTTACAAGAGCTTGGCTTGATACTGACAAACAGCATACCTGTAAGGACTCCCTTTATCCCTGTACAAGCTGGAAAAATGAGACGTCATATAATCCAAAAGCAACGCTAGAAAAAAAAATTTATGTTGCGAAACCAAGTCTTGTAGAATGGGCAAAATATAGTAAATCAATGCCTTCAGTGCCAAGATCAGATAACAACAGTCCCAAGATAAACAGAAAACATGTGCAACCTACTATGACCCAGACAACCTCAGAGAATCAGCTCAAAACTGCAAGACCCAAATCCCCTATTGATGAGAGCACTAAGCTATTTAGTGCAAAATTGGAGCAGCTAACAAACAGAAGCCGATCCCTAAGTAGATCACATGTAGAGTGTGTTGCTGTACAGCCTTTTGAGCAGAGCAATGCTGTGTTCACTCAGGGTTCTTCAAGGAGTATGGAGGGCAATTGTACCCCACCAAGGGTCAACAGACATCTTGAGAAGCAAAATTGCCAGGATTTGGGTTCTAAAGGAAGTTTGGAAGGACAATATGCATTAGCTCATGCCAAAAGCACTGCCTGTCCTGGTTTGCTGACAGTTTCTGAAGCAGATATCCTCACTTTGTCTCAGGCTAATCATAGCCTTAGGAGAGTTCCAAGGTTTTTCCCACTTTATGATGTTGATGAACGTGACACTACTCAGCCTTGCAAACATAGTCAGCCCAATATGTCAAGTGTAAACACGGTTTTGTCTAGCCCAGCAGTTCACACGTTGTCTGGAACGGCCCCCAATTTATGTGTATCACCAAAATCTAACAGACGCTCAATAAATAGAAGCTCAAGTCTGTCACCTGATGGATTTTCCAGAAAACAAATCTCATGGTCATCCCAGTCTTTATCCCGAAAGCAGGTGAAAGTGTCTATCTCCTCCAAATATCCAAGCAAAATACTGAATGGACGGGTTGAGTTTCTTAGAGCAAGTGAGGACTCTCTCTCTAGCTCTAGCCAAGGTAGCTCAGATATCGACGATCTTGAGGAGTCAAAAAGAAAAATTAAACTTTTGAGCGACACCTTACCTTCCCCATACAGTAGGATTACAGCGCCACGTAAACCAAACCACTGTAGTGGGCATGCCAGTGATAACACAAGTGTTCTGAGTGGGGAGCTTCCTCCTGCCATGTGTAAGACTGCGTTGCTCTACAATCGCAACAGTATGGTCAGCAGTGGTTATGAAAGCCTGAAGAGGGACAGTGAAACCACATATAGCAGTACTTCAATACATGACTCAATCAGCGATCAGAGCTGCTTCTACAGTACTCTAAAGGGTGCCAGAATTTCCAAGAAAAGAAACAACACAGGTAAATCATGTATCAGGCAAAATCATTATTTTCCTCAAAATTCTACAAACAGTACCTCATAATGACAATGTAAAAGAAGTTTGTTTGAAATCTTTGCAAAGTTATTAAAAATAAAAAACAAAAAAAGCACATGTACATAAGTATTCACAGCCTTTGCCATGACACTCAAAATTGAGCT
>JANDJT010000148.1:7487903-7518976 GCA_024331685.1 Stegophilus panzeri
CAATAATTGAGGGAAACATGAATTCTGCTCTCTACCAGAAAATCCTAAAGGAGAATGTCTGGTCTTCAGTCCGTAAGCTGAAACTCAAGCGCAACTGGATTATGCAGCAAGACAATGATCCAAAGCATAGGAGTAAGTAATAGTCCTAAGAAGTCAGTGAAAGTCTGATCTCCAGTTATCAGAAGTGTTTGGTTGCAGTTATTGCTACTAAAGGTGGCACAACCAGATTTTAAGTTTATGGGGGCAGTTAGTTTTTCACGTGGGTGGTTTTGGATAACTTTTTTTTTTGCTTCAATAAAAAAACTGTGTTGTGTGTTTACTCAGGTTGGCTTTGTTTTATGTTGTATTTCGTTTGAAGATCTAAAACAATTTAGTATGAGATATACACAAAAACAGAAGAAATCAGGATGGGGAATCAGGAAAGGGGGTCACACCAGATACTGAAAGTGAAGGTACACATACTTTTGCCGCTCACAGATATGTAATATTAGATAATTTTCCTCAATAATTAAATGACCACGTATTATATTTTTATCTCATTTGTTTAAATAGGTTCTCTTTATCTACTTTTAGGACTTGTGTGAAAATCTGATGATGGTTTAGGGCATATTTATGCAGATATATAGAAAATTCTAAAGCGTTCACAAACTTTCAAGCGCCATTGTAGATATATGGTCTGTATATAATTAGATAGATAGATTACATTATATCAGATACAATATTGTGTGTGAACAAATGCCTGAAATAATTGCTCTGTGACACTTCAGTAAGTTTAGCTACTTTGGACTTTGTGCAATTAGACAACATTTGACATTTATTCCAAGTCATGGCTCTAACATGGTTAAATGCTTAAAAGTGATAGGTGCAGGCTGAGATGATGAATTAATCGCTGTTTATACTGACCCCATGTGGTGACTCCTTTTTATTACCTGAGTAATAAAAATTGTATGTGGTAATCATTTTGCAGTGCTTTTCTAATCTATGTGATTGGTGGTTGTTGAACAAACCCTTGCAACACTTTCCCTCAGTGTTTTGGTCTTGAGGGATGTGCAGTATTTAATGGGTATCTGCATTTGTTATTGTAGACCTTTCCCTCCAGTGGTCTCATCTCCATCTTGAAGAAGAGAGCATGTCCAGAGGAATGCAGTCCTGTCAATCCCTCTCCATCTAGAAGCTCCTCCAAATTCAAAGTCCACTTCAGTGAAACAGATGCCTTACTGGAAAATGGTATGATTTTCTTGTGTGGAATTTTATACTTGGTGTGATACAACCTAGTAGTATTAATATTTGTATTATATTAATGTACAGATGAAGTGGGTGAAGACTCCTGTTTGTTCTTCCTTGTCCTGTGCCTGGTAACGGTGGTCATCAGCATGGGCAGTACCATGCTCTACTGCTTCCTGGGTGGGGCTTATTCAAATATTTGCACGGATTTCTCACGCAACATGGACTTTTACTTTGGATTTGTATGCCGAGTGGTGGACACTCTCACACCCTGGTCCATTCCTGCATTATCATAGCCCTGTTGCACTGGTAACACACTCCTGTTTTTCCTTCATCCGATCTGTTTTCATCATCAAACAGCAGAAACAAAGGATACCTCTTTACCTGGTGAAGACAATTGGACAACTCAATTCAAGTGTAAAAGTATTGTCAGTTAGTGGAGACTCATCTTCCACCATACACAGATTGTGTAGAATTCACATTATATTAACTACTGCATCCAATTAACTAATAATTCTATGCACTCATGGCTTGTTTCACCAGATCTATTTTGATTTCTTTTGTGTATTGATAGCAATAACATTCCATAATTATGTATTGTCAACATAAAAAAAATCAATTCACTAATTAATTTCATTTCAATTCAATTCATCACATCACCACATAATTTGCTTGCTTATAAAATTTAACCTTGTTTTGTATTCTATAATGTCAGACAATATTTTATGCTCACAATATTTTAATACTCACAGGTGCACACATCTGGAAATTTCACTGTGCTAAACTGAAATGCATTGTTCAGTATTACTGTGGCTGTTACTTCTATTGATGCAAATGAATAGATCATGTTGATGCACATGAGAACCAACAGCACAGGTCCACATGAAAAGCAGGGTATTATGTGATCTGATTTTACTATTAAGACATCCTGTTTAATAATTTGTTTATACAGTAATTATGACTAGACTTGTTGTGACCAGATTTGGGTATAATGTGTTACTTTGTAACGCATTACTATAATCTAATGACTTTTTCTGATGATGCAGTAATGTAAGGCATTACATTTTAAATTGATATAATTTGATTACAGTTACTGATGTCAATAAAATTACATTACTTGCATTACAAATTTATTGTTAAGAAAACGATATGAAGTAAAATGCATTTTTAAAATAAATCACGTTTTTCGCGGCTGCCAGGGGAGTAACCTAGTGGGCTCCAAAGATTTTTTCTTTAGCCCCAAATAATTCTCCACTTGGAGCGGTTTGTCACTATGAAACTGAATGTCAGTAAAAGAAGACCGCCTGTTATTTTATATCTTCAGTGAACGGAGACGAGATCAATCAGAGAGGGTTTACAGGAGAATATGTGGAAATACTCGTGTCTTATTGGCTGACAGTCTCTCAGTTCTGCCAAATGCTAGCTCACACAGTCAGTGTGAGGAAAAATGGATATATACACCAGTAAAGGGGTTGAAATTGAAACAGTAACTTCATCTGATGCTGAGCACGAAAACAAGGTGTGTAAATGTCTAAATGAGTTCCAGTTTACGTGAACATGATATGGGCAGAGCATAAGGAAAGATAATGTGCTCAGCATGGTACTGTAGCGACTAAACCCATACAGTGAGATCATGGCTAGTGACATCAAAAGTGCCTAGTTAGAAAAGTTTTATATTTAATCAGTCTGGTAGTCCTACAAACAGTGACAACACCTGACGCAAGTTTTATTATAAATCCAACTTTTTCTGATCATGTCATTCATTGATGTGCTCAAACATTACTGAAAGATCTCTGAGTTTCACTTTGTAGTGTATTTTTGTAGGTTTCAGAGGTTTTGAAAGTAACATGAAAGTAAAGTTATTAGTAATCTGATTACTTTTTACATGAAGTAATCAGTAATGTAATCAGATTACAATTTTAAAGTAGTAATTAGTCATCTGTAGTGGATTAATTTTTTTGAGTAACTTACCCAACGCTGGTTGGAACAAACACCGAAATGTGTCTGTGTTTTTTTAAATTATTCTGAACTTTATTTATAGCTATATTCACTGTCCTATTTTTAAAAGTCCATATGAAAAAGATGCTTTTGTTATGTGTGCCCTCATTCACACAGACAGAAAAGTTAATTGTATAATGTGTATAACCCTTTATGCTAAATACATTCAACTATGAATATAAATTCAAACAAACCTGCAATTATTGGCACCCACAAATTGCAAAAAGTGACATGTATAAAAGAAATATTCTTTACATATTTATTCTTAATAAATTAAAGCTGATTTAAAAGATTTGGCATTAATGAGATTCGTTTTCGTTTAAGGCACATTTATCAACTGAAAGGATATTTTTGGCTCTTATAATCAGCTGTTTGAATCAGACCTATGCTTAGTCTGACTTGTGACCTGCAGGGTGTTTTGGCTGAACTTCGGCTTTCTGTCTTCATCATAGTGGTGACTGTGATCATGGTGGGAAATAGAAGTCAGCCATCTTGGCTCGGCAGAGTGAGCAGGAACTCTGGCCATTAACATCTGCCTTATTGGGGCCTACTAATAACATTAAGGAGTCCTTTTGTCTTTTCTTCCTCCACTGATTTTAAATTATATTATAAATTCTCTAAATTAACACTAAATATAAAGTATGACTAGATGCAGAATACATGTAGAACTAAAAATCAAGTCTGTCCTGTCTGGCTGCCACCTTGATTCGATCTTGTGTGGTTTAACAGGTTAATATTGTCTTCGTGAGACGGTCCCAGTGTGATGGGAATTTGTCAAGACTGTTTCATGAAAAAGAATGTTGCCAACGCATTTCTTTCACTTGTGGGTTTTTCATTCTGTACACCGTTTTGTTTTGCTAGTGAAAAAGTGCATTGTATAAATGCTGTGCAAACCTGCCTGCCAGCTGAGCTGCGCTTTTTCCTAATGAGAACAGATGCAGCTCTAAAAATGCTGCTTTTCCAATGCTGCCATAATGTTATGAAAGCCGATATGAGAGTTATTGAATGCTTGCTTGCATGTGACGGACCTGTGGAGGAATATTTCAGACAATATTAAACCAATGAATGAATGAATGAATGAATAATTAAATAAATAGTAAGCTGGGAAATGGCGCCACTGTGTGGATCTAGATAATACAGTACAGTTTTTAATAGCCAGAGTGATACAGCAAGATGGCTAACCATATCCTTCTGCACAGTGACTAGCATCCTGCATTAAATGTGATCTACAAGGTAGACTCTTCATTACACTCTGTTTTCATTGTAACATTAGCTGTAGCTATTACTGATCAATAACAGGCCCACTTTCAGACATTCTGGCATTATGTCAGCAAACATAGCTGCTTGTGTCTGCTCACAGAATGTAGCAAAAGCAAAGCTGCCACCTCGTAACTGTGATCCTGCAGCTCTTGCGATGCCACTAGTCTTGGGAAGGATTTAAGGAGGTAGTGAGTGAGATGCTGAGTCAATTAATGTTAGCAAATCTTAGTATTCTTATAATCTCCACTCTCAGAGAGAGTACGTTCAGGTACCCCGGTATGTGATGATAATTTCAATATTTGACATATTGTCCAGTCAGTCTGAGGCTATCATGGGCACAGGCTCACAAAAACTGGACAGTTGAAAATTATTTTAAAAATCACCTGGTCTTTTTTCAGTCTTCAGCTGTCCAGTTTGGGTGAGTCTGTGCTAATGATTGCTTCAGATTCTTGTTCTTAGCTGAAAGGAGTGGTACCTGATGAGGACTTCTGCAGTTGTATCCCATCCATGTCAAGGTTTGAAGTTTTGTGTTTTCTGAGATGCTTTTCTGCTCACCACGATTGTAAAGAGTGCTTATTTGAGATGCTATAGACTTCCTGTCAGCTCAGGCCAGTCTGGTCATTCTCCTCTGATCTCTCTCATCAACAAGGGGTATCAGCCTGCAGACTCTCTGCTCACAAGATTTTTTTTTTTTTTTTTTTACCATCCTGTGTAAACTCTAGGGACTGTTGTGTGTGAAAATCCCAGGAAATCAGCAGTTTCTGAAATGTTCAAACCCACCCAACTAGTACCAACAACCATGCCATGGTTAAAGCACAGAGATCACACTTTTTCCCCATTCTGATGTTTGATGTGAACTTTAAGTGAAGCTCTTGACCTGTATCTTCATGATGTTTTCACATTGTGATGCTGCCACATGATTTGCTGATTAGATAACTGCATGAATGTGTAGGTGTACGGATGTTCCTAATAAAGTGGACGTTGAGTGTAAATGATAATGAATTCTTTACTATTCTTATAAAACTCGATTCTGTTCTGTATTCTAATTGAAAATCTCCCTTCTTCATGTACCCTAATTTGTAACTTGGTATGCAAATGATTATGATGAATAAATGAATATGAAAATTAGTTGATATCATCATCTACCATTCTACTTGGCTCTGAAAAGAGTTGACAGCTCTCAGTTTGAAGGTACATCTAAAACTGCTCAAACCTCTCTACTGTTATTAAAGGATTACTCTAAACAGTTCTCTAGCGTGACAGCCTCTCAACTTCATTTTGTTTGAGGCTATGTCCTTATTTATGTGTGTGTGAGAGAGAGAAAGAGAGGGAGAAAGACAGACAGAGAGTGAGAGAGAGAGAGAGAGAGAGAGAGAGAGAGTGTATGAGGGTGTGATTACACTACTGCACGACGACACAATAAATAAAACAAATGAAAATTGTATTCAATTTTTTAGAACAATCTCAATGCAAAGTATGAGTTTTTTGTTGGATTTTACTAAACAAAGTTGAACAGCTTTGGCTGGTTCTCTTGAAAACTGTCAGTGAGTCATTGGCGAGCTGAAAGAGTCAGAGTCATTTGGTCTGACTCACTGAAAAGATCCGGAGTTCCCGTCACTATGCGGTTATGAGTCAGCCATCTTACGTGAGCGGCTCGATGCACCAATCACAGCACAGCAGATTATCCTGTCACACGTCATGTGACAGTCACCTCTGAAGTCACCTAAGCTTTTTTTCTCCCTGCATGTTCACGCTTCATGGGAAAGATGATGATGACGATGATGATATAATTTGAGGCAATGTGTATAACATGCCTACATTACTGAGGAGCTGAGAGGATGGGGAAAGAGAGAGAGGAGAGAGGAGGAAGAGAGAGAGAGAGAGAGAGAGAGAGAGAGAGAATGCAGTGTGATCTGAGCCCCACCCTTATTCTCTCCATCTCTCTCTCTCCTCCACCTCTCTGTTGCATTCAGGTATTCCCATCACATACACCCACACTTAACTCGATTTTGCAATACCAACATAGTGCTTACCAGTCGCCTCCACTCACCCTTTTTTCTTTCCTGTCTTCTCAGCTTCCCTTGCCCTTCCCTTGAGGGCTGTCTGGAGATTCCACACCCCAGAGCAGTAAGAAGCATGTGGGCACTGCAGCGTGGGCTAGGCCTTTATCAGCTCAGCCTGTCCACGTTTTCTTTGATGAACGGCAGAAGGGAAAAGGTGATGGGATATCAGGAGAGTTATTAAGGACATGAAATTCAGATTGCGAGACAGAAAGAGAATAAAAGTGAAGGATCCGGAAAGCTAACTGTGGGCAGGTGGTGTTGAACAGGAACTGTCCCTTCATCTCTTGGTGGCTGTTTCTCCTTCATCAATTGCCATCATGCTTAATCACCACTGCAGTGGCGCAAACACAGCCAGCCGTGCCTCCTCTGTCATCCTGGTGCGGGGGAGAGAGGAAATCCTATTTACTCCAGTGCAGGAGGGGCTACGGCTCAACACGCTCGTTTTTACAAGCTCAGATGGGGGAAATAACAGAGAAAAGAGGTGTCTCTCACTGCCTTGTATATATGTCTGGTTCAGGAACAAAACAAAGGCATGTATTATTCTCCTACACAACCTTACAATGCCAGCATGAACAGACAGATCTGTTTGCAGAATATAACGCAACAGATGTCAGACTGTTTACAATGCAGACAGAGACGATGAATGAAGCACTACCAGTAAGACAGCATATGTTGAACAACAGATCCATATATAATGCAACATATACAGTACCCTCTGAAAGTATTGGAACGGCAAGGCCAATTCTTTTGCTTTTGCTATACACTGAAGAAATTTGGGTTTGAGATCAAAAGATGAAGACGATGAGAAAATATGATGATAGATCAGAATTCCAGCTTTCATTTCCTGATACTTAAGTACATCTAGATGTACTTAGAACATGGTACCCTTTGTTTGAACCCACCCATTTTTCATGTGATCAAAAATATTGAAACATGTGATTTATAGGTTCTTCTTGCTCTCCAGGTGTGTCGTGTTAGATTGATGTTTGAACAATAAAAAGCTCTGAATGTCTACTCTTGGTTTGAGCCCTGGGTTTCTCCTGTGAAGACTGCATTTGTTGTTAAAAAGGATAAACCAACATGAAGAAAAGAGGCACAAGCATTGGGAATAGCCAATACAACAGTTTGGAATGTCCTGAAACAGTACAAAACCACTGGTGTACTAGCAACCAGACATGGAACCAGTCGGCCAAGGTAAACAACAGCAGTTGATGACAGAAACATTGTGAGAGTTGTGAAGAAAAGCCCAAAAACAACAGTCAGCAACAACCTCCACAGGGCAAGGGTCAAGGTATCACAATTCACCGTTCAAAGAAGACTTCGAGAGCACAAATATAGAGGTCATACCACAGAGATTGAATAGGTTTTAAAAAGCTGCTTTATTGTTTTTGCTGTGGATATTTTTGTTTATTAGGCTACTAGTTAAGATCTTAGGCCCTGATCACATCTGGTATTAACATCCTTCTTGAGTGATCCGCTCACAAGTGGACAGCTGACATGTATACACCTGGCATTTTAAACGTTAAATTGTTTGCAGGCAGAAATGTCCTATGAAATTTCATGTACCTGTACAGGCTGTTTAAAACATTTCGATCACGTCTGTTAACGGAACTTATAAACAAATGGAAGCTGAGACGAGGAAAGAATCTAGGAAAAGCAGCTGCTTTTGTATGTGCTGTTATAGCGTCAACTTTATCCAGTTTCTCGAAATGATTAGGTATTTTTCAGATAGGTTCAGCTAGGTTTTTATTTAATTGGCCAAATTCCTGCCTCTCAACCATTAGCCTACTCTCAGTGAACGCACGAAGATGAAGTGCTGTTGTGTATGGCATCAAACAGTTGTTTGACAATAGCAGCAAATGACAGCTGTCCTGAGTCAAAACAATGTCCATGGCCATATAAGGGAATTTTTAATTTCATGTTATCACATTGCTTCGTATTACATGGCCATTCAAATGTGTAAATGATGTCAGAAGGTACACTCGTGGCATCTGATATGTTATGTTATTCCAGGGACATTCAAAAGAATGTAGGATGTGTGTGTGTGTGTGTGTGTGTATATATATATATATATATATATGATGCTAATAGTGCTCATAGTGAGTCTTTTTCAGTGTATTATAAATCTGCATTCATAGTAACACGGTTTTGAACGCTTTTAAGGTGTCCTCTTTTTGGAAAACCAGAATAGGGTCACCCTAACTTTTGTGATGTAACGTTACCCGCATCAGGGACAGTGATCTTTTATTTATTCATTTATTTATTTTATTTAAACAAATCTGAACACTGAACATGATCTTAAGCTCTAAATAAAAGTACTTTAGATCATATTGGGTTTCTCTTGACTTTATTTAAACATGTGATCTTGAAGTAATCCAAAAGTAAAACAGATTGCATTAGTTTCATATTGTGATACTTGAATTACGTTACTGATTACATTTTCATCAAGTAATTTCTAACTGTAACGGAATAAATTTGTAACGTAACCCTCCCAAACCTGCTTACGATCAGATCACTCAGGGCAAGTGTTGATGGCAGGTGTGAACAGGGCTATGTGCTATGAAGTAACAATGCTGTCATTTACGCAACAGAGCATAACTGTACTTTATAGTTAAATTTGGATGAATCCATAACCCCCCCTTAGGTTTTATCAGGGTTATCAATTATGACCACTCAGGATCTGTCCAAAAAGACAGTTCTGATAGTTTCCAGTTCAATACATCCATGCAAAACAATAATGACAACCCATACAGGAGGGGTTATATTCATTTTAATTAATTCAGCTAGCTACAAAATGTCAACCACGTCACAGACTGACAAGATACAGTGGGAGTTTTTAATATTACATGCATTGAGGACACCAGTCTCACAGTTTAACCTATGTGTCATTCAGGTAAGGTATTTATTTGTCTTTTTATACAGACTAGTCAACATCGTAGCAATTTGGTGTGCATAGCTCTAAAGTACAGAAGCAACAAAAACCTCTTTTTTTGTCACGGATTATTTTCTTTCTTTTTTTTTCTTTTTCTTTTTTTTTAACCAATAACAAACCACACAGGGAACAGGATAACAGGATACAGTCTTCTTATAAAAGTAAGATCTCTCAGAAATATGCATCTTTGCTTTACATTGCAAATATTTGTTTATTTATTATTTTTTTCTCAGAGCATCCAAAACCTATGATACAGAAAACAACTCTCCACCATTCAACACTTCAGTCATTATCTTTTCCAGGCTGCATAATCATTTAGAAAACAGGTCATTTTTGCAGAACCATCACTTTTGTCATGTCTGTTATAGTTCTTCTTTCGGTCATGTTGCATTATGTTACATCAATGATCACAGTCTGTAAATATATATTGACAGAAAGAGAGCACTATTGCAAACTCGCAGGAATATGGAACGTTCAACTGTGTCCTAATACTGAGCATGCTTTTGTCAATTTTTGCTACTGCCATGTTTGTTTGTTTTTTTTTTTATATATATTTTTAAGACAAGTTTTATTTATAAGACTCTAAAATCTACTATTTGTCATGCATAATGCACAATTCACACCACTTGGAATGCAATGTCTATTACAGCTACAGAATCTAGTTGCACTTTGTCTAAACAGTAACTGATTATGTTTATGATGAGGAAAATGAACCAAGGAAGGATACTGTAAGTGCTTTTGCATTGGTATCACTGTCATATAATTAATCATCTTTTACCCATTCATCATTTGCCATGACAACATCAAAATAAGGAGCATGACAGTAGCCTAATGAAATGGCACAGTTTTACTAAGACGATACTGAGATACTGAAAAGGAAAGACAGTTTGTAGAGCATTCCTATTATATATTTCATCCAGTAAAGAGGTTTATATCATATATCATATATATATATATATATATAATATATGTATACATATATATAAGCCTGTGTATATGTATACATATATACACATACATATATAGGTGACAAAAAAAAGAATAAAAACATCACAAGTGAGCTAGAGCCATCGAGCCAGCACTATATACAACCTTTGGAAAGAATGATACAGAGTATAAGAAATCATTTTACGAGGACTATCATTGAAAAAGCCGACAGACAGCACACAGAACAACATTTACAATGTAGGGGTGATATGTGCATGTGTGCAAACCTAGAAGGTAAATATCAAGATAAAAGCATGTTTGCGCCTTTTGACAAACTGCACGGTTAGTAAAAGCAGGCAATTCAGGCTCTTATCCGCTGCCAAGCATCTTTGTGGCCCTCTGGTTAGCTTCATCAATCCTGGTCTTGTTGGACTCAGCCTGAGAGACAACAAACAAAAGAAAATGTAAGTCATTATATTATTTTGTTTTGTACCCAAACACAAGTATGCAGTGTTAAATTTGATTTATTACAATTATTGCCTAGCATAAAATACCATATATCCATTACTCAATATAACAGTTTATAGTAACAGTAGCAAATGTGAGCATTTCAATATTGGGTGATTTAAAAATGTTCCTAGCTGATGCTAGGCTAACTGTTATATATAGCGCAAATAAACCATCAGCTGAGGTTGTTCGCAAACTAGCTAATGTGTAAATTTAACAAAAAGTCCCTAGCCGAGTTGGCTAGCTAACTATTAGACTAACTATTGTGTCCTTCAAACCAAGATCGCTAACCACTTAGCTAACGTTAGGTATTACATTGGCAGCAACTAAACGTTCCAACATTCCTATTTTCGCCCAGGTGCAAATAGCATCTGACTGTATAAATGCATTTCATTTTGTTAAAATCATAAACGAATGTATTAATGTGATGTGACCTTTTATAGACAGAAGCATGATAAAGCTTTCCTTTAAAAATCTGAATGTTCTAATGGGACCTACCTTGTCCATGATCCTGTCAATTTGGCGATTCTGGGTGTCAATCTCATTACCCATGTCAAGAGCCATGTGGCGCAGGTTACCAATGATGCCTCCCACCTGCTCCAAGTTCTCATCCATCTCGTTTTCCCGGGCATCATCTGTTACCCTGCACAGACGATCACATATAGGACTGGACATGAGTACATTGCAGGAGTATTTCATGGCTTTGCGGCTCCATGGCTTTGGTTACTGTCTTTTGCATGTTCTCCAAGTGGGTTTCCTCTGGGTGCTCCGGTTTCCTCCCACATTACAGAGACTAGCCACTAGGTGGATTGGTGATTCTAAATCACCCATAGGTGTGAATGAGTGCACATAAATGTGTGTGCAGGATGGACTAATATCCTATCCTGGGTATGTCCCTGTCAACTCTGATCAGGATGGGGTGGTTACTGAAGATGTACTTGTTCTGAGCATGCACATTATTATTTACTCACAACAACTAAGTTAACCTCATCCCTTTCTATGTAACATATATTTGACATCAATTAGTCTTATCAAAAATGGTCTCAGCAGTATAGCTGTCTTAACCATCCCTGCATTCTCATCTCAAGTCAAGTTCTCACCCAAGGCAGCCTTACCTGCGGATGAAACCTCCACTGATGGCCATCTGTTCCCGCTCATCAACAACACGGGCAGGCTGGCTGTTCACCACACCATCCTGGTTGTTGCCCCAGGCCTTGCTTCCGCCACTCTTCATTCTGCATGAATAATGAAGAACATGAACGCCGAGGTGGCCAGAAAGCCTCCATATGACAAGTGTTTCCACCCACACACGCACACTAGCAAAAGTGGACAAATGCTGGACGAACAGGCAGGCACTAACAGGCATACTTAAATCTGTTCTATCTGAAATGTTAGGCCTTGCTGACATATACATGGCTTGTTGGCTAAAACACATACCTGTATTTGACAAAAGAAAAAACAAGGGTTAACTAGCTAGCAACAGAAATCTGGGTCTCAGAGGTTATCCGTGCATTACTTCTTGTTGGACTGTTTCCTCTTCCCAGTGATAATCTCTTGTTTCCCTATCTCTGATTATGACAAATAACAAATAAGACAAGCCTTGGCAGACAGACAACACAGAAGAACGGGACTGCCACACTGTCAGAGACAAGTGCGAACAACTGCAAAAGAAAAGAAACTGAAAGGACGAGAACCCATTCCTTGGTCACCATTTAAATTTGGGCTCCACTGGTAAAATTATTCCCCTTAATATGTATTGTTGGTGATTATTTTGGTAAATTCCATAGGCTTGGCCATTTTGGCTCGGCATATAAAAGGGAACAAATTAATTATATAAAGATTTGTCTCTACAGTAAGATATGTATAGTATTAGATGCAGCAAGTCCTTCAAAAAATTCGCATTGATTGACAACGACAGGAGAAGAACATCACGTTTAGACGAAACCTTTATTCTCATTCTTTTCCACTCATTATATGAACATCTGTTATCTTCCAGGAGTGCAATCTAGTTTCGCATCGTTTGTTTAAAATGAGTTGGAACATTTAATTCCAGTATCGTTCACATGGATAAATACTGTTATCAGGGAGCCAGATTTTGAAGCTACGCTGAGGAAAAGCCAGACTGCCCACTGCAGTGTTATTTATATTCTCCACCATCTAACTATCTTGGCAGTGTGTTTAGTTTTATTTAATGTTGCAGACTGGTTGATGATTTAACTGCTTTACCACATTGCCTGTGATACAAATAAATGTAATACAGTATGTAATCAATAGCAATGTACTGTATGTCATGTAAAATCTATGTGACAAGGAAACAGAAGAGTTGCATAAGAGGTGATGTTGAGATATTTGAACCAAAAATGCTTTTTTAACCCCTAAGTATATGTTTAAGCAATTTCTGTCTGAATGACGTAACCATAATTCATTAAAAAAAAAAAAAAAAAAAAAAAAAAGCTCTTTTGAAGAACTTATCAAAGATTTATTCTTAGGAATGATATATCTCAAGGAGTAATTGAGTTTATTCTATAAATAAAAATGTTGTATTGCCCAACATCTAAGCTATAACTAACTTTAGCATGTGTTATATCACACTGCCAAATAATTAAACAGGTTAAGGTTGAAATTTGCTTACTAATTGCTTATTTTATATGTTTTTAGTAAGGTTGAAATTTGTTAAAGCTAAATGTGATATTAAATACTAATTCGTTAGGACATGTATGGCAGATGCTCCACACAAGCCAAGGATTTGTAACAGTCAGAGGTAAAACTATTACTTTACTATTATAAGTTCTCCACCATAGGAAAGTCTTCAAGACTTCAGGACTTTGTTCTTTCTGGTCTTATTAACTTCAAATGAAAGTGAGGGAGCGATTGTTTATAGAGCTGCTATAATGTAAGTGATAACAGCTGACTAACTAATCTCTCAAAGACATTGTAAAACATTAAATGTAACCATAAATGGTTAAAAAATATGATGTCTCATTCTTTAATACTTTTAAAAACTGTAATTGTTGGTAAATTGCTGTAGTATAAGAGGAATATAACACTTCAGGATGTGCTGTTATAGAACTTCAGGGTGCTCATCACATCAACCCAGCGCTGATTATTCTTCTATAACAGCACAGCCTGTCGCAGTTTATTCCTTACTTATAATCAGGGTCAGATTAGCTCCAGGCTAAAACAGAAATGGTTTATTTACGTAGATATTCTTTTATTTGACTTATATAACTAAAGGCATTGCTAACATTGGCTAATATAATCAAATGATAGCAGACATCACTGTAGTCCCCTCTGCCTGACCTAGATCTGGCCTGCTCTCCCCTTCGGGGTAACTAGTGAAAACATGGCTCTCTCCACTGCACATGCTATCTCATAATCTTCTTTTTTCCTTACCACTCTTGTGTTAATCCTAATGTAGACTAGCTTAATTATTGTGTTAATTAATGTGCTTAGCGAGAAACAATATGTGTTCATCTTCAGCATTGTGAATGTCATTATGCACCATTGTTTAACAAGTTTAAGAGGTAGCAGCATTAATGTCATTACTAGCAAGAGTTGCATCAACATGCATTTGGCATTCAGGAACATGCTGTTTCAGTCATTCAAGCCGGAGGCATTGATGGATGTGCTCTCAAAGTTGCATGGAAAGTAGTTTATTACTTTGGTCAGCTTATGATGTTTAATGAATTAGTTTTTTCCTAATACATTAAAGCAAGGCTAAATTTAAAAAAAAATTGCCATGATTGATTTGATTTGTGATTGATGAATTAGCTCACCAAAAGCCCACCAAAATGACTATCGTGTCCGATTTGACACTCACACTAATAAATCTATTCCTACAATAATAATTCAACTTTGGCACATCCATACAGTTTTATGGTGGATCCTTTGACAATTCAAACGCTAAGGTTTTCTAAAGGACCATCCTATTCATCTTTGCATGCGGTTCTCAGAGCTGGTTTTATAGCAAAGTCAGACTGTAGGATCAGTGCAGCATGCCTTACTTCATATATCTGATGGATAGTCGCTCTTTCATAGAGGACTCAGAGACGAGTCTGCAGGGCAGCTGGACGTGTGTGTGTGAGAGTGTGTGCACGACCAATGGCTCATGCTTATTGCTTCCTTTGGGGCAGGTCGTGATGAAGAGCATGGGTAGTGAGTTTGGCTACTGCTGGATGGGGCTACTAGACTTCTAGGGTGTACTATTTTATGTTCTAATATTTTTAGGCAGGCAGGCAGGCAGGCAAGCAGCACCTACTTGTTACATGGACAGGAGCAAAGACCACAGAATTTTCCTAGATCGTTCAAATTCTTTTCTGCATCCTTCATGTCCTTATTGATTTGGTCCATCCCCTCTTCGATGCGCTCCAGTTGTTCTGATTAAACAACAAGCAATTTATCCCCCACAGAACGAAGCACGTCAGAAGAAGACAGGGAGTGAAGAAAGAAAAAGAGGAAAGAGATGACAAAGAAGAGAAGACAGAAAGAAAAAAAAAACTTCAGACAGTCACTGTGACAAAAGGAAAACAAAGGAGGGGAAAAAACGGACGCCACCACATACGCAAAAGACCCCTCCGTCACATGATCAGTACCTACTTGTTACACGGACATATGAAAAGGCCACAGCATTTCCCTAAATCTTTTAAATTTTTCTCGGCCTCCTTCATGTCTTGGTTGATATGGTTCATGCCATCTTCAACACGATCGAGTTGTTCTGGTCAGGACAAAGGGATGACAGCAGTGGAATGAATTTTATTGGCTTTTGGAGAAATGAACACTATCAAGCTGGACATGGCTTATCTAGAGGGGACAGCATGCATTTGAGTGCATCCACTGACAGCAAAATGATACCTACGCTTGAAAACTTTCCATATATATATATATATATATAAAGATTTTCCATCTAAAGTATAATGGGTTTGAGAACAAAAAATGATGGATGGAAAGTTCCACAGAGTATTGAAACAGATCCCTGAGGTCAAAAGCAGTAAGTGACAAGAGCCCAGAAACATTTCAAAGCTCTTTTGACATTAATTAAACCTCAGGATAGAAATCTCTCACCCCAAGCCCAAGGCTATAGCATGCTGAGTCAGAGTCTGCGAGTCTCACTAAAACAGTGTGTGTAAATCACAGTTTATTTGTCTGGGTGGGGGTAAGGCATGAACATGGCGGAGGTGGCTGCGTGATCAGTGGGAATGCAGTCTGGCACTGTTAGATATGTTGTTAGGGGAGAAAAAGAAAGGCAGACTGTGGATGGGTCTGGAAAGAAGAAAGCCCAGCACCATTGTCAGATTTGTAGAATCCCTGGCTTTGAAGCCATATTTATTGGTTTCTAGTATGTAGGCGTGTTCAAAGAAATCTCAGACAAAATTTGCAGAACTTAATAGAATTAAGTGCAGGTGAAGTTGTTAAAAAAAACTATCATCAAGAAACCTGTTTTCCTAACTGTAACCATTATTACCCTCATGGAGATTCTTAAACATTTGCCGTCATGAGAAAGTAATGGTTTTAGTGGCAATGAAATTTACTGAATCACAATTTGCCTTGCTTCACATGAAACAATTCCAATTTCCTTGAAATGTCCCAAGCCCCAAGGGCTCAAGGCACTGGACATTGGTTGGCACTGCGGATTCATTTACTGATACCGATCACATAACATAGCTTGGTTTTGACACATGTGACCAGGGATTATACAAAAAAGATATTAGTGTTTAATGGGAAAGAGTGATGTTTGTCAACACCAGTTAAATCGATCATTTCTTTCCCCACACAGAGAAAGAAACTCACTCTTCTTTGTATTTAAAATTTTCTCCACTGATGGTACAGTTTTAAACTGGCCAGATGTAGAGTCTCAGTGGCCATATTTTTTCTGTTAGTGTGCATCTTGAAGTAAAGAAGCACAAAAGGGTGGAGGACAGATAAATAAAGGATAAAGAAAGATTCAGAAAGATGTTAATTGAAAGGAAAACAGTGAATAAACACTCTAAAACATAAATAAACTGAACTATCCATCAGTTTATTAATTAATTATCCATCGGTTTATTAAGTCATCAATTGGATTCATCAATTAGTTAGATTACTTAATATAATTAATACCTGATATGCATTTACAATGAAAATTATATATTTTATGTAAGTAATCATGTTTTAGCAGATCATGCTTTCATTATCCATCTGTAAAGCATTTAAACTTACCTCCTTGCTCATCCAGCATAACCAAAGTCCTGATACCAGCATCTTTACTCTATGCACCAAGTGGCATGGAGAGGTTGGCATAGATGATGGTGAAAGAAAGTAGGAAAGAGTGGAAACAAAGATGAGGTACGATCACTAGGAGAAGTTACAGGATTCTTTTATGAGTTGGAGTCAAGGAAAGGTACAGGATAACGAAATGTCAGGTTACAGGGTTACAGAGCTGTTTTATGGGAAAGGTGTAGATAAATATCAGCAGTTAAGAATATACCATTACCAAACACACTGTCTTCTTCTTTTCCTCACATTTAAGCAATTATGTTCTTATTGTGCTTAAATATGTACGACATGCATCAATGCTTCTGAGAAACCTGTTAGCGGGGTGATAAGGATGATACCTATTGGCTGGGTCAGCAATGATTACAGTCTTATTGTTGTAGTTTATTTATCATGGAAACCATAAAAGGGCCTAAATGAATGGCTCAGTAGCATCCATAAGCAAGGATTAAGGAAGCCTTTAGAATGGATGAAGTTTGGAGATAGACTTTTAGGATTCAGGGGTATTGAACCCTTATGAAAATAATACAGCAAATAGTTACTGCTGGGAATTATAATACCGGGTTAGACTCTGGCCTTGGGAAGCTGAAGTGCAGATAATCATCACTATTGAGAATGACTTAATTCAGGGTATCTTTATTCAGAATGTAATATCTTAGTATTATTATATGATCCAGCTAATTTTTACCACATGTGCAAAAAGCCATGAAGCAGGGAAACTGTTCTATAGACAAAAACATACGTCATTGCTAAATGAATCTAGTATTTATTTCTATACAAAATTAGAGCATTGTGGAGTCCTTGACTCTTGAACAAGGCACACATGGGCTTTTTTTTTTTTTTGCTTGTTTTAACAGTACTAGTTCAGTTGTACCCTTTACACTCAGAGACTATGTTGGGGTGACTCTGTGAAAGACTAAGTCACAGAAATCAAATCAATATATTGAGTACTCAATAGTTGACTGAGTCACTGATTAGCTTTAGTGAAAATATTAACTTCTGCTTGGCTGCATACATCTCCCACCTCTCACCTTATCTTTATACAAAAGTTATTTTTAAAAAAACCCTTCTTCAAAAAAAAAAAAAAAATCAGCTGTGTTTCTTGGGATGTTTTTGCTCCACTGTCCTCTTTTATGCTGTTTGGAAGTGTTAGTTGATGTGCCTGATCTTAAATCAAAAGAGCAGCCATGTCAGCATTTGCAGGGAGGCATCATCAATGTTTCCTATAATCAAGAGGCTGCATGGTGGCATAAATCAGGCTGAGATGGAGCACAGCAGCCACCCCTGCTTCAGCAAGGAAATGAATCCTAGGGGGTGTTAATGTGTTCATGTCAGGCTATACATCCAGCTCTGGAAAACCTGAAATAAGCTGCTGACCGTCTGTTCTGTGAGAATGTAAGGCACATTTTGCAACCCAGATTATGAGGTCTTGTCAATAACTGAATAATCATTTGCTGAGAGCCAGTATGTCTAAATGTTCAGTCAGTCTTTCCCACCATCACCCATGGTTTGTCCTTATTCTGTACTGCTCCTTACTTTAGAGGCCATGCATTACTGTCCTCTTTTCTGCCTAAAGAGTATTATGGACACTGATTATAAACATGATCTTGAGATATTCGGCATAGAGATCATTCTCTTAAGACTCTCTCTCTCTCTCTTCTCTCTCTCTCTCTTTCTATCTCTTGCTCTCTTGCTCTTTCTCTCTCTCACTCTCTTCTTTCCATCCATCTCCTTTCTCCATCTCACCCAACTGTCATCCTGTCTAGCCTTGTTAAGAAAGACTAAACTTGCTCCTGGCCACAAAGTCCATCTGTCAGTTGAGGTCAGCAGGCAGCAGACAGAAATGCAACAGAGACTATGAAACCCAACTGCTATACCACAACAATTCTTAGTCAGATATCAGTTTGTGGTTTTCATTTTTATTCCTGTCTTGTAATTTGTCTTCCCCCCTTCCCACAATACAATCTCAAGTTTACTCAAAATAATTTTCTTTAACATGTCTAACAAAATAAATTGTGCTGGTAAGGGCCAGTTAATGCAGGTTCTTTTGTTTTTCATTCCATTTCAAACTGTTACTGTTATTATTAAATATAGCATTTTTGTATTAAAGTATTCCTTTAAAATTGCATCGTCCATATTTAATTCCCCTTACTGGATAGCATTATATATATATATATATATATATATATAGTATATCCTATATACTGTGTACATGACTTACCTCTTCCACTAGCTGCAGCATGCGACGAGTGCTTTCCAGTGACTGTGAAAAGAGAGAGAAGACATTATAAACAGAAGTAAGTTAGATGATAAAGATCTTTAAGACCTGAGATATGTGGGAGAAGCAGGGTAGAGAACAGAAGTACATGGTAATTAATGAGTGAGCAGTTAATATTTATTGACAGAACTAAGTTACTGAAATTCTTTTTTTTTAACTTTCACTCTAGCATATACAACATATAAAAAATTTCGAGGAGGCAAATATTAAATTTTTGGAACAATTATTATTTCTAAACTGTACAATTCATCCAAAACTACACATCAATACTAAACTCTGTGTCATTACTGTTTGTCCAGCAAGCATGAGATCACAGACGCCCATGATTGGCCCATGTCGGAGAGTATGTCACTTCTCCCTCACTGAGAGCATGGCCAATTGCTTTCTTGGACTTCTGGACGTGGATGACTGTGGGATTTGAACTAGCAATCTTTGGAGGATAGGGCAAACGCTTTTCTGTTGTGCCGCATGGACATTATATCAATATGTAAAAGCTACATATGTATATTGAGAGTACAGGAGCATTGGTAGCATTTGGACCTGGTTAGCATTCATTCCCACCTCATCACCCTAGTACATTTGAATTGGTACAAATTTCTCATGAGATCATGCTTTGCCTCACATTGTTCATAAATATATCACATGAATTTTAGCAAATGGAGGCAAATATCTGCAATGTCTACATTCCAACCAGGTTGTAGCAACACAACAAACAGCCTGAAGCATTCTAGAGGCAAAGGAAGGAACTGCCACATCAGCTACATATTCAAAAACTACAAAAGTTCACCTCACCACACAATAACCATCAAGGTGTAACTTTAACGATCACTGAAATGAATCATAACTGAACCCTTGCACGAAACAGTATAACAGACATTAATGGAACGTAATTTAAGATCTGGCACTCGTCCTCACCTCATCGCCCAGCTGGTCGGCACGCTGCTGCATGTCCGAGAGCTCATTGCGCATGTCTGTGTCATCTGCCATGGCTGTTGGGGTGGAGTTGGTGGAGCTGGCCTCCAACTGGGAAGTCTGGGTCCTACAGGGAGAATGGGGAGAGCTGGAAGAAAATGGGACAGAGAGTGAGGAGATACATGAGTGAGACTATTCACATCACAGGTCTGTTTATTAATCCTGCCCTGCCCTTGAGTCAACAGTTCAAGATGCTCCTACATAACAGTACATCAGTTAACCATGCAAGTCTCCTAAATAGGGGCCTGTGTTGGGGGAGGATTTGTGTAAGTCTAGGTCAGATTTAAAATGTTCCTCCGATCCATTTCCATCGAAGATTTATCCACCATGACAGTGTTCGCAATTGTAGAGGTCAGCTGGATTTATAGTCACAGTAAAGCCATTTCATTTACCCAGGCTATTTTAAATGGCATCAATAAACACCTCGGAAAAATAAGCCTGGTTCCTTATACGATTACTTTGCCAGTTCCATAACCTAGTAGCTCTATATTATGTATTGGAAGAGTTTTTAGGGAATTGTATAATGATGACGCAGCAGGGAATTGCATAACAATGAAGGCAGAGCAACCTTTATGAGTGGGAATGTAACAAGCATCTTCATGGCTGTTGAACTCAGCCTATAAAAATTCAACCCCAAGGAGTTTGGTGAACCATCACTTTTTTTCTCATCTCATGTGCATTACTAGATAACTATGTACTTTCTCTGCTGGCAGCTAGCAAGATCCCCAGGGTTCTGGAAGAACATTTTGGTGGAATTCTTTGTTTGCTCCCAAAGAAAACTATCACTCTTAAAAATATTAGAATTAAACACTTTGCAGTACAAAGGTACAAAAGTATGCTACATCATGTTCATTTGTCAAATATGAAGAGTGGCTATAGAGTTCACACATATTCTCCCTTCAGACATTGCATTTACAATTAAAAATCAGTTAGGTCTGAACAGACATTAAATGTGCTATAAAATCAGAACATGGCCTTCGTTCATTACATGAACCAAACTTGAGCACTTAGATTTAATGTGACAGCCTGACCTTATACTGCAATGGAAAATGGAGACACTGAAACTTACTTCATCATGACTTCACCTGGCCAAGGCACCAGGTCAATACACAGTACAAAGCCTCTTTATCAGTGGCAGAGCAGGAAATAGATGTGGATTTCTATCTTTTATCATATTATTTGTCTGGATCATGTGTTAATGGTTAATGTCCAAAATGATCTCTAGAAATTTCCCCAACAAAATGTTAATGAACAAGCCATATTCACCACAGACAGCCTGTCAAACGAGGACATGTTAAAACAAACATCAGTCAACAGCATCCGTAAAATAACCAGACAATCCAAGCAGCACCAGGGCTGAACTTTATCTTTATCTTTATCTTTATCTTTATCTTCATGCAGTGGAGGGAATTTCTGAAGTAAACCAAATTGAAGTCCCATGGCACTTGACAGCTGGCAGAGAAAATCAATATTAAGCCTAAACCCAGTACTATTACACTACAAGTTACTTTACTGTCCATCCTGCCACCCAGCCTTTCCTTTTTCACCTTTCACAAGCTTTGGATACGTAACTCTGCAATAAGGCATAGCACCGAAAGAATGCTAACCCTGACACGCTACTGAGACAAGCCATAGGCTCAGCCTTGCCATAAAACTTAATTCTTTTGAAACACATTTGTAATAGATCATAGCAATGCTGATCTCACTTAATGGTATGGATTTCAAATAACCACTTTTAGGAGAAAACCCGGAGCCCTTGCTATGAAAAACAATCAAGGCCATGACCACTTAAATGTACAATAAATACTATGTCTTCATTAAAGTATTGCAGTGTGTAGTTCCATCTATGCTAAAAATGCCAAGCAATTTTTGACATTTAAACAAATGCAGATATGTATTTGCTTAACCAGTGTTATCCTTTTGTATTGTTCATCCTGTCATTTTGGCCTTTTCTTCTGTTCTGTTATTTTTTAATCCTCCTGCTACTTTAGTGCGTCATTTACTCCATTTCTAGCAGTCTGTCTTTCTACTCAGCTTGTGCTTTGCTGAGTGAATAAAACAAGCCTTTGTAAACTGTTTGACCAGTAAAATGTGCTTCTGACAATGTATAAGCTACTCACTGATTTCCTCGATTGGTCAAGGTTAACTAAACAGCAGTGTATAGAAACACGGGACATCAACCACAACAATGTAGCAGAGATCCAAACAACAGAGCATGACAAAAGACATTACACAATAACAAGGAGAATGCACAGACCGCTGCTAAAAAATAAAAATAAATAAATAAATAAAAAAACCTCAGCATAGACCATTAAAGTACTGCACTGCAAAAAATGACATCTTATTGAAAATATCTTGAATATAGTCAAACTTATAGTCTATAAATAGGTTTAATAATCTTATATTTGGTTTCTTATCATTAGATCATTTTGACTATGTTCAAGATATTTTAACTTGCTAAGATGTCATTTTAATACATTATTGTACAAAACAATCAACAATCAATGGCATCCCTTAATTGTTGTTGTGTTGTGTAAGTCATTCGAAGTGATAGATTTATCAAATATGTAGAAGAATGCTCTTAATAATTACTTGAAAGGAGATTTTGCAATTCTGTCCACCTTCTAGAGTTTGCATTGAGAGAGACAATTCTGTTTGGACTTGGACACTATTGTGACCTCATATCCTGTTTTCCCTATATTTCAGTGAAGGTAAGCGAGCCTACTGTATGTCCAGAGATGAAATACCTGACTCAAAGATCTCCCCCAGAGCACAGTGACGATTCTCTCTAGAGCACCTTAGAGGGCAAAACACACGCATAAAAAAAGCATAAAAATCTGACTGTGTCAGAGAACAGTGCAGCGGTGCATATTATTACAATTTCTTTAGGTTGTAACAATTTTTCTACCAGGTTTATTAATCCTGTTTTCACTTGACAGGTCACAGTAATGTAACACATTTATACTCAATCAGCATCATGCCTTGGCTTTATTAGGCATGAATTATTTAGCTTTTGTTACCATCAATATTTCATTACACTGTAAAGGCACTGGTTTGTGAAATGTCCTCAGCAACATAATCAACTATTGCTGTGTAATGAAAAAGATGAAAAAAAAAAAATGGAGTGCCTCATTTCCAGTCCCCTGACAGCTGTCATTATTTTCACTTTCTCTATAGTATAACCTAAAGCACCCCACTCTGCTAACAACTTGCGTCTTGCCAACAGCCTGAATGAGTTTTACTGTTGCTTTGAAAGACAATGAGTCAGTCCTGACACCATCCCCGTGACACCAGGCATCAGCTTCAGCTCTAGCCCACCAGCTTCACCACCTCCACCACAGTAGAGGCTGGGGCCTCTCCACAGCTGCACACCTCAACGGCTCCCTCCACCTCCTCTCCCACCACAAGTATGAGTCTTCAAGAGACAGAACCCCCGCAAAGCAGTCCATAAAGACCAAAACATCACATCACAAATACAGTTTCTTTCCATCCGCAACTGGCCTCATTAACAATACTCAGGACCCACCAAGGTCTCTTATCCATCTCCATGGACATTATACATTACATTAACCAACAACCCCACATTGTTGTTTCATATGCGTTACATTAACGCAAACAATGCACAAAAAGACTGTGAGCATTTGCACTGGCCAACTTTTGCACAACTGGCACTAATGTACAGATAATGTCTTTATTTCTATTTTCCTAAATCTTTATATTAATTCTTTTCATAGTTTACATAGCTTTATAGTTTTTTAATGCTTCTAATTTTCATAACTTTCTCTCTTATTAATCTTATTAATATTATTTTATTTCTTGTATTTTATTGTCATTGTTAAGCACCAGTACACCAAGACAAATTCCTTGTACATGTAAACCCTGTACTTGACAATAAAGCTGATTCTGATTCTAAAAGCAGCTCTTTTTCTCTTTACAGACAAGCACATTTAAATGAAACCACTGCCACAAACAAATGCCATTTTCACATCTGTACTCATGCAGGCATGATATTAACTCCAACACATGAGTTAAGCAAATTGTCCAAATTGTACAGTATATCTGGAAAAAAGACCACGAGGACACAAAAACATAGTAATTATAAAAGCATAGTCATCGATTAAAGTGTCATAATGCCTAGATGAAGTCTCATTACAATATTTCTTGTTACAAATATTCAGCTTTGCTACATTTATTGTTGATCACCCTTACAGGATATAAATAATAATCATAATAATGCAATTAAACTCTGTAGGCCAATTAAAAAGTGCTTAAATTAAAAAAATAAATGCATTTGAGACCCAATCAAAATAGAGCTGTTATGTTGTTATACACCAAATGTCTGAGACATTAAAGACAGACATGCATCCCTGGCCCAATTTATCAAGTATCCTCAGTTTTAAATGCTTCAAAGGAGAGTGTGAGTGTGAATTAGCCAGATCTTTCAATGGTTTATAGTATGAAAGCTCTGTATTAAACATAAGATGTCACATCGATGTTCAGTGGCATTTGACTGTTGCGTTACCTATAGGTAACCCCCAGGATAGTGTGTAAGGGGCATCTTTGCTAGATAGCT
Source organism: Stegophilus panzeri (assembly GCA_024331685.1). Classification (NCBI taxonomy): domain Eukaryota; kingdom Metazoa; phylum Chordata; class Actinopteri; order Siluriformes; family Trichomycteridae; genus Stegophilus; species Stegophilus panzeri. Next base: position 7,512,887 of record JANDJT010000148.1, read on the forward strand.
AACTGTGTACCTACGAATTAACATGTCATGTTCATTTCATAGCTCTATGGGTTAGTTCACATAATTGTTCACAAAAGCATTTCTCAGATATAGAACATTACCGGATTAGTTGTGTTAGTTGTAGACGTGCACAAAAAAAGTCATTTGTAAAGTAATTACTCACCAGTTGACTTCTTATTTGCTCTTGCTTGAGTCATTGTCTTGATCACTACTTTTCTGTTTACTCAAGTAAACTATTACCACAGTAGCAGCACTTTTACTCTAGTCAGTGTTTTGTAATCTTTCCCCCACTGCATATGGTGCTTGAAATTGAACTCATATGAGAATCTGCAAGACCCCCCCTCCCCCCCTCCCCACCTGCCCCCCCAAAAAATAGCGAAAGGTGTGAAAATTTGGAACACCTTCCTACACAGGCCTAATCAGAGCAGCTTGTCTTTGTGCCAGTCTGGCTGCCATTTTGTTTTTGCAGCCTCCGTTTCTCCTGTAGCCATTCTAATAGCATTTCTGTCCCCTGAAAGGGGAAAAACGTATCACATTCGACCTTGAATTTTAGAGTTAAGGAAATAGAACTGTCCTGTGACATTATCTCTGAAATCTGGTCATGGTATCAGGATTCTGGATATGTTAAATATAGGGCTCTGATAGTTGTTCATTTCTCACCATTAATTATTTTCTCAGTGATGTATCCACATTTGTGGATTTATCTGACTGTTGTGAAATGTTTTCAATTATTTATAGTGTAGCAACTTGAATAGTGCCTTTTCAAACCATTTTGTAGATGGTGGCTTGACGGTTGAGGCTCTGGGATACTGATCAGATGGCTGGGGGTTCAAGTCCCAGCACAGCTGAGGTGGCACATGAGCAAGGCCCTTAACACTCTCTTCTCCAGGGGCACTGTATCATGGCTGACCCCAACTTTCTAAGCTGGGATATGCAAAGAAAATAATTTCACTGTGCTGTAATGTATATGTGACCAATAAAGGCTTCTTCTTCAAAACTTGTTTATTTAACATACACCACTTGCAACCTCAATACACCACTTGTACATTTAAAGTACACAGTTAAATGCTATGTATACTTGAAATGCCTATGAGATATACTTTAAGTAATGTGATCTAGCCTTTTAATGAGATAAATTAGGGAATGTACATAGCTATAACATACTCTATCCACAGAAGCCCAGAACACCAGAAGAAAAGCCAAATAAACCCCCACAAAACATGAAAAAATCATGCAAAAGTAGGCATTACTGCTCAGTCCCTATAGTACAATGCTGTGAGCTTATACTGCTGACCGTGCCATGCTACTAATTTACATGATATTTCTTTTTACTGATCTAAACTAGCCCACTGTATTTCTAATCATCAGGCAAGACAATGAATTTATTTCTGTGTGGACGCAATAGGAAACCTTGGAATGATAAGGTTACAAGGGTAGTTATGGCTGGAGTACATTCCCTGTGCCCACTGCTGAAGGTTGGAGATATAATGAGAATCTTTACGTCTTTGCAGTTGATCTAACACTGGTGCATTTCACAAGCCCATCTGTGATCCTTCTGCAGTAAAAGTGCCAGATTCCACTGCAGACATCTGCAGAAACCCCTCCCAACCCCGGCATCTAACAGTCCACCTGCAGTCTATCCACATACCGAGCCAGACTTATGATGTTTGTCCTTAATAAGATGGATTGTGCACACGCATGAACCCTTTTAGTTCTTGCATCCACTGTAATCTCTGTCATGTGATTCAAATAATAATAATAATAATAATAATAATAATAATAATAATAATATTTTTTTCAATTTGCTGATCAACAGACAGTTTTGGTTAAAGTATATAAAGAATACAAATACAAATAGAAAAGTTCCAGCCATGTAGTCCACTGCAGCAGATATGAGAAGAAAAAAATGTAAAAAGTGGATATGAAAAAAACAAAACAAAAAAACAAATATAAAAACCCCTGCATATGAAATAAGGCAAAATATGAAACAATAACAAACATTAAAAGGTGAATAGGAAAATATAAATCAATAGCAAAAAATATGAAAAGCATAGATGTGAAAACAAACACATGAACATTTTTTGAAGTATGTAAAAAGCAGGACTGAAAGGGTTAAAAGCACACTAGTAGTCTTATTCTTCACTCTTCTCTTACTTCTCCTTATTCCTTGAAGTTGCAGTAAATTCCAGAAATATGGGCATGCTTCATGAAAATGACCAAAAATCAACTTGGTAAACAACATGATGATATTTTAAGCATTATGCTATATATTTAATCATTAAAACTTTTTTCTTAAGTATTGACATCCACAATTAATATTTGTTGAAGCCTCATTCTGTAATTCTTCCTCTTCTTCTAATGTCCACACTCCTACACTCTAAAAAATGCCTTTCGGGTCATTTAATTGGGTTATTTTATTAGTCTAGTGTAGTTTTTGGGTAGTTTTGTGTAACCCAACCGATGGGTTAGTGGCTGGGTCATTTTCACTGACAGTTGAATCACTGCACCCCTCCCCCACCCCGACACCCAAGTCCAGCTTCTTGGGTCAAATCAAATCAGCTCGGACTGTTCGAATTCGGCCTCAGGTGGAGGTAGCGCTTTTCTCATGGTTAGACTTATTTGGAGAAACAAGGTTCGTATCAATATATTTACCCATAAAACCATTACTGTACACTAGAAAAGCAAAAAAGTACGATAACAGTCCAGTTTACATGACACTATGCCCACTGGATTGTAAGTTGGTTACTCTGTTTGAAATGTCTCCTTTTATCAAAATCTGACATTTTCGTCTTAAATATATGACTTATTTGAGTCATTTATTTCAAAGTCTGTATATAAACACCACTTTAGCAGCTCTAGCAATGGATTTCTGAATGCCTTCTTGTGTATAAATAAAGGTGATACCATGTTGACGTATTTGTTTATAATGTGGTATATTAGACATTTTCAAAGGGTAAAAAAATAATCCTGAAAATATTAATCCATTTATGAAATAAAATTAACCCAGCGTTTTTGTAAAAATGAAACCATCCTTTAGGTTGAAAACCAACCCATTTGCTGGGTCAAAATTAACAACCCAACTTGATGGGTTGGTTTAGCCCAAAATGGTTTCTGTCCTATATTTACCCAGCCGTTGGGTTAAAAATAACCCGATTTGGGTTGTTTTTAGTGCAGTGTTTTGTAGAGTGTAGATGGATCTTGGACCAGTCTTCCATGCAGAACATTTCAAGCTCATGCTATTCTTGGGTTTGCACATGTGGACTGCACTCTGTAATTCACACCACTGTTCAAATCTGGGGTTGAGACTGAGTTGGCTGTTGATAAACATTGATTTTGTGTTCCTGTAACATATTTGTGCTGATGGTGTTCATGACCAAAACCGTTTTGGTCTCGTCTGACCACAACACATGAAGTTCTAATGACACTTGGTGTAACCTTTCAAAACAACCTACTTCTAATGGTTTAAACCTTAACAATACAAATCCAATTATCTTTGCATTTTTGTTTAAATGTAAGTGTTTTTTTTTAATGTGGATGTTTTGGGTATAAGTTTGTTGGCAAATGTAACAAAAAATAAAATAAAAAAGAGTAAAACAACTGAATATTTTAAAATGTTTTTTTTTTTTTTTGCTTGATTGTATTAACTGCGTATGCAGTTACATAACAAAGTTCTTGTTACTGATTAAAAATAAATAAATAAATAAATAAATAAATAAACTTTTTTTTTTAGAGAAAATCTAAGCAAGAAATTCTAAATCTAAGCAAACATTTTTGCCAGATCTCTTTAGGGTGCCAAACTGATCAGTTGTATTTTATGACAGGCAATTAGCACTGCAAGGATGGACCAGAAGGGACCGAATCAGCTTAGAAGATGCAGCTTTCTCATTACACATCCTCACCATTAATCAGCCTCGTCTACAAAATGAGCATCACTATTTCATTTGATTGTATGAAATAGTGCAATCTTATGTACAAGCAGTGTATTTGTTGCATGTACACATGTTCATACGTATTATTAGGATTATTATTATACAGTATTTCACATTTGCATCTCAAAAACCAGGTTACGAGTATGATGATGAGGATCAGGGCCTGACTATATGCACTGAGAAGAAGAGTAAAGCTCAGGAGCTTTTCAACTAAAAGCAGCAGGTCTTGGCATCAGTGACTGATAAATATTTAAAGAGCAGCAGCAAAAAAAAGACATTAAAAAGCAATTAGGGAGGCAAAAGCCAGAACACATGAACAATACCTTCACTTAGGTTCTCGAAATTGTAAGATTTGCTGTAACCAGGCCATACAGTATAATATACTTTCATAAGAAAAAACACTGCAGACACCTTCTATTCCAAGAAAACACCCTTTTTGGAACAAATGTAACAGGAACAATCTTTTCATTTGTGCTGCTGTGATTAATAATAGTCCTACTTCATGATGATTTAAATTGGCACATTCAAATCAATGCACATAATATTCAGAAAAATAATCTAGGCTTGAACAGCAAATAGCGAATATAGGTTCCAAACTGATGAAAGCTATGTTAAGAAAGAATGAAATATTTTCCAATCATACTTACTCTAATATCACTTACTCTAATATCTACCTTTTGCTGGAGGGATTGGATACAAGTATAGAAGTAAATAAGTTAAGAGAATATAAATGGGTATGACTGTGTGCAGCTAATGGATGCCTAACGTACACCTTGAGAAAGGGATTAGTGTGTGGCATTATAATCCCAGATGCTCAGGCTTTAGATTGGCCTGTGACCTGTGACAGACCTCAGTCAAATGGATTTGCCCTTGCATACAAACACGAACTTATGACCTGCAGCCATGTGCTGCAAAATCAAAAGACATAAATTCCTGTATCTTTTTAAATGTTGTTTTTAAACATATCAGAAGGTTTGAATATCATCAGATGACACCCTCATCCCAATCCCACCCCAAGCCCCTGCACCCTCTACAGTCATTAATTAAGAGAAGGACTAATTATGCTGGGCATCTTGTCTTTTTTCCCCCCTTAATGTTCTTTATCTGATCTCCTATATCCATCCATCCTCTGTAATCTGTCCATCCTCAGAAGCTTGTATGTCAGATATCTCTCAAACTGGTTTGGAAAAAGCATTGCCAGGCTCTGGGTTACTGATCAGAAGGTCGGGGGTTCAAGCCGTGGCACTGCCAAGCTGCCACTGTTGGGCCCTTGAGCAAGGCCCTTAACCCTCTCTGCTCCTGGGACGCTGTATCATGGTTGACCCTGCGCTCTGACCCCAACTTCCTAACATGATGGGATATGTGAAGAAAAAAGAATTTGTCTGTAATGTATAATGTGACCAATAAAGACACATTATCATTATCATTATTTATTATACAATACTTGTTTTTAATGCCATGTTTGTGTATCCTTACATGCTTTCATAAAAAAGAAGAAATAAGAACAACTCATTCAGTTCCCTTCACACTACATTTGCGATTCCACTGGCTTTCAACTTACCAACATGTCATTATGAACATGTTCAACTTTTTATTGGTGTGATGGTCTTTTCAAATCTCAAATTATATTCATCCACACTTTGTGCTCTCTGTAAGCTAACCAATAATCTCAGCAGCGTCACTGAAGAAAAAGAAATAAAAAGCAGGTGAGGAGATGATTATTCAGACCCCCTCGGCTACAGTAAGTGCAGCCAGAGGATTCTGCAGCAGGAGACAGGCATCCCTAATAAATCAGAGGACAGGGGGAGATATATATGGCATCAACACTCAGTGCATTGCAGCTGTTCCAACATAAAATACAGCAGTAGGGATCTGCCATTTAAAAGCTGTAATACAGCCTCAATGAACAGGTCTAAAAACAACTTGGAGCACTTAACCCTTTCAACAGCACAATTTTTTTTTACCCTTTTATCCATAGTGTCAACACTTATAGACCATCAGCCATTACAGTAGTTTGACAAAAAACCATTACCTTGATTTCTGTTGCTTTCTACACAAAATCTAAAATTCATTAAACCATATTTTTATGCTTCAAAGAATTAACACCTTATCTTATTTTAACTAGTTTTTTTTTAATTGAAAATAGTCCGTCCCCCCGTTC
>JANDJT010000148.1:7519076-7531993 GCA_024331685.1 Stegophilus panzeri
CCCGTCCCCCCCACCCACCCCCTTATAACAATCTAAAATGAATGTGTAAAATTGTTCAAGAATACTGCTATATTATTTGTTCAATATCCTTTTGGTCAACATGAAATATTTCAGGCTTAAGTGTTAACAGTTTTTGTTCACATGTTGAAAGAATATTCATTATTTCTTCACGTTGGTATTCCTACACATGGTCAATCCATTTACTTTTGAATATAAGTCATATTTTAGCCATACACTTAAAAAAACAAACAAAAAAACCCCCCAAAAGTACCCTAGATATATTTGTAAATAATTTATGCATGAAAGATGGTTAAGAAAAAGAAAAATATCTCCTTCTTCAGAGACTGATGGAGAACTACATCTTTCTCATATTTCTCCGATATCACAACAGGATTTAAACAGGAGCTAAAGCTGTTATGACGATACGATGTGATAATAATTCCTTATGCATTAAATCTAGAATGACGTTCACTACGTAAGACGTTGGACTACTGATCGGAAGGTAGTTCAAATCCCAGCACTGTCAAGCTGCCACTGCTGGGCCCTTGAGCACGTCTCTCTGGACAAGGGAGTCTGCCAAATACCATGAATGCAAATGTTTTAACTAATGATGCATTATTTTGCTGTACTACAAACTGTAAAGTCCAACAACATAAATAATGATTTGCCTTTACAACATCAATTTGTATAAAAGGGCTATGTAACGACACAAGGGAGTGACACATACAGTGTATAAAGATTATTATAAAGGCATTCTTTTGGTGTTATTGAATAGTTTTATGCATTGCACTGCATGCATCACAAACATGCTGATATGTTTGATTGCCAGCATATATGTGTAATGTTAACATTCAATTAAAATGTTAACATTTGTGACAGGCAGCTGATATAAAGGCCCAGAAAATTGCCTACACATCTGGCAGGCTAAACTAAAACTGGATTAAAATGGGGTTTATACATGTATAAGGAAAACTCCCCAGAATGTTGCTATGAGGACAAATCCTTTTGTGATGTTGCATTCCCTTGACTCTGACACAATGCCATGATGCCCAAACTAAACAACCTAACCCAAAAAACAAGCCAAATATTCACTCAAATCCTTTACTACCTAGTCTATATACAGTAAATGCACTACCTATAGTCAGGAATTCACACTTTCCAAACATTCAAGTGTTAATTATATGCTACACAGTGCAAAATGTGGCTAGTGGAGGTGTTCTGTAAAACGGCATACAAAACACAGTTATCAGAATTTAGGATAAATAGTGTCATTTTAAGCTTTTACTCTACGTTTGTTTTAAATATGTTCATATTTTGCATGCTAAGCCTGGAATATGTGTCTGTGTATAGCGTATTAAACCCTTTCATGCACAATAGTTATGGACAGTCAATTTAAGGATGTTTTTAGGAAAATATATTTTTTTAAATCATCACCAAATAATTTGATATCATTATTGCAGTTTAAAATATGAATAATTGTCTTGATTTCTGTCCTGCTTTCAATGGTCCAGTTTATTCCCAGTGCAGGATGGCTCTGATATGTATTTACATACTTTCCACGCAAAATACTAAATGAAAAAATAGAATAACAATAAAGTGCCATACTCCATCGAATGTCTTAGCTTCGTTTTGTTTTTCTTTCTTCTTCTTCTTCTTTTTTTTTTTTGTGTGGAAAAGTGACACCGGTATTTTTCCCTCTGAAATCCAACCCTAAACAGTGTAAATGTTATAGATGTCAATATTACTTTTTTTTTTTTGGTTAGAAATGACATGGTAGGCTAATATATCTAAATGATATATGATAATAATGATGCATGAAAAAACATATAGCCTATGTTTTCTATCATTTTGGTCATGAACATTAAATATTTTAGGCCATAAATTTGAACAATCATGTTTTAATTATTTAAAAAAAAAAAAAAAAAGAAAACTCACGGTATTCTTACACATGAACAATCCATTTGCTTTTTAATATTATAAATATTTGGGGGGAGGAAGGAAGTCTTACGAAAAAGAATCTGGATGTTGAAATCATTGGTGCATGAAAGGGTTAAAAGGACATTAAAAATGCAGTCAGTGTATCAGCACTCGTCCGTGTCTATCAACAAATTGTTCCATCTCGACAACATCGCGTTTTATTAATGAAAAGCATCGACATGGTGTGAATAGCCTATTGGTGCAGATTGGTGAACGTGGTCGGCGTCGTGAGTCACCATTTCAGGGAGAGAAGCAGCAGAAGCAGAAGCAGCTCTGCAGTCCAACAGCCGCATTAACAGTCGTGCCCTGATCAAGCCCACCTGCCTCTCACAAAAGCACCAACACAACCACACAATGTAGGCCTACACAATAGACGCCTTTCCACTACAGGTGTCTAGTTTGAAAAAAAAGAAAGAAAAAAAAAGCCTTTATCAATATTTCAGGTCACTGAGAAGAGCTCTCAGGATTTTCCAGCCTCTCTCCCAGAAAGCACGACATGAAGATGTTATTCTCTCTCTCTCTCTCTCTCTCTCTCTCTCTCTCTTGCTCTCTCTCCTGCATCACGAGTGTGCAATGACTAATCAGTGGTAGGGAGATGGCGTAAACATAATATGGCTTAAGCAAACACAAAAACATCAATAACAGCCTAAATAAAAAAATAAATAAAAGAAGATAAATGAAACACACACACAAAATGAAACAGGCACGTGACAGAGACAGATCTGCATGCAGCAACCCAAAATACCTGCTCTCGTTTAATAATGTTGATTATGACTGTGTTACATTGAAATAAATAAATACTGCGTTAGAATATGAACAGCAGCGATCCCGCAGATGAGCCTTCAGTGCGGGTCTCTCCCCTCTCCGCCCCCGCACCGCACACTAGCCAGGCCCCGCCCATCACCCACCGACCATCACTGACACGACACGGGCGGTAATTAGTGCCCCTGTCACGTAAATACACACAGGATGTGGCCGTTTCTTTCTTTTTTCCATTTTTTCTTTTAAGAAATAATAATGTCTTTCCGTCTTGTCCCCGACACCCAATCTCTCTCTCTCTCTCTCTCTCTCTCTTGTTATGTCGCAGTTTATCACGCCATCTGACACCAATTCCACCCCATTCCGTGATCTCGTCGATCTGTTTCCGCGATCATAAAGGCTATATATGATACATAGCCTATATATGATTGGGGGTTTTTTTGACGTCACGCCAGTTTATCAATACCATTTGAATCCTTTCCTTTGCTTTCCTCCTCTCCTAGTATTTTGGCTAAAATCCAAAGGCACACGCGGTGCGTAAAAACCCCGCAGCAAGGCGTGTGTTTAAATACGACATGTTTACTCAGCGACCAGATAAACACGACGTTAGTTTACATTTTACTGTAGTGTTCGACGGAAGAGAGAATATGACTGATGGTCAAACCGAATTTGAAGGAAAAAAATCTAGTGGAATATAGATAAACAAGGCACAAACCCCCCCAAAACCTTACCCTTGTACCAGACAAAGGTGCAGTTCGTTTCGACGTAATAATCTATAATCTATAATCTAGCTAAATATGATTCAGTGCCAGAAACCAGATGAAACAGAAGGTGTTTAAAGCGCTGTCGCTGTCCAAGGTTCTGAAGCGCAGAATCCGCCCACCTCGTGCGCACCGGCCCGCGGCATCCAGTACAGAACGCTCTGACAGCACCATCCTAATCATATCACACCACATCCACCTTTCTAATCACAACACTAACACTGACCACATACACACATTAGCCCAGTGCTCTAAGGGAAAACATTGTCAATCTGCAAAAATCTCTCTTTGGGTTTTCATTCTAAAAAAAAAAAAGAGAGAGAAATAGAGAGAGAGAGAGAGAGAGAGAGAGAGAGAGAGAGAGAGAAACAGAAAGAGAGCCTTTTTTCTTTTACATTGTCTTACAGTTCTAAAAAGAATAGACCCTTACCTGATGATGTGCACTATTCAGCAGCTGACCGCTATGAAACCCGCTCCTGCTGGCACTGCGTGGCTTTACTGCAGCTTCTTCTTCAATGGAGACCCGCTCTGCCCGCGCCAAACATGGCCGCCGCTTTGACGTCAGCGCCTTTTAATAGTAGTCTGGCGCGGGGGGGAAGAGGAGGCCAAAACCGAAATCGGTGTTTGCACACGCTACAGGGACAACAAAACACGTGAATGAATGAATGAATGAATTGATGGATGGATGGATGAATGAATGAATGAATGAATGAATGAAAATAGATTTTTTTAACCGTCAATAATTTTCCAACCCAAAAGTTTATAAGAACAAGAAAGCTTAGTGATGTAGTTAGTGATGGTGTAAGAGCTGTTCATATGTCATCATGTCATCATGCCATTGTGGTGTGAGGCATTTATTTTGGAGCAAAAATGTGGGATTTTTGTTTGTTTATTTGTTTATTTGTTTGTTTGTTTGCAGGGGGATCATTTTTTTGAGTGGGGGATAATGATAGATAATGAACTGAAAATCTGTTTTCATCTTCTTTTTGCTTTGTTTTCTTTAATATTGCATAATTTACCAATTATTTTGTATATAATAATAATTTATAAATAATTCTGCTTTATATAATCCTTCTATGGTTTTCTGAATCTACTGTAATTATGTAGAAGTATTTCAGTATTTGAACATATCTGAGGCAACAAATAATCCATCCATCCATCCATTTTCTGTACCACTTATCCTACACAGGGTCTATCCCAGGTAACTCGAGACACAAGGCATGGGACATCCTGGAAAGGGTGCCAATCCACCTCAGGGCACAATTGCACACATGTTCACACACTACGGACAGTTTGGAAATGCCAGCCTACAGCACATCTTTAGACTGGGGAGGAAAGCGGTGTACCTGAAGGAAAACCCTAAAGTATAGGGAGAGCATGTAAACTCCCTGCACACACAGGACAGAGGAGGGAATCAAACTCCTAACCCACATAATAATAGTAATGAAAAAAAAGAAAAGGGCACTGAGTGTTTCTCATATTTCCCGGAATTCTTTTAAAGCACAGCAGGTCCCTTGGTACGTCCTGCTTTATTTATGTTGCTTGCCAGCAGGCTCTCTAATTATTGCTTTAGTTCAAGTTTTGCATGCTCTAACATAACATGCAGGGTTTCTAATAAAAAATGTCATGTTGATATTTTTCTTTGGTAGGACGAGACTGAAAAATGAGCCACTATAGGCCTACCTTAGCAATGGAGTGAATGCATTTGTATCCACTGTCTTGTGCTTTCCCCTTCTCTCTCTCTCTCTCTCTCTCTCTCTCTCTCTCTCTCTCTCTCTCTCTCTCTCTCACACACACACACACACACACACTCCCACACACACACACCACTTTAAAGATCTAGAAAAAGATAGAATGGAAGGATAGAAATAACATTGTTCACTTCTTGCTCGCTTCTTGCTGAGTTTTGTCAGTCATCTCTGCATCTCTGAAATATTTTTTTTCTGACAGTGAATGTTCAGCTTTAGCTTCTGACAGCCCTTTATTCTGGAAATGGTACAAAGGCAGAAGGATGCAAACACTTCGACAGCTTGCATAAAAAAGCACCAATGACTTGCAAAATTTTGAAATAGGTCAAAAGATCCTCCTCACACACAATCTGATCAGATACTCATAGTATCTCATTACTACATTTTATAAAGCAACCAAATATTACCAAACAGACATCAAGCTGTGTTTACATTTTAATACGATTGGTATAAAGACACATTTTGGAATGTGAGCAGTGCCATGACTGTGCAAATGTTTACTGAGTCCTCTCTTACACTCTGAATAGTCTGTCTGCTTTGTTTACTTATATGGTGCTGATAGCTGAATCTTTTATCAGTTCTTTAATATGGTGTCTGTTTTTAATGCTAAATCAGAGACAGCTAGTTCAAATGTAGATTTGTATATTATGTATTATTGACTCTGTGTGTGCTTGATCAGTGACCTCTGACCCTACTCTTACTGCCTGGTTCTTCCTAATTAAATGGCAGAGAGAGAGAGAGAGAAAGAGAGAGAGAGAGAGAGAGAGAGAGAGAGATGTTAGGAGGGGGTAGTAGGGAGATATTGTACAGGCATGAGTGGGAGATGAGATGAAACAGAGTGAGAGACAGCGAGAGAGAGAGAGAGAGAGAGAGAGAGAGAGAGAGAGAGAGAGAGAGAGAGAGATTGAGTGGGAGGGAGAGAGTGGGAGGAGGTGTGCAGGCCAGAGAGAAAGGACTGGATGGAGTAGGAGAGCTGTTGAAAGCAAGAGAGGGAGGGATGAGCGTGGTGCTTCTGCAAAAGGACTCTACCCATGACTCAGCAGTCTCCCCCGATAAACATGTCTCTACCCTGCTGCTCCAGAGAAACAGGCCACCGAGATGACTCAAGGGAATGTGTTCCTTGCCATATTACTGTCATTTCATTGGAACTGATTATTGTAGTTATTGTTATTATAGTTATTGTCTTGATTTGATTTCATTATTTATGCCATTTTGTTTGTCACTTCTGGTCCAAAGCTTTGTCACATGCATGTACAGGAAAACAGGAACAAACACAAACTACCCAAAGGTACATAAATAATACAGTTACTATCTTATTTAATGCTATCTTATTTGCTATGAGAAATGTGATATCTACATTTATACCACAGTGCAGAATTCTTGAATCTGACAGGTGAGAAGGTGTGCATTATTTCTGTATAACAGCATGGCTCGGAGAGTAGTTTCTGCTGTAACCTGAATGACAAGTTTATACACTCAGCAAAAAAAAGAAACATCCACTCACATTCAACTGCTTTTAATTCCAGCAAATTTCTTAATGTGTAAATATTTGTATTAAAATAAAAAGATTCAACAGCTGAGACATAAACTGAACAAGTTTCACAGACATTTGATGAACAGAAATGGAATAATGAGTCCCTGAACAAAGGGGGGTCAATATTAAAAGTAATAGTCAGTATCTGGTGGCCTTCAGCTGCTTTAAGTACTACAGTGCATCTCATCCTCATGGACTGCACCAGATTGGTCAACTCTTGCTGTGAGATGTTACTCCACTCTTCCACCAAGGCATCTGCAAGTTCTCAATCACGCCTGGGGGGACACGCGGTTACACGCGGTTTGCCACTGCAAGGACGATCAGCTGTCCTTCCTGTCTCCCTGTAGCACTGTCTTATGCATCTTACATTACAGACATTGCAGTTTATTGCTCTGGACACATTTGCAGTCCTCATGCCTCCCTGCAGCAGGTCTATGGCATGCTCACACAGGTGAGCAGGAACCCTAGGCATCTTTCTTCTGGTGTTTTTTAGAGTCAGTAGAAAGGTCTCTTTAGTGTCCTAACTTATTGTAACTGTGACCTTATTTGCCTACCGCCTGTAAATTGTTAGTGTCTTAACGACTGTTCCACAGGTGCAGGTGAAATACTTGTTTATGGTTCATTGAAGAAGCATGAAAAACATTGTTTAATCCCTTACCAATAAAGATTTGTAAATCTTATTTGGATTTTACAAAATTATCTTTATAATACAGTCTCCTGAAAAAGGGACATTTCTTTTTTTTGCTGAGTTTATTTATGTGCTTGGTCTAATACATTATTGTTTCTATAGTAACAGCTCATACACAGGGACTTGTACAACGGACACTGTACATAAACATAAGAGTAATATAAAGCAGATTTAATTTTTAAAAAACATGTTATTGTTTAACAAAGTGAAACGTATAATCATTGATGTGCTGATGATTTTTTGTTAGGAGACGTTTATTTAACATTTATGGATGGAGTCTCGCATGCCAGCGCTTTGTAACAGTCATTGTGCTTTGCAAAGTTTCCCAGCAGAGGAAAGTCTTCAGGACTGAGGAGTTTACAGTTTCTGGTTTGTCTATAAAATGACAAGCTGTTTTTTTTTTTGAGACAGAAAAAGTGATAACAGGGACTAACTTCTCTCTTGGACATTCCACAACATTAGATCTAACTCTAAACCATTAAAAATGTGTGATGCGTCATTCATTAATAGATTAACATTGTAATCTTAAAAAAACCTCTAAAAAAAGGATTCTACAGGGCCATCACAGTCACCTGAGTTGAACCCCATAGAAAATCTCCGGTGGGATTTGAAGAAGGCAGTTGCAGCACGCAAACCCAAGAATATTACTGAACTGGAGGCCATTGCTCATAAGGAACGGGCTAAGATTCCTCAGGAACACTGCCAGAAGCTATGCATCTCATTTGCAGCAGGTCATAACAGCAAAAAGGTGTCCTACTAAGTACTAAAGATGCTTGCCATGCAGGTGCTGAATAATTTTGAAACTGGAGAAATCATTATAAATTGCATTTTCAGTTGAATTTGGGGAAACCACTTGAAGCATTCATTGTGCTGAACTATTTCAACTGCATTTGTTTGATTTGTTCATTGCAAACAGCTGAAAGTCTGTCAATTTTGACAATAAACCTGATTTGCAAGGGGGGTTGAATAATTTTGATTGCAACTGTACATATGTGTCTAGCTTTACAGAGTGTTCTAGCCATGGACGAACTTTGATACCAACTTGGGTTAAATGCCCTAGGACTTTGGCTAAACATGCACATAGTGTATACATAGCTGGGATTTGTATTTAAATCATGGTCAGCACTAGCAGAGGTGCAACTGGAGGAGTGTTGTCCCAGGCAGTGTTTAGTGTCCCCATGCTAGAACCACCTGACCAGGATAAAATGGCTACTGAATATGAATGTATTGATGAAACAGGTTTTTGTAGAGAATATACAGAAGCGAAGAGACGATTTGTAGAGAAGATTGTGTTAAATACTCATGACAGTAATAACAATGTCACATAACAATGGTGAGTGCAGGTTTGAACAAAGCAAAAAGGTTTGAAATGCACATACATACACAACACAAACCAGTTCAGGCAGAGGTTAAGTAGAAAACAGATTGCTTTGATATAACTCTACAGTAATCACTGGTTGTAAAATCACTTGGAATTCCAACTGATAACTTGATACTTGATATTTATCCTCTGAGAAACTCTGTT
Organism: Stegophilus panzeri; assembly: GCA_024331685.1. Lineage (NCBI taxonomy): Eukaryota > Metazoa > Chordata > Actinopteri > Siluriformes > Trichomycteridae > Stegophilus > Stegophilus panzeri. The sequence goes on from JANDJT010000148.1 coordinate 7,528,069, forward strand.
TGATGGAATTTGCACATTAATAGGTGCTTCTTGTGTGCAACTAAGTCTATATCAGATCTGTGTGGTAGTTGTAGCATACTGTGTGTGTGTGTGTGTGTGTGTGTGAGTGTGTGTGTGTGTGTGTGTGTGTGTGTGTGTGCGTGCGTGTGTGTGTGCAATGGTCCAGAATGCACTGTCCCTTCTGGCCAACTCACAGAAAGCCAAGAAAATGTGTGTTTCTCCTGCAGTGCATCATTTCTTCTTCTTTTGCATGAGTGTTTATTTGCGTGTGTATTCAGGCTATGTGATCATTGCTGCATGAAAATATCTGATGTGTGAATATCTCTGAGCAGATGTACTATAACTCTTAAATTGTTATGAGGGCCTAATAAATAAAAATAGGACTGAGATATCACACTCTTGGCCAGCCATTTTGCTACAGAGTCTGCTCTATAAGGAAGGGACGTGTTGTGGAGTTGTGGGTGAGTGTGCCATTTGGAAAATAGATGGAGAGCGGGATGAGTGGAATGTGTCACCAAAACCATCAATCCTCCTACACACAGCTACTGTGCTTTTTTTTAAACAACCCCCCCTTCTCTCTCCGTTGTGGAGGTCATTGTTCCAGTTGATGACTCAAGGCTTGTGCTGCTAATCGTTAGCACTGAAAGCTTAATGCAAGACTTCAGGGAAGAGAAAAACATGTGTGTGTGGGTGTATGAGAGAGAGATTGAGAGTGTGGATGTGTATTTGTGTATAAGGGAGCGGGACAATACCGCAGATGGAGCACCTGATTAGCCCTCTGCACCTTCACCTGTGCATTGCCATGGAAACGCAGGGTTCCTCTCTAGACCGTCTGCGTCACCTGCAGCCTTGATTTGTCGTCTCTTTTCGACTTTTGTTCGAGACACAATTCTCTGTAGAGGAAGAATATGCCACACACTTGGTGCTGCCTGTGCTTGTGAAAAACGAGAGCGTGGGAACTAATCTGTACACACACACACACACACACACACACACACACACACACACACACTGCAAGAACTTTGAGCATAGTGCAAAAGTGACTGACAATAAATATCTGTCCTTATGGATTTCCTCATGGTTTCTTCATGCCTTCTTGTGTGTGTTGTGTGTGTGTGAGACAGTGTGTACGTGATGGCCTCAAGGTAGAAGGTACATAACTCCACTGCAGTGAAACCATTGCCACTTTGCTGGATCGATGGAAGGACTGCACCTCCGTACTGTTGTCTCTGCCCTGACACTGATTTATTGTCCACAAACCCTAGCACACAGCTACACACACTAATGTTTCGCAATGGACTGCAATGTGATTGCTTTAAGCTATACTATGAAACAAAGTCCTCACTCTGTCTGCTGCCATTACTTCTAAAGCATCTATGATTAGAGTTACTAATCTTGATGGTGTATTTGAGATCAATAATGCTGCATACTGAGGAATATGACACTCCTGAAGCTTTATGAGCCCAGAAAGAGACTGTATTAAAAAAAGAAAAAGAAAAGATAATTGCATAATTTATCATGGCACAGTAGCATGTCATTACAGTATGTTAACAGTGAGCTGATACTCGTCTGTGTACTGTGGGACTTTATTAAAAGCTTATCACGAACCAACACTTCATCAGTCTACACTGCCAGGGCTGAATAACAGAAAGGGATACGGCAAAAAACAAACAGTGTTTATATATTCCTGTTTGCCTACTCAATATAAACGCACATCCTATCCTTGCACTATTTTTACTCCTTGCTCAATGCCCTCCTCCAACTCCACTTATGTAATTTTTCAAGATTTAGTTCATTCATCTTTATAGCTCCTCACAGTCAGTGCATGCATAGAGTTTACTGCTCTCCGGTTTCTGCTTACTGTTCTGACTCGGAAAAGTAGGAGGAAAAGAGCAGGGGAGGGAGGCGAAGGCTCTGAGTGAGCGTGCCAAGCGCAGACGCTGTGCAGCACTAGTCGAAGAAAGATGGCCAGCAGCAGGGAACTCTAAAGGCATCCATCTGCCCTCAACTACTGAACTTCCACACAGAGTCAAACAAGCACTGGTCACTTCAGGGCAGTAAGAGCAGGTGGATATTACCAGAGTGTTTATTACACAACTGAATTAAAAAAAATAGTGTTGAAGGAATGTGTTTACAGAATATGTGGTAGATAAGGAGGTTATCTTAGACATACAGGTACCAGAATGTTTAAAATATTTTTAATAACTAAAAACAACAAAACAAATCTCATTAGCATTTTATTTTACAGCACTTAATATTTAAAAAGACACAAAGTGTAATAATTTTTAGGTTTTCTACATGTACAGTGCCTTGTATGAGTATTCACCCAATTGAACTTTTTCACATTAAAGACCAAAGAGCAGAACAACTCACAGAACACTATTACATTTATTATCTAAAAAAAATTAGAAAGAATATGACACAACCATGGCTGTCTGCCTGCAAAAGTCAGTAATCGGGTAAGGGGGGATTAGTTAGTGACACAACCAAGAGTAATGCTGAACATCATGCTACCACCTTTATGCTTCACAGCCTGCCATGATGGTGTTTTCAGGGTGATGAGCGGTGTTAGGTTTCCATAGCACTTTGTGCCAACGCCAAAAAGGTGTAGATAAACTTTTTCTACATTTAGAAAATTTGTGTCTCAGTAAACACGGCTTTTCACAAACAATAAACTGTAGGGCTCACAACTCTCTATAAAGCCCAGCTTTGGAGAGTGTCTGCCTATGATTGTTTCTCTCATCTGATTCGTGGATCTCTCCAGCTCCTTCAGAGCTACTCTTGACCATTTTATGCTTCTCTAACTAATACCCTCCTTACCCAGTCACTGAAGTCTGGTGTATGTACTCCTCTAGGTAGAGTCATAGTCGTGCCATGTTCTTTACATTTTAAATAATGGATTTATTGGTGCTCAGTAGGACTTTAAGATTTTTTTTAAATAACCAATCCCTGATTGATACATTTCTAGAATTTGTCCTGGACTTGTTTTGATAGCTCATTGGTCTTCATGCTGTTTGTTTAGGTATGTTCTCTGTTCATGAGGCCTTCCAGCAACTGGTGTGTTTATACTGAAATCATCTGACACTTTATTTGCACACTGGTGGACTCTGTTCAACAAAATATGTGACTTCCAATAGCAACTGTTTGCATTGTATTACCAAAACCTATTTAGAGGTTTCACAGAAAGGAGGGTCAATACATTAAAGTTTTTTATTTGTAAATAATTCAGCAGTCTATATTGATTACTCCCCTCCCTTCTTTGGGCCGTTATCGTGATTGGAAGGTAAAATGTAAGGTAAATATTTTCTTCATCTTCACAGAGGCCTGCAGGTTTTGTACCAAAATAGATATTTTGGAGGATTTGGAGCTATCCATAATTCTCTCTATCTTGACTAGAGCCCCAGTCCCAGCTGAAGAGAAGCAGCCCCACAGTATGATACTGCCACCACCATGCTTCACTGTAATTATGATGTTTCTTATTTTTGCACCAAACCTATATTTTAGAATTATGGCCAAAAAGATCTACCTTGGCTTCATTAGACCATAACACATTTTTTATTTATTTAAATTTATTTTTTTGATAAAGGGCTTCCAATTACAACCCCAATTCCAAAAAGTTGGGACACTGTGTAAAATGTGAATAAAAACAGAATGCAATGATTTACAAATCTCATAAACCCATATGTTATTCACAATAGAAGATATAAAACATAACACATGTTTAAACTGAGGAAATGAACCATTTTAGGGAAAAAATAAGGTAATTTTGAATTTGATGGCCGCAACATGATGGGAGTTAACAAGTGTTACTAAAAATAAATAGCTGGAGAAACATTTTGCAACTAATTAGGTTAATTGGCAACAGGTCAGTAACATGATTGGGTATAAAAAGAGTATCTTAGAGAGACAGAGTCTTTCAGAAGTA
>JANDJT010000148.1:7535362-7560181 GCA_024331685.1 Stegophilus panzeri
GATGGCAAGTTAGCGCCTTGCATGGCAGCTCTGCTACCATTGGTGTGTGAATGGGTGAATGAGACACAGTGTAAAGCACCTTGGATAAAAGCACTATATAAGTGCGCCATTTACCATTTAGATTAGCTGGGCAGATTAAACATCTTGAAGGAAGCAGTGTGAAGGCCATTGGTTTTGCTTGCTTGGTTATGAAACTCTACCCAGTAGACCTTGAAGAGCCTCGAATCTAACAATCTAATTCAGCAGTAATTACGTATCAGCAGACAGGAGTGAGTTTAATCTGGGTCTTGCTCTGCAGTCTTATTGCCTCTGTTCCTCGACTTTTCAGACACAGCTTCTGTAACCTGTTCTGTTTGTTACTTAGTAATGGATGTACTCTTCAGGGGTCATATTAACTTTGAGCAACTGTGACAAAATGACATTTAAAATGACCAGCGCCTGTTTATGGGGAAAAGGAAAACCACTTCTCATGCTTGGGGACCTGCAGGTGTGTGTAATCAGGTGTGTGTGTCACTAAGACATGGAGGAAATGCAACATAAAGTGAATTAAACTATTTTGGGTTCTGTCAATTAATATTTGCCCAGTCTGTTTTATACCACAGAGCAGCTGAACATTCAATCTGATTGGTCAGAAATTTAACAGCACAGCTTTTACAGTAGTGCCTGCTGTAACATGAAGGACAGATTTATATTAATGCACTCATTCTAATACTGTATTGTTTCTATACGAACAGCTCGTACACAGTGACTACAATCAATCGTTGATGTGATGACTTTTTGTTAGGAGATATTTATGTAACATTTATGAAAGGAGTCTAGGGTGTCTAAGCACAAAGAGAGAGAGAGAGAGAGAGAGAGAGAGAGAGAGAGAGAGAGAGAGAGAGAGAGAGAGAGAGACTGTTTATCATGGCTATAATACAACTAACAGGAGATAACAGGAACTTGTCTCATGGATGTTCCACAACATTAAGTCTAACTCTAAACCATTAAAAAGTGTGACATGTCATTCATTATAAATAAAAAAAAATTGTAATCATTGGCAAATCATTTTGGTATAAGCAGAATAACATACTCCAGACCATGTGGTTATGCAAAAATAATGTACTTAGGGGTTCTAACAGTAAAACCCAGAACTGGATTATCTTTGTAGAACAATATAATGTAATATAAAATGGTCTCATGCCACAGTACCTGAGCAAACTTTGTTTTTTTATGATCTTCCACGCCTACTTCGATCAAAAGGTGCAGTCTCTTTGTCGATACCTCGAATAGTGAAGGCTACAGCAGGGGACAGAGCTTTCTCTTACAAAGCCCCACAGTTATGGAACAGTCTTCTAATTAGTTTTCGGGACTCAGACACAGTCTCAGTGTTTAAGTCCAGGCTGAAAACATATTTGTTTAATCAAACTTTTTGTGAATAGTTTTTTACTTAGGTAAAGGAGCAGATCTAGAGGCTCACAGTCATACAGTGTTGTGGTCCACTTATGTCCCAGGGCACCCTCATGTCTGTGTTACCTTCTGGCTCTCCCTTTTAGTTATGCTGTCATAGCTAGTCTTGCTGGAGTCCCTGTTTGCATTCAAGCACAATACATTGTCCTTAACCATTACGGGGCAATAAGCATACCTAATAATCTCTACTTCTCTTTCTCTCTCTCTTTCTGTCGAGCTACACATGATACTCCCGAGATACCAGTGATTCTGACCTCTTCTGATCTCTGGATCTGCCTGATCCACCCTGATGCCCTACTTCTGGCTGGAGTTCTCATCTATCTGAAGTCACATGCTGCTGCTGTGGATGTCCCCACATGGTGCAGCCTAAAGATCATTGAGATTACTGAGGATGATACCACTTAAAAACCACTTTGGACCTCGAGTCATATGCTGTGTTATGCTGTGATGGCTAGGACTACAATTGCTATGATAGCTTTAGCACTGCAATTGCCACAAACAGTTTTGCACTCCATCAGTCTCCATCAGTGAACAGTGGAGAAGTTCAACAAAACAGACTTCATGTAAAAACTGTAATGAAGTTTCCTGGTTACACAACTACACTATTTGACCATGTAGTATTAGCACATTTATAGAAGGGATTTATTTATTTACAATTGCACTGTCCGGTGTCACCCAGATGAGGATGGTCCCTCTCAAGGTTTCTTCCTCATATCGTCTCAGGGAGTCTTTCCTCACCACTGTCGCCTCTGGCTTGCTCATTAGGGATAAATTCATACATTTAATATCTATATTCTGAATTTATATATTTCTGTATAGCAGCTTTAGGACATTGTCCATTGTTAAAAGCACTATACAAATAAAACTGAATTGACCAAAAGTAAAAACTGCATCTTTTCATGTTCATTAGGGGGAAAAAGTCAATATTGAGGGGAAACAATACCAGTCCCGATTATTGTGGCTGCCATTTTGCTATAAGACTCTGAAAGCACCTAGCCATGTCTCCAAACAAGATTTTTTCTTTCTTTCTTTCCTTTTTTTAACATATGTAAACATTGTGCCCCTGCTTCACCCTCTGCTGGTCACTCACAAGAACTGCGAGGAATAAAGAGGAAGAGTGCTGCAGGAATAGTGCTGCAGTATGGCGCATTTCCCCCTGTGTGACCTGCGAAGCTAAAAAAACAGGCCTATTACATGCAGTCCATGTAGTACATCTAGTAAACGAATCCAGCAGATCTAGCAGCTACAAGTCAACCAGTGAGCTCAACTAACTGACACTCTTCTTCCACTTTGAATGATTTAACAATTTTAGCTTGAAATATGTGTGGACAGTGCTGCTGAGTTAGCTTTCAGACTCCTCCTCGGTCACAAAACACAAACGGTATATTGCGTATGTCTTCTTCTGAGATTTGAGGAAGGGGTGATAGAGCCAGTGCTCTAAGGGTATGAGCAGCATGCAGATACGTAGGATTCTCAGATAAACAAGATAAAGGAGGAGGTGTGGAGAAATGCCAGCATAGAGTGGCCCAGCCCTGAAAGCAGGCAGGACATACACACATACAAAGTGAGAAAGAGAGAGAGAGAGAGAGAGAGAGAGAGAGATCTCTTCCCCCATCTCTTTCTGAGGAGAGTACAGATGATGCATGCATTATTTGCTATATATAAATACGTACAGTACTTTTACTGAGATCCTTATAGGGTACATGCTGTCATATTTACACATCTAAACAAACAAACAAAAATATAAATCCATAATTGCATATGATAAGTTCAGTCCTGGCTTTTTAATAGATTTTTTTAATGAATTGAGGCTGGAGTTTAGTTTAAGTCAGACGATTCGCCCTTCGTCAATTATGCTCCAAGGTCTGTGATAGCTCCAGTGCGTTCTTCTCAATATTCTTGTTTAAAGGCATCTTGAGGTCATCAAAATCCACTTCATGAGTAAACCATTGTCTCCTTTTCTCCTTCTTCTCCATCAGCTGGCGGGTAGTGAGTTGTTTGCTCCAAACCTTCAATACAGATCCAAATTATTATAATATTTATATATAATATTTGAACTTCCAAAATGCATAAATGGTGAATATGGGAAACAGTTCACTAACATTCCGTCAGCAATGGATGTCCTATTGACATTGATTTCTTTTGTTTACACAACCATACCAAAACAGTGATCAGTGTATGCATACAGTTTCAGCGCAAGTGTGTGTGTGTGTGTGTGTGTGTGTGTGTGAATATATATGTATGTATGTATAATTTATTTATTTATTTATTTAAAATCTATATCCTGAATTTATATATTTATGTAAAGCTGCTTTGTGAAAACTTAGATGGTTAAAAAAAAAGCACTATACAAATAAAATCGAATTCAATTGAATTAATTTCCTTAATTTTTTTTAAAGCAAAGGGTCATTACACTGAATATTGACTTTGTTTAATTTTTTTTACTGTTTACTGCTCTTTATAGTATTTTTTGTGTAAATGTAGAAACATTTATTTTCATTATTTTGTGTGTGTGTATGTGTGTGTGTGCAGATAGATAGATAGATAGATAGATTATTAAAGTTTATAAAAGAAACTGACTAAAGCATATACATTTTTGGATTTCCATTTGTGTTTGTTTTTGACCCAAACCGAATTTAGGAGTCATTGTTTCCTTTACACATTACTACAAAAAACCACAAATGAATACAACAGGAAAATATAAGATATAATCAAGATCTATCAATATAATCAAGTACGTCTTATCTCCAGGATCATATGTTTGTCAGCTAACCAACGTACTGTTTTTGGCACAAAGCTGATGTCCACTTTTTTCAGTGCTCCACTGGTGATCCGAGTGCTGTGAAGGATCACACTGTTGGCCTGCGCTTCTGTTTTCCCTGTCGAGGTTGCGAAGTACTCTGAGGCCTGTGGTGTGGGAACAGCCCCCTGCTAGAGATACGCAGAATGAAGATGGCATCAGGCCACAAAACCAAAGGCAAGGCCAAAAACAATGCTGGTGGATTAACTTTTCAAAGGGACTCGATGATCATCACTTTCTGTTACAAGTCACATATAATACCTCTTGTTGTTTGTGAGATTTTTGAAAGTGAGTGTCTCATTGGTCTGGTTATGAGGAGCATGTAGACAAAGCTGTTTGTTCTGTCAAGTAAAGGATGAAGGTGGGGAGTGTGTGTACTTCTGCCTGCAGCGCCTAGCAGTCTTGACAGATGCTAAACATGGCAGACGTGACACAAACCAAATGCCTTCACACACACACACACACACACACACACACACACACACACACACACACACAGAGGTGTAGCCAGGATTTGTTAAAATACCGAGGTCATGAGTCCCAACACCCCTTTACTTTGTTAAGACTATAGTATATATAAAGTATAAAATGCATTTTAGTGCATTTTGAGAGCAACAATAATCACTTTCAGTGATACCACAGATGAAAATTATACTAGAAATAAGACTAGAATCCAGCATTGGCATTAATGGGCTAAAACTTATGGTCAAATTGACACCATGCCTGCACTGGAATATGTGTGGTAATCTTTATTGTTTTGAATTTGTTTCGCATCTATAAATACTGAGCACCTTTTAAGATCGTTTGAGATAGATACCCAAATGCATTATAAAACCACAAGATAAAACACAAGACAAAAGCCTAGTCGCAGCACATAGCTTGGTCAAAAAAAAAAAAAAAAAAAACAGCTAAAAACTACCAGTTTGTTGGGGATTATTGTTGCTCAGTATCATGTTTTACTTATGAAAGTTCTTGTCTGGTATAGTCACACAGCAGCCTACCACCTAAATTCATTTTCAGCATTGTTTCTTTCTCCATCTGAAAACATTTTGTATCACTCACTTGTTTCTATAAGTTGTAGCTGTGTGCTTCATGCGAGGAACAATGGATTGTGGTCATTGGAGTTCTTGTGAACTTTGAGAAAGTTCTGTTGAGTGTGCTGAGCACCTACACTAAAATTACCTACACTTTTATTATAGGACTACTTCATCAATGAAAATAGAGAAGGAACATGCATTACATGCATGTTTATGCGAGTACTATCCCTGATGGTAATTACAGTGGTGACTGACAGACACCACAGACATGGCATAGTACATGCTTTCTCTGGCAGCAATAACACAGCCTGTTGAAGCAGACGTAATCCGACACATCCACTCTTATTTGCTTACACTTTGCCGAGGCCTACTCCTGTCTTTCTGCTATCAGGTTCAGTGTTTCAGTACAGATCAGTTACAGTGTGCGTATTAAATAACTAACCGGCTTGTATTTAAGATTTCATTCATGATGAATACTGTATTTGTAAAGTACATATATCGCTATATATGTCAAACCCCTTCTATGCCATCCGTCACCGGCTCCATCAAAAGGAACAAATAATATACCACCGCTGGCCACTTTATTAGACACATCTACCTTTTTAGTCAACTTTGTAGATAGACTGTTAGAGACTGTAGCTCATCTTTTTCTGGGCATAATTTGTGTTAATCAAGGCGCTCATCAGCGCTCAGTTTCTCACCGCAGGACCACTTCTGTCTGGATATTTTGGTTGAATGGTTGGTTGGTTCTCAGTCCAGCAGTTATGCTCGAAACACTAATAACAATGTAACACACATACACCCTTGTCAGAACTGTACAAGGGAGTAATTTTTCACTAATGGATGGGGTAGAAGGAGGCTGTGCATACTAAGACTAAAACTGTGCAAGAGATGTAAAAGATGGACTACAGTCAGTAACTGTAAACCTAAATCAATATGTTAAAATGGCAAATAAGTGTAGCTATAAGTTTTGTCTACCTTCTCCTCAGAAGTGCCAGTGGCTGGTCTCGGTTTGGCCTGAGATTTGATTGCCTTATCCATTTTGTGGTCCTTTGGCTTACGAAGGCTGTCAATCTTGGCCTGGATCAGCTCTACAATCCTAAAGTCTGCATACACATGGGCAATGTCCAAGCAGCTTTGCTCTGCAATTAAAAGATTGAATATCCTTGACTCCAGTGAGAGCTGGATCCACAGTTAATCACTCTTAATTATTTAATACATCACAGTTCAGAAAATCAGAGTAGCTTACTTTCCTCTGATGAGGTAGCACTGATCTAACAGCAAAAAAAATGTGATATATGCTTTGATCATGCAAAGATATTGTTTGTTTAGAGGAATTTTCATGCTGTATCACGGTACTCGAGGTGGGGAGATGGTAGGGGGTAACATAGTGATGCAGTTATTTTAAAAAAAACAGTATTACGTAATAGTAGCAGGCATAAAAGGCTTTTCTACGTACTTTTTTTTAGTAAATAAATTTCATTTCTACAATAAAAAAGTTCGACATGTTATGTAGCCAGAGAACCAAGTAATTCTGAACTGCTACAGGTTGGCCAGGAAATATTTGACTATGATTTTATGACTGTACAGATGACTGTACATGATGGAGGCTGCTTCCGTACCTGACTTGTTTGCTGCTGTAACTGTTGCGCCAGCCTTGATAAGGTAGTCCACACAGCAGGGCCTGGAACTCTCAATGGCCCTCATTAGGGGTGTGGCTCCACTGAAAGTGGGCATGTTCACTGCTGCCCCTGCCTCCACTAATTGTTTAATGATGTCAAGTTGTCCAACATGGCAGGCATGGTGTAATGGAGTCCAGCAGAACTGATCACAAGCATTCACATCAGCCCTGCACATAGACTTACACTGCATGAACTTTTAATTAAAACAACAATAGTGTACAGTATATGTATTACAGCTGTCAAAATCAATGCACTGATAATGAGTTAATGCAAATTTGTATTTAACACCATTATTTTTATGATGCCATTAATTCAGGGTTTGGTTTTTTTTTTGAACCTGTGAACCTGTAGTGCATAGTGTAGATTAGACTAGGTGCACATGTACCACAACTAGCTGTGAATGGTGAAATCCGCAACAGGAAACAGCATTCACATGGTCGGACCATAATGAAAACAGAAGATTTCATGAATGTAGCAATGCATTATGACACTGAATAGAAAGTCAGCACAAATGCAAGGAACATAACTGTGGCTGCCTTTTAGTTTTGAATGCCTCCAATTTTCACTGTGTTGTACTTTAAGGCTTTCTTTAATTTATTTGACCAGTTAGATAGATAGATAGATAGATAGATAGATAGATTTATAGATAGATAGATAGATAGATAGAGATGTGACTAATTACGATTAATTCTTTTAATCATTTGATAGCCCAGCCCAAATATGAATAAACACAAATGAATTAGAACAATTTCTATATAAAAATATCTGTATTGTTAAATAGAAAAGATGAGAAATATTCAAGTGTTTGTTCTAAAGTGCTTGGCATGGTTTGATTTGAAAGTTAGTTGTTATGTGTACATAAATAACATAAAATAAATATCATTAAATAAATACCTTACCCAAGATTGAGTAGAAAATTGACCACTTCGTAATTCCCACTTGCACAAGCGGTCATGAGTGGTGTCTTGTAAAAGCGATCCTTCACATCAACTGGGACCTTCTGACTAAAGGCCATCTTCAGGGATTCAATGTCCCCAGTCTTAACGCAGTAGTTTATGTTTATGTATGTCTTTTCTGGTTCATCTGTATACCAGGCTGAGTCATCCTCTATCGGGTGCCTAGGTGGATGGTCCTGATTAAATCGGTTTGTGTCTGTAACAAGCTGGTACTTCTCAATCATGAAATGTGGTGGCCCTCTGTCATCTTGTCGGTAAACATTTTCTGGTGAGATGACGCAAATTGGCATTGGAAGGTTCAACTTGCTTTTCTTCTTGCCCTTCCCTGACTTGCCAGCCCTTTTCTTTGTCCTGTTTAGTTCATAGGAGGTCCTAACAAGAGTCCTGGGCAGATATCTGACTCCTTTGAAAAAGTCGTTGATGTTAATTAAACCCTGCCTACGCTTGTCATGAGCGAGCAGTATTTTCCGGACATGTTCATCATTTATCGGTGCTTGGAAGTCTTGCAGAACAGAGATTAAATTCTCATAAGACACCATCTCTGAGTTGGTAATTCCACATGAAGTGAATTCAAAGGCCTTTCGCAGTTCAGCTTCATTTTCATGAGACCAATCATAAAGGGTCAGTGCCCATGATTCATTAGTGCAGCTCTTTAAAAGCTTCCCATTCAAACGTTCAGCCTTCTTAAGCTCTTTCACTGAGGCCTTGTGATCCAAGTCCTTAGCAATTTGACGTGGTAACAGGCCTTCCATGTTTTTCTGTTTGGGATTGCATCCTGAAATTATCAGAATAAAACATGTCAGGATAAAACCTATAGCAATTGCAGATGTTCAAAATTAGCTTCTAGATAGGATGTAGTAACAACATTGCTGGTACTATGCATTGTGTATGCATCTGCTCACACACACTGCGACTATAATTATGACTAAAGGACCCACATCAATGTTCTCCACTCTCAGTCCAGCAGGTCTGCCCCAACACACTTAACTTAATATCAATTACCCAATAATTAAACCTTACATCAGTTAAGTCAGATGTGAGCTGTTAAAAAGCAATGTTGTAGCAGAGTGTCACATCTGAACCTGCCATGAACTCAACTCCCATAATCCTCAGATGGTTCTCACATTACATGACACTCAAAGCAAAACCTATCCAGAGTCCCTTGAACTATGAACTCTGATCGAGACTCCTGTAATCCTGCTTTTAATATGTGGAAGCCTTCCATCATATCGCTTTTTTTTAATGAAAAAAATATTTAGAATGCCCAAGCTGATCTGGCCTTAAAAACAAGCATTTGCCATGGCACATTTGTTTGGTTCTTTTAATCTTTCAGCGACCATGGTCTCACATTGACACTGATTTGCCCTCCTCCCAAGGAATGATGACCACTTGAGAGATTTTACAAAATCTCTCTCCCTGAGACTTCCTCTCTCTCCACCCACTAGATTTTGAAAATATTGTTTCAGTATGTTTTCCAGCACTTTGGCCTCACTGCAGACACAGAGTCAGACAGGCGACCCCATTTCACGTCAAAAGTATGGTGAGTGTTCAGTGAAAAGATGGGAGTCAGTTCAAGTTCTGGTCAAGCTGAGAGAATGAAGCAAGATACTGGAATAGGAGAGGGGTGCTCACATTTCCTCCTGTGGACCTTGTACACCCTGAATTCTCTACTTCACTCTACTATACTGTTCACTTTTCCCGTGTGACCAAATTCCCTTTGTTTCCCCAGAACACCACACCCATTGACGTAGATAAATGGGTCCAAAATGGCCCATGGGAGAATGGCCATTGATGCCGTAGATCTGGATCAAGCTATTCAACAACATAAAAAATTTGCTCAGAGACAGAACTTGGAAACACTCATGTATGAACCTGGAGCTTGAGTCTGGCTGTCACGTCTGTACCTGCCAAAAACTCTCCTCAGCCTGTTCCGACGACACATGCCACTGAAAGCGAAACTTATCCATAGTCCCAATCTCCAGATTTCTAATGAGACTCACCAGTTTGCAATTGCACACACTCCTTAAATAACCCAGACATTCAGTAAATCACTGACATCTCACAGGCAAAATTCGCATTCGCATGGCCTATTATGTCTAGTCGTTTCATTCACCTTGCCTGTTGCAGTTCATGCCTGCTTGGTGATCACTTAAACTTTTGCCTGTGTATAGTTTTGAGAATTGCCTAGCTCCTTTGGGATGTTTACTTAAGTCGATTATAATAAAGACTGAACCTGCACCCGTTTCCATCTGTCCACCATTCATGACATATTCACAAGACAATAAAGAAAACTCGTACTAAACTCTACCCTTTCAACATTGCTTTTATTATCATTCTCAAAAAAAATAAAAATAAATAATAAAACAGCCCAAAATTAGAAGACTGTTTCTTGTAATCATTACCTCTCTGTGCCAAAAATCTGCAGCAGTCAGCAAAGCCCCCTCGGGCAGCATAGTGCAGAGCCGTGTTTCCTTCTGCTGTCATTACGCCCATATCTGCCACATATGCAGACAACACCTGAAGGATCTGGAGAGGAGACCAGGTGAAGTTGAAAGATTTACTTCACCCAAAAATGCTAAGATTGCTAATAATGAACAAAGAATATATAATAACAGACAGTTAGCATGATGCAAATGGTGCCCACTGGTTTTTTTTAGACGGTACTGAATATTGCATCTTCTAACACACAGACCCACAACACACAACCATTCTACATAGATCTTTAGAATGTAAAAATCAGCTAGCTTGACTTTAGTGTTTAAATGTGACTTCGAATTATGAAAGATATTTTGTAGTCACTTCAAAGTAGCCTCCTTCAGCAGCGAAGTGAACTGCGTTGAACCGCTTGCTGTCCAGTGTGTTGACATTTGCCCCTCTTTTAAGGATGGCTCTCACCAGCCCCACCGCTCCTGCTCTCACCGCCTCCATTAGAGCAGTGCGACCTGTCACCTGCAAGTGCAAATATGAATAGACTCATCGTGCACCTGCTATCAAAGTACATTTGGCTTATGTCTCCTCATATCATGTTGCAGCTGACAGGAATTCGACAGACACATGCTGTCAGCACAAATTTGACAACACTGTATTTCATGCAATGTGTCAGAGTGGATAAACTTCATACACTGATCTAGTATGGATATCTAACATAAGATGTTCTCTTCGTGTAATGGTACAATATATCCTGAGCTTGGATTTGTTTAGTCACAGACACAGTTACTTCTGCTAAATCTTGGACTACAGGACTAAATCTTCTGCTTCATGGTGGAAGTTCAACATAGTCAATGGCATCAGAACTGGGGTCTTAACTTTAGGATAACTCCAGTCATGATTAACTTGTGTTTTTCTATGGTTTACTGTCTACTGTTAGCCATTGCACTGAAGATATCATTTTACCCTTACCTGATAGCTGACAATGTACCATAATATTAGTTTGTTTACTAACATCAGCTACTGTAGCATAATGGTGTGACATTCATTTATATTGTACATGGTGAAAATAGGCACCATATAACTGAAATGCTTGTAACAGTGTAATAACTGAAATTATATGAGGCAATAACAAAAGGTTTATTAGCAACTCCGGCGGTTGTATGTTTATTTTTACAGTAAGCTGTGTTCATACGAATACGCATAGAGCACTATGTGACTTGAAATAATGGGTTTTACATCATTTATAGTGGATTATATTTGTATTGAGGAGGATTAACCATCTACATTTGTAGTGTTCTGTTTATGTGTAACAGCTCCATGGGGTCATCAGTTTCTAGGTAACAGGTGTGATAATTGATTATTGACTATAGTTTAGGATTTCTTTACTTATGAGATTAAATGTTGCAAAATAAGATATTCTTAAATTAAGATAATATTCTTTTCTGTAATATGAATTTGTGATCATATTTTTCTTAGGACCTTCAGACTTAGGACCTCTGTAATATGGCCTCTGGTGTCTAAAGCTGTAAATTATGCTATTATGGGGATTTATTTTTTTTCAAACAGTATTGTTAATTATTTGATTATTTTTATAATCACATTGATCAAGTGTTCTTGTTCATGCCACCAAAATAAAACAGATATACTGTAGATATATTATAGTTGATGCGTCTTGTGTTATTTGAGTAGTAGCCACCAACTATTCACTGCACTGAAGGTAACTGCTGTCGATGTTCAGTCATGATAGTGACTTTTCCGGTCCTTTGTAAGGAACAGGTGGGGTTTTTTCCATGGAACTGAACCTTTAATTTAACTGAATACCTTTGCCCTACATTGGTCACAGTTTGTTAAGTAACTGAACTGGAGTTAAGGGATAAAACACACCAACAAGGTTTGGTCTAGGTTTAAACTAATATTATTTGAGTAATTAAGCTTGAGTCTTATGAGTTGTTCTTACTTAAAATTCTTCCAACAGTGTTCAGTTACTGAGATCACATAACTTAATTCAAATTAAGTAAATATGACATTTAAACACATTTGAGTAGTAATTACTCATATTTAGTCATTTCCACTGTTAGGTTTTACAGAATGAGCTAGGTTTTGACATTCTTTGTTATAATTAATGCTATTACGAAGCTAGTTAGTTTTATCACAGTAACTAACCAACCAATGTTTATTGCAAATAAGTGTCACAAAATGTGACAATGAAATGTGAAATCTTATATTTATATGCAAAAAATAGAGAATGGTCAACAATAAAGTACCTGGAGACTGAAATTTGAGACTGGCAATTTGTTTGCATGTATTTCCATTATTTTTAATGAATTTTCCACATATGCTTTTGAAAGAGAATATTTTTCCTAATTGTTTGAATAAAATACAGTTGTTTTCGTGTCTACTTTCAGTTTGCTTGGCGGGGTAAAATTATGTGCTCAAGATATTGCCTAGGTCCATGGGCATCGAGTCATTTTTGTAGAACTGGCTGATTTGTTATCCTTAAACTGAAATGCTGCATTGCACAGTAAATGAATAATTTACACACAACTACAAACCGCACTGTGACGGTTGTTCGATAATAAGAATCTCAAACACACACACACACACACACACACACAAGCCATCTCTTTGCCTTTTTTGCCTACTCACACTTGGCACACACACAGCACTCTCCTCAGCACACCATACCTGATTGACAGAATTGGGGTCGGCCCCCTTCTCCAACAGGCTGAGGCACATGCCCTCACATTCCCGAGCATTCTCACAGGCCTGCAGGAAGAGCGGGATGCCCGCATGTGACACGTTGTTTACGTCTGCCATGTTGTTCAGCGCCACCTGCAGGCAGCGCTCATGTCTTTTGGTGGGACAGAGGCAGTAGAATAGCACGCCTAGTAGAGCAGACAGAGGCAGATCACATTACAAACAAGATTTAGCTGGCCCTAGTCTGATCTGTAATTAGACAGACCCACAAAAAGGAGGATTCTGCACTCTGCTGTGTTTGATCTCCAGGGAAGACCTACCGATTGTTAACTTGAATTAATATGAGTGATGGAATGTCACTTAGCATGTGGAGTTACTGTACCATGAAGTGTGCTTGAAACCTCATCAATATATTAGCAGTGGGAGAGAGGAGTGCATCAAATGGCCATCTAGATACATGTACTTTATCACTTGTAGCAGCACTTGTGTAACTCAAGTAGTTGAGCTGGAAATGCAATAAATATAGTACTGTAGAGGCTTGATTTATGGCACTACATGAAGCATCAATAACACATCAAAATCTAAATGTAAAAAGAAAGATAAACTATTCAAAACAGTTATATAGCAAGAGTTTCAGTGGCTTTGGAAAGTACTCACACCCCTTCACTTTTAGATAAGTATTCAGACGCTTTATTCAGTACTTTGAAGAAGCATCTTTGGCAGCCATGGGAGCGAAACTGACCCACTCAAGGACATTCAGAGACTTGTTCTAAAGCCACTCCAGTATTGTCATGGCTGCATGCTTTAGGTCAGGTGTCTTACCAAAAGGTGAACCTTTGCCCACACTTATATGATCATGTACACTCTAGAGCAGGTTTTCTTCAAGGAACTCTCCCTATTTAGCTGCATTCATCCTTCTCTAAAATATCACCAGTCTCCCTGTCCTTGATGCTGAGAAGCACTCCCATTGCATGATGCTGCCACCACCATGCTTCATGGTAGGGATTGTATTACCAAGTTGATGAGCATTACCTGGTTTTCAACATTAGTAGCACTTGGAGTTCAGCCCAAGGAGGTCACTTTTTTGTCTCATCAGACTAGAGAATCTATTTCCTTTTGCTCTCAGAATTCTTTAAATGCCTGACATATGCCTTTTACTCAAGAATGGATTCTGCTTAGCTACTCTTTGCTCTGCTAGAGTTGCCATTTGGCTCTTGGTCACGTCCCTGACCAAGGCCTTTTAAGCCCAGTTACTAAGTTTGGCCAGATCGACCAGCTCTAGAAAGATTGTTGATGTTTCTAAACCTGCAGTTTCTTAACTTTTACCATTTCACAATGATGGATCCCACTGTGCTCATTCAAAGCTTTAGAAATGGGTTCATACTATTACTCAGAACTATGTCTTGACACAATTTGCAAATTGTGGAAGTCTACAGAGAGCTCCTTGGGTTGGATTTGCTTGGATTTTGTTTAGAAGTGCACTGTGAAATGTAGGACACACGTGTGTGCCTTTCTAAATCATGTTCCATCAGTGAGATTTGCCACATTTTCCTTTCTACTATGTTTTTCTTTCACTCACCTTTCCCTTCTATGTCTGTCAACTTCATATCTGCGTGTTTCTCCGCCAGCAGAGCCACCACACCGTCATGTCCGAGTTCAGCTGCCAACATCACCGGCGTGCGTCTCCACTTGTCCTGGACATCTGGACAAGCGCCATGAAGTGTCAGAAATTCGATCATGTCGGTGTTGTTAGCTACCGCGGCCACGTGAAGGACGCCTTTGCCCTCATGTGGCTCCATGATGTTGACAAGATCATGAACGCCCACGCGCAACAGCTTCTTGACCTGTGTGGTGTCTCGCGCCTGCACACAATGCAGTAGCCGATAAATCTGCAGCTCCTGCAGGCGGCACGCAGCTACCGGGCTCATCAGGAGCCTGCAAATAATAAACAAAAATGATGATGAAGACCATGTCAGTGGTGGCTTGGTGGTTATGGCTGGTTATGGCTCTGGGTTACTGATCAGAAGGTCGGGTGTTCAGGCCCCAGCACTGCCAACTGCCACTCTTGGGTCCTTGAGCAAGGACCTTAATCCTGTCTGCTCCAGGGGTGCCGTATCACGGCCGACCCTGTGCTCTGACCCTAACATGCTGGGATATGCGGAGCAAAAAAATTCACTGCACTGTAATTTATATGTGATCAATAAAGATTCATTATGTCAAATATACTGATAGCAGAAGGCGAATATTCTCACATAGGCCTACTATTTGGTATCAAATGTAGTCACATGCTGTTTTAAAATTATTTTATTATTTTAGT
Organism: Stegophilus panzeri; assembly: GCA_024331685.1. Lineage (NCBI taxonomy): Eukaryota > Metazoa > Chordata > Actinopteri > Siluriformes > Trichomycteridae > Stegophilus > Stegophilus panzeri. The sequence goes on from JANDJT010000148.1 coordinate 7,550,731, forward strand.
TACAGACTGTGGAGATCACTAGCAGCTACTATCCTCATAAATGCACATGTGGTTTTTGGAGATGCACATTTTAGACTTCACATATAATGGACTTTCTACATGTAGTGCATGTGTTTTTATTTCATGTGATTTTTTTTTTTTTTTTTTTACGCATGATTTGTTTGCTGTCATGTTAATCTTTTAGATGAGATTTCTTCACATAATTATGTGGGACACATGGGACAAATTTATTCACATGCATATGCAACAGTGAAAATCACTCTCATGTTAAGTAATGAAACCAATACACATATTCACAGTATAGCCTACATATACTACTGTACATTCTCCTATTTTTTACTAGTCGAATACGCTCATATACAAATAACTTGTGTTCTTAAATCTGCTACAAAAAGAAGCATGAAATACTCTAATGTAGATTATCTAAACACACACACACACACACACACACACACACACACACCGCCAATATAAACTTTTGTAACAATTATTATTATTATTATTATTAATAATAATAATAACAATAATGATGATGATAATAATAATACTAATAATACTACTACTACTACTACCAATGATAATAATAATAATAATAATAATAATAATAATAATAATAATAATAATAATAATAAAACCTAAATGCAAAATGACAACATTGAAAGAGGTCAAATAAGCTTCATCAAACTTACCCACTTGTATTTTAATAAAGGCTATCAACAGTCAAGTTAACCATGCTCAGACATCATGTGGACTCATGGTGAGGACTGCAGCCACTGGCTACATCTACTAAAGATACCTCATATTAGTCCTCAAGAGGGTATTTTTTATTGCAAATATATCATATTTCCTACCTTTAACTGGAACTGGAAAAGAGCTGCAGTTGTAGAGTACTTTCTCAGTGAGAGCAGCTCTGAGTAACTGAGTGCTGGAAGCATACTTTCCTAACTCATTGTTTCTTTTAGTGCCAGCCCGACTCCATAGCAACAGGAACGCACGAGCGCTTCTTAAGTCTGAGCTAACGGAGAAGTGAAGCTCCCACTCCAGTTTCAGCTGTCACCATCTTCCTCCTTTCATTAGTTAAAGCTACAGTGCGTAGAAAATAAAGAGTCAGCGGAGGGGAAAAAACACCATAATATTGTAATGGAAGGGGCAGGGGCATGGATTTTGGTACCTAAATTTCATATGGACCTGAAGAACTTTAAAATAGCAAGGCTTATATTGTGTCAGTACTTCGGTAAGATGGGGGAAGATGCCCCCCTTAAGAACAATGTCCATTTACTGGTAAAGTTTAGCATGTAGGGGACCATTATACATCACACGACGTACTATTATGGGAATCAAAAGGAAACAATTAACAATTTAGTTGTAAAAGCAGAGAAATTAAAATTATGAAATGGGATCATCTTGCCCCACCATCTCTATCAGAAAATCCTGAAGGAGAATGCCCCATCTTGAGTCCGTAAGTTAAAACTCAAACGCAACTGGATTATCAGCAGGACAATGATCCAAAGCATAGGAGTAAGTTAAGTACTAGGGTCCTAGAAGTAAGTGAAAAACTGATCTCCAGTTATCGGAAGTGTTTGGTTGCAGTTATTGCAGCTAAAGGTGGCAGATTTTAAGTTTAAAGGGGCAATTAGTTTTTCACATGGGTGATAGGTGTTGGAAAACTTTTTTTTTTTTGCCTTAATAAAAAATAATAAATAAAAACTGTATTGTTAAAAAAACAACAAAAAAACCCAACAACAAGACCTTGCTGTTCCAAAAGTTTCAGAGGGGATGGTATATGATACAGAGATCCAGGTCATGAACTGAGTGAGAGTCTTGAAACCTGTAGTTCACGCTGCAAAGTCCACTTTTGACACAAGAGGTCACCAGCACTAAACACATCCCACATTAATGTACTGTCTATATCAGAAGTTCTCCAACTTTTTGTAGGCAGGGACACTTTTCACTGGAAAATACATTTCACAGACCTCTTCAACACAGATATATTTTCTGAACATAACTCAACAATTCGAATATCTGGCTAATTTTTCAAATGTGTAAAGTAATATTTGTTTATTAGAGCCATGGAGCTTTTATACCTAAATTGTCCATAGGCAGAACACAAGTTGACATTATTTGCTTGTTTTTGAATGATTGAGGTTTGGATTAAAACCATTCGATTCAAGCAACAGGTAAAACAGGATAATAAATAAAACTCAATAATTAATATAATAACTTTGTTAATGATGATTGGATTTCCATCACTGTAATACATTTTTTTAAAAATAATAATAATCACATATCCACTGGCTTTGCTTCATTGACCCCTGGGGTCCCCAGAACCCACTCAAAGAACCACTGGTCTACTGTGTATAACCCATCCTTAGCAAATTAGCCTACTGTCCTTCACCATAATATTACTGACTCCAGCATCCAAGACTTTACATATATTTATTTTAGAAAATGAGGACACACACACACACACACACACACACACACACACACACACACACAAAACAATAAATGTGTATAAAGATGTATTTTTTCCAAAAAGGTTTTTTTTTTTTTTTTTTTTTTTTTTAACGTTAGAAATGGTAACATTCACAAAAAAAAAAGCAAAAACAACAACAAAGCATTTTCAAAGATCATCTTCAGACAACTGTGTGAAAAAAATAATTGCTTAGAATGTATTTGATGCACATTAATACTGTATATAAACTATGGGCATTTAGAGTATAAAACTAAATATATGTGGCACATACATAATGATTCAAATTGATGAAAGTTCAACAGTCAAATAGTAAGGAACCAGCAATGTCCTTGAAAAATTATTCTTTAATAAAAGAAGTCCAGTGGTTTTAAAGGGTCTGGTTTCTTTTCTTATCTTTTGGGATAATTTAGCTCAAGAGGTCAGTGTTTGTTCTCACAACAGTCAAGTTGAAAAGTACAATTCCTTCCATTAAGGTTTCCACTGGTCTCAGATCCACTGGTCCACTAAGATGATCCTTATGTTCCTCTCATGAACTCATGAAAACAATGTGAACTTCAAAGCCGCAGTATATGTAAGCTATTTATCTTGTTTGTATTGTAAAAGTTCATTGCTGAGGAAACCAACAGCATCACACTGACAATTCTGTAGTTTACAAAAGCATGCTTTCTCATAGCTTCTGCCATTTATGATCTGAAATGTCTGGTTCAAAGTTGTTGGTTTTTTTTGTTTTTGCTCATTGAACTGCAGTCACACGGGAGTGAATTCTTTCACCCCAAATATGGAGTTTTGAAGGCATAAAATAATTATGACCGCTTTATTATGGCCATTGCAGGAAAAATTTAGCCTTGAGCAAACACACACAGCTTTGTTCACCCCCACATACCTCTCTCTCTCTCTCTCTCTCTCTCTCTCTCTCTTTCTCTTTCTTTGCTAATTCAATTTAAACTCCAACATGCATGTCTAAAAACATTTTTTTAAAGAAATAAATAAAGAAAGAAAGAAAGAAAGAAAGAAAGAATATGTAACTGCAGTGGTTTGGGGGTGTTGTACAGATCCCACAACTGGATGTTAAGATGTTAAAGAGAGCTTCCTGGTTAAAATTTCAAGACGAAGCCACTGAGCCAGTACAAACTTCTTTTTGTGTAAAGACCTTGTTAACATTGTGATAAATTTGAAACAGAAATGTTAGTCAAAATGCACAGTCTAAAGTGGAGAAGGCCAGGTTTTCATTTCACTGCAAGTTATATACTGTATATAATTGTGTATGTGACAAATAAAATCTTGAATCTTGATCTGAAAAAAAAAAAAAAAAAAAACACTCTCCTACACCAAATATTAACAGGTGGCACAACAAACATGAATTTAAGAAATAATGCATATTGCATCACCCAACAGTGCTGCTGCCACTTGGCAATGTAAATTATTTTTCAAAAACAAAACATCTCCGGTTTTCCTTTTCTAAGTAGAACATTTCACTCTTATAACACAGCGTCCACATTCTCATACAGCAGCATCCCAGTGAACATGGTAAGAGGTTCGACGGAATCAGCCAGTTTCCCTGTGACCAGGTCAATGCACACGGTGTCTCCCTCCTCTAGGGGAAGTATGATGTTGAAAATGACCAGAGATCCTGGAGCGTTTCTTGTTTCAGCCATAGGTTTCTCCAAACCCTCTGGCTGGTATCCAGTTGAGTCTCCACGCGCAATACCGTAGTTAGACTTGGACAACACTGCCTCTATCTTCATGTTCTTCTGACCAGTCAGGACTGCACTGAAGAAATAACGTCCGCTCATCGGTGCTGTGAATATGCCTGTTAAAATATCCGCATATATCATTCATAAATGACATCATTTAATCAGTTACAGTTAAGCCTATTTAAAGTCAAATGGTTGACTCCTAAAATCATTAACAACACGCGTGCATACCTGTGTGCGGACTGTATGACATCCCTTCATTGACAAAGACCTCGTTGAAGACAATGGTGCCTGAACTAACTTGTGGTTGTGTAAGAGCTGCTGAAAAGGACAGCCGTGGTACTTTTGCATCGTCTCCTGGAGGACCTGTTGGGTGAAAATGGCACATTCCTTATAAAGAGGACTGTCATACCAGTGTCCCTGGCGGTGTATTTAGCCTCGCCTGAGCACTATGAATATGTTTACATGCACATCAAATTCCATTTAAGGTCTGTATTCGGGTTGCAGCCATATTCCGAATATGATGTTTATAAGCGTACAGGCATCAGAATATTCCTGTATACATGGTTGTTGTAATATGCCTGAGTTGCCATTCCTAAATGCCTAGCCTACAGCTAAGCATCCATTAGCACCCACAATTCCTTGCGGACTGAGCATGCGCATGCATCTCCTTTCAGTGGATTTTCTGAATAAGGTGTTTACATGCAACAAATTTCCGATTAAAGCAGGCATATTCTAGGGGTGGGAATCAGAATTTGGGGAATATTGTCTTAATCATGACTCAATACTAATCAGAATATTGCCCAAATTCCGATTAATATCGGAATGATGTGCATGTAAACATAGTCTATGGCCCATTTCCAATCCGTCTGCTTGTTAACCAATATATTTATATTTCTGGTTTGCACTGTGAGGTAGTGAATTCTTTTAGAGCATGTTCTTTCTAAGTTTTCATTAAGCACTTCATCTGTGTGTCTGCGCAGGATAATGAGTCATAAAGATTAAAACACTAACCTGCTTCACCCCTTGGGCCTGCAAAGCAAAACAAAGACATTTAATGATTTAATTAATTAAAGCTTGCAAAACAGTTATGGAGTTTCTGGTTTTATCAGGGTTTTCTGCACCTGGCTGTCCAATTGGTCCCTCCTTCCCTTGCATGCCCTGGCGACCTTCTCTCCCCGGTGGTCCTATTGGACCTGGTAAACCTTGGTCTCCTTGTTGTCCAGGAGGTCCTGGAATAAAACAGACAAACAACTTTTTCCATTACAAATTCTTTAAATATAATCGTAATTGTTTAAAATTTCCTGCATATCAAAAACGGTAACTGGTTTAAGTACAATATTAATATAATTTTTAAAAATGGTAAAAACTTGATTTGAGACTGTACAGGATTTGCATCTGTTTTAATATAGTTGTTTAACAATAGTCATTTTTAATAGAAAGACAAATACTGTGGGAATACTAGAATGTCAATAGGGTGGTAAGAGATGCTTTATCTTTGTTCATTTATTTGTTCATTTTAAATAACTAATTAATCCGTGTCAGGGTTGTAGATGTGTAGCCCATCACAGGGTTCTTCAAACTTCAAATTAAAAATCTTGTTACATATTGAGATTACTCATAATTAAGTAGCTGCACAATATGCTATCATTTAATTTTTGATCAGGTTTATGTGTATAAAGGACAGTCAAATTAATACATTAATGTGAACTTACTATTTGCAAAGTTCTTAAGATTTCTATATATTGTTCATTCATCACAGGTTTCTGTCATAGGTACTAGTCTACATTGTAACACATACAGAGAACATATAGTTATAATACATATATATATTATATATATATAACATATAATAGAACAGTTATTATACAGTAGGATGCATTATTATATTTCCAGTTATTATCAGTTAAAGTATTTTGCTTCTTGTGCTCCATAATGTTTTGTTTATGTATCAAATGACATAGCCACTATTATCACGATTTGTCTTTTTATTATTTCTGGGTACGTACCAGTAAAGTCCCGCTCAGTGAAGGTCTGGAATTTTTTCAGGATGTCCAGTAGTGTTGAGTTGAGATTGTTCATCTTGACATGGATATTCTCCAAATGAACACTCCCAATGTTGTGTATGGCCTCTCCCTGAGTAATGACGGTAGCGTTGAGCCCATTAACACAGGTCCAAAGTCCAGAAACATGTTCGCTTATTATATTCTGGATCTGCTGCAGATTCTCTGACAGTGAGTCCAGTCTGCCACAAACATTCTCCATTTTCAAAAGCCTCTTCTCTAGCCCCTCACTAGCATGTTTGCATTCACTTGTCCCCACCAACAGATTGCTATTGAATTTCTGAATGTCATGGCTAATGTTCTTGAACTGTTCCTGACTATCCTCTATGTGCTCGTCCAGCCCGTCCTGGATCTTGTCGATCTGTGAAAAGATTTTATTCTTTGAAGTATCCAGGTCAGTTATAGTGCTGCCATGTGTCTGAACAGTATGATCTAGTCCCTTCAGGGTGTCATTGATGGAGCTGAAGGTCAGCTTGATTCCTGAGAGCTCACCTTGAATGGACCTGAGTTCCTTTCCCAATGTGCTCGTTATGATATTCTGACCATGGATGTATTTCTGGTGTTCATTCGTACTAATATGGTATTGGTCCTGGCATTTCTCCACTTCCTCTTTAAGTTTGCCCACTTCCTCCTGCAAGTTGGAGCAGATCTGAGAACATTCACTTTCACCAGAGGTCAGTTTTCTGTGCAAGTTGGTGAATTCACCTTGATATTTCTCAAACGTGCTGATGGTTGTGTTTCTCAAGTTTCTGAGTTCATTCTTTATTTCACTGAAAGCAGAACTGCAAGCACTGCAATTAATCCTTAACATCTCCACTTCTGAGACTATCTTATTAAAGTTCTCACCATTCTCACCCATCAAAGCCGTGATGTCCTGAACGTTATAGCTTAGGTCTGAAATGCGGTCCATCATGGAGTCACCAGACACAGAGAGATCTTTCAGCCTGGTGTCAAACCTCTGGATGTCTTCCTTGTTGGCAATGATTTTCCACTCCAATTTTTTCACAGCATCCTCAACCTTATTTTCTTGGCCTTGTGCTGCACATGTATCTGCACACAAAACAACTGCTGACGTCAACTTGTTGTCAAGGACAGACGTCTTGTTTTCCAACTTAGTTATGCGATCCTTGTGGTCATAAATGGAATCCTCTACGTCCCTCATGTCGCGTTCAAGGTTTGAAATTCTGAAGTTATGATCAGGATTTTGATTAAGGACAGAGTTCTGTATCTTTCTGATTTCTCTTTGCAGTAGCTCCTTCATACTGCTTTCCATGTGAGAGCATTTTTGCTCAGCTTTCCTCACCGTTCCATTCAGTCGACGCTCCAAGTCTCTCAGGCGGCTGTTTAGCTTCTCCTCTGATACCTTTCCTGTATTCCCAGTGGCTTCTTTTAACTCTTTCTCAATGCGCTCATGTAGGATGTCATATGATTCTGCAGTAGAACTACCCTTCTTTTCAAGTACGCCAACCCGCCTCTCCAGCTCCACACTGGAGTCACAGCAGCTCTGTAAGCGGGCCAGCTCCCTCTGCAAGACCTCCACTGTCTGCCTGTGGTGCTGCTCAATGACACTTACGTGCTTTTCCAATGCACGGATTCTCTCCCTGTCCTCCTGCTGCTGCCACCGAATGCTCTCTACTCCACTCTGGCAGGCAGAGCAGGACAGTGTGATGCGAAGTTCTAGCTCCTGTAGAATCTCATCCTTCAGCGTGCTGTACTGACCTCCTCTGCCTAGATCATTGCCTGCACTATTGCCACCGACCAGATGGTTGTTTATACTGATGAGGGTCCTGTCATGCACTTGCGTCATGTTGTCAAGCAGATCCAGCTTGGTCTGAATGCTGTTAATGGTTTCCCTCATTTCGGGTTGGGCTGCATCAGCAGGCTCGTTTATTCTTTGATTCACTCCCTGTAAGGTGGACTGCATGTCATGGAGTTCTTTAGTCAGACTCTGAATCTTCTCCTCAAGTTGTATGATTTTATCACTCTCCCTTCTTCCTAAGGAAGGGAAAAAAGTCACTAAATATGTGAACGCTATTTTTTATACTGTGTCATGATTTCTGTGGCTTGGTTCTGTATTCCAACAGAATGGAATTGATATGAAACAATGACAATGGGCCATATTCATATTTGCAAATTTAAATGGGAAACAGAGCTACAGTTTGTAGGATTATTTTGTTCAAAATAAAAAATAAACCATGATTGAGTCATGAAAGAAAAACTATCCTCTATAATTTGTTGCTCCTTAGTCTGTAAATCAACCTGACAGCTCTGTAATTGTAACTTGCACTCAACACTGTCAGGGGCTGTAAACACATCATACATACCCCAGCTCCAATACATAAAATGTCATCCAGCCTAAGCGGATAGAAGTATGACTAGGTGGTGAATAGAGAGAGTGAGAGAGAGAGAGAATTTAAACAAACCAACAAACCATGAATGTCCAACACTAAATTCTCATTGAATGTGTACTACTTGCAACTGTCAGATTAATCCATATGGTGGAAAAAAATGTTATTCATGGTGGAGAAAAGATGCAGAAAAGATGCCAGTCATGATTATGTTAATCGCACAGTTACTACAAGGTTCTCATTTTAACAATATAGGCTCCACGCACATTGATTGGCACCAAGCTTATAAAATAGCACTTGATACAGCACAGCTTATTTTTTACAGGCTAAGCTAGACATGGCCGATGTTTTGTTCCAACAACAGCAGAAAATTAAAGCATAGGCAGAACTGCAAATGCAAAAATGAGTGAACCAGCCACAAAAAAGATTTATCCTTTTATTTTATGTTCATTTCATGTTCCGACAGTAAATTGGATGCACAGCTTTAATATGACAATGGGATACTTGTTTAATTGTCTTACTTTTCAAATTAGTATGTGTTAATGGAGCAACTGTCAGGTTCCTTACAAGTGAAATCTTACTTGGCCAGTAAGAGCTTTCTCATTCTGAGATTAAAAACAAAACAAAACAACAAAACAAACAAAAAAAACCTAAAATAGTAGAAGACTATAAAAGCCAGTTCACCCACTACATACATACCCCAAAACACTGACATTCTATGCTTTCATTTTAAAATCAATCTTTAAATCCTATATGCTAAAGTAAAGAGGTAAAAATGTAACGTAAACACAACAAGCTACAGTATCTCACAAAAGTGAGTACACCCCTCACATTTTTGTAAATATTTGATTATATCTTTTCATGTGACAA
>JANDJT010000148.1:7560281-7572108 GCA_024331685.1 Stegophilus panzeri
TCACATGAAAAGATATAATCAAATATTTACAAAAATGTGAGGGGTGTACTCACTTTTGTGAGATACTGTATATAGAACCATATATGGAATTAGGTACACTGTTAGAACTAAAGGGTCTATATTATATTATAATATTATATTATAAAATGGGTTTCTCTAAATCCAATGGCACATGTTCAGCAGTATAATTTCTTTACCTTCTCCACCCTTCTGTTCATTTTCAACATTAGATCCAGATGTAGGAGATCCACTATTGCTGTTCTGTGAGTCAAGATTGGGGCCATTGCTGCAGTCTTCACCTGAGTAACCATTACAACACTTCCATTCCATCTCTGTCACCATTTTGTACGAAATCTTGTACTTTGGTCTTCTGAATGTCTGATATCTATTGAGTAAGAAAGTTATAGAAAAGTGCTGTTCAGTAAATGTTTGAGTGGCTTAGCAAACATACTGTAAAATATTTTAAAATGCTTATATAAAGCCAGTTGTCATAAGATTAAACATCTTGTACTGTATGTTGCAATGAGCAAAAGAAAAAAACATATAAAACTACATGAATTCTTAGATCAGTCTGAGAACTGTATGAAAATGGTCATAATATTCTAATTAAGATGCATCTCTCCTATCCCTTAGGATCGTTCAACAATACCTCTACTAACTCATTTTATACTTACTAGTAAATTTCACTTGTTAGGTTGCTCAGATACAAACTGACTTTTCAAACAGGAAGACTGTTTAAAAAAACGAACTATAAATGGTTAGTTTAAAAGCTTCAGAAGGACAGATAATCTAGCAACGTAAAGGCAGACATTAGAAACTCACCAATTATGCATACATAGGGAATAATGAATAGCTTCAAATACCAGTCAACTTTGGCACAAAACCTTAAGGCTTCTGCTAAAAAACATAAGATGAAGAGGAAGCAAACCTCCAGATCAACAAAGGAATGGCTTCACCAAAACAAGTTCAAGGTTTGGGAATAGCCCAGCCAGAGTCCAGACCTAAATCCAATAAAAAAAAAATGTGTGGGATGACCTGAAGAGGGCTGTGTACAGGAGATTGCCAGCCAATCTGACAGAGTTAGAATGTTTTTGCAAGGAAACTTAGCTTATTGCTAAGTAAAGATGCGCCAAACTGACTGACTCTTACCCAAAAATATTGAATGCTGTGATAAAAACTAAAAGGTACTTAATATTAGCTAAATATTAGTTTAGGGGTGTGCACACTTTTGCAACCAGGTTATTGTACATTTTTTATTTTTCATGTTTTCCCCTAAAATGATTCTAATTGTTTTTCACTTTAATTAATAGCTTAAAATTTCACAATGAAGGTACAAAAGGTTCATACATCACAAAAACCTACCATTTTAACAGGGGTGTGTAGACTTTTTAGATCCACTGTAAATAGGGTTAGGAATAAATGACAGATTTTCTTAATATAAATAAAGGAAACATATTTTTAGATATTATGTTTTAAGAAATATTTGCATAGTGTTGGATTGCTTCTGAGATTAGAATCGTATTTTCATATTGAATGCGTTCTTAATTTCTATCTTCATATTTAAATGGATGGATGTGGATGGAGGCACCACTCCAATGAAACTAGAAAGTTCATTATATGTTTATGAGCCCTCAGAGGGATGCCATCCATGATGCTGTAGCACACTGCAGTGGTTTTAAAAATGGGTCAGATTTGACCCTGAACACTTTGCTTTCTTTTTTTTCTTGAGCTCTTTAGTCTGTTTTTTCTTCTAACTTCCTCTCAGTAAAGATACTAAAGATTATATAAACCACAGCAACTCAGTTAAAAAAAAACTTATTCCATGATTAATAGAGATGTGGATTTAAACACTAATTAATTTTAAATGCTTCAGTACTTGGTCCATTCGATGCTGCTGAATACAGACGAGTGGAAACACTTCAGAAATGCTTTCAATGAGAACCCACTTCGGTGAGAAGGTTCCTTTTTTTCCCTTGCACTTTTCAAAGCAAAGTTACACCCATGTCTAATTTTTTTTATTCCTACAGAACATGGGATGTCTCCTTTGCTTTTTATCTTCTGAGACTTTCTTGCTGATTCGTTCTGTACATTCTGGTTCATGCAACACTACCTCCTAGTGGACATGCCCATGTTCTGTTCAAGTATGAAGACTTCACCCTGTGTGGGCATCAGAGTACGACACCCTGGTGTGCCACATTATCAGCCCAGAAAAAAAAATCTCTCGAATGCAACTATGAAAAGTAAACAATGTAAGAAATGAACTTGATCAGGTCAATACTGAATACACAATTTAAATATGTACAATTTATGTTTGTGTGCTAAGTAAGTCACTGTTTTATGAGGACATTGACCTGACCATGAGAGAGGCATAATGGTCAGTGGGGACAAGCTCCATATTTCTAACAAACAGAGCAATACTTACACCACAACCCGCGAGCACTGGCCCCAACCACATGGCTGGTAATCAGGCTTCACGTAGGTCTCCACTCCATCCTCCATAACACAGCTAACAGATTTCATAACCACATAGGCACACCAATTCCTGTTGAAAGACATGGCACAAATAGAGAAATGCATCACGTAACTGTTACTGTTGAATATATGCACACATACTGTACACACCCAGCCACACAACAACATCCTGTTCCTTTCAGCTATTCCCCAACTCTGATGAGAGATAGCTGGCAAAAAGGTCACAGCAGCCATTTTTTTTTTTCCCAGAGAACACACACAGCAAGCCGATGCAAAGATCACCCCCAGGGGCGAGCTTGAGCCTCTGCCCTTTATCCCTCAGACAGGACAAGTGCCTCTTGGTCAACATGTATAATAATTATTATATTTAATACGACAAAGAAGCACGCCTGGAGTGAAGTCATGAAAGTTGCAACAGAGGTCTCGGCTTGGCTGTGCCATTATCCAAGATCTGCTTCAGTGAGGAACAACTGTTATACATAATAGTTAGTGGATTATGTTTGGTCCATCACTCTTGTGATCTTTTCACTCCTATTGCACCCCCTACTATGGTGTGGGGTGTGGAGAGGGGTTTGGGCTACAGGAAAAAAAAAGAAAAGAAAAAAAAAGAATGACTGTCTGTAGGGTTTTCAGGAAATCTGTTTACAAAAAGTCTCTTCAACGATGAACTAGATGAAACTTTGGGTGTAAGTGCTGGTGCCACTTGAGAGAGGAAGTGTTGATCTGCTAAGTGATGAAGAATGAGGTAAGGCTATAATGCTGTGAGAGAACTAATGAAGTTTTAAAGTCAAAGGGAAGTCACAACATAGTTTATTGATTTGATTAATTCATTACTGTTTACTGTTCTTTACATAGACCTGCACGTTCATGCAGTTATCTAATCAGCCAATCATGTGGCAGTAGTACAAATGCAAAAAATCATGCCATTACAGGTCAAGAGCTTCAGCTAGTGTTCACATCAAACATCAGAATGATTTGAGTGTTTCAGCCACTGCTGTGAGTGATAGCTTTGTGGGCAGAAACGCCTTGTTGATGAGAGAGGTCAGAGGGGAATGACCAGACTGGTTCGAGCTGACAAGAAAGGCTACGGTCAAACAAATAAATAACTACACATAACAGTACAACCATGGTGAGCAGAAAAGCATCACAGACCAGACAACATGTCACACCTTGAGGCTGAACACCGTGTGTGTGTGTGTGTATGTGTGTGTGTGTGAGTGTGTGTGTGTGTGTGTGTGTGTGTGTGTGTGTGTGCACAGCTGGGACAGGGTGTGGTGGAATGGTAATGGTGCTATTAATTTTTCCCCCTGAGCCCCTGCCCACCAAAATATCTGATCTCAGCATGACACACAAAGATCCATAAATATCTTTTCTATCACTCATTGTCCTCCCTTTCCCCTCAACAATGACTAAACACAGGTTACTCTTACTTCAGCAGTAAATCTCTCTCTGGTGACCACACAGGAATAACATTTTCACACAGTCATAGTTTTGGGTTTGCCAACAAATGTTTGCACTTATCACCTAATTTGTTTGTGGTTCAGGTAGCCACCCATTCTGTTTAAGCACTACACTTTCTCAGCTATTTTAACCTACCGTTTACCCTACATCAAACATTTTACTGTTTGATTGATCAAATAAGCACTGTGCGAAGGTAAACTATGATTGATTACCTTTGTTATAGTTTTCAGCATCAGCCATTTGCTTGCTAGAGTGGTTCCTTGCTAAAGCTTAGTCTAAGAAACCATTATGTCTGTGTCGCCCCAAGGGAAATCAGACCGAGTGGGACGACAGTCGATCGCAGGGCACCATGCACACAAATACACACACACACACACACACACACACTGACACACACACACACACAAACATAGGGGCAATTTATCCTAGCCCATACAGCAGGCAACACCTGTCAGCATATTGCTTTTATACACAAACAAACTTACATCTTATGATAAAACCTGGCCACACCAACACAACACTGCAAGTGTTAAATTAGTGACGGACAGCAGTATATTGAATTCACACACTTATGCGCCAAAAAAGAAGCATAGTCATGGGCTAACTAAACCACATAAACAGCTACTTAAGAGCTACATACTATGTGATCTGTTAATTTACCATAAAGCTCTTTGTGATTAATGATACATAGTCTTCAAAGGCCTGTCAAAAGTTTTATTTTCCCATTTGTTTTGTTTAGAAGAAAGCAAAGGTCTAGAGGTCAGCAAAAGGCATACAGGTCAGACTTAAGACCTCTTTGATGGTCTCTTGTCCGGTTTTGCCTCTCCCACCCTACTGAGCAAGACAGTGACAGCCTCTTTGAAAGACAAAATCAGGCCAGTGCCCCTGCTCTTTAGGGCCATCAATGCATGGAACTCACCATTGAAATCACCCTTGAAATGAAGCCTGTTACAAAGCAGCTTAGGCTTTGTGTAGGGTCTACTGGTTTGGAGTCAGCTTTCTTCTTTACTCCATAGTAAAAAAATATCTGTCAATTAAGCACAAGATCTCATCCAAAATCAGCACTCATATTCTGAGCTACTTTGTCAATCCAGGTCTACATTTGGACAAATTTGCAGAACAGTTCTAGCTCAGTTGGGTCTTCACATCCAAAATCAGAGGTTACTCAATTTTTATAAACTATAACATCATCAAGGTTATTCAGTTGTTATAAAACATAAAAATATAACCAGTGGTTAACAGGGAGATAATAAGTGAAAGCACTGAGGATCTTTTGCGAGATCTTGCAATATTACAGAAGCAATTCATTAGCTATGAAACAGCTATGGACCCCTCTTTTAAGGAGCTAATAAAGAACTCTCTCCTAGCAGTGGGACACCTAAGTCAGTACATGAGACAGCTCTTCACCAGTTACAGTTACATTTATGTAGAGCTTTTCTAGACACTCAAAGCGCTTTACATAGTATGAAGGGGGGGGGGGGGGGAATCCTCAACCCCCACTAGTGTGTGGATGATGCGATTGCAGCCATAGTGCGCCAGAACGACCACCACACACCAGCTATTAGTGGAGAGGACAGAGTGATGTAGCTAATTCAGAGATGGGGATTATTAGGGGGCCATGATAGAGAAGGGCCAATTGGGGAATTTTCGCCAGGACACCGGGGGGGCCCAAGAGGGGTGTGGAGCCCACAGATTGAAACAACCAGCAGGAACTGAGGGCAAATGGTTCTGAGACATTGAAGCATGCTGGTCTATCACACAACACTGTGAATGTCAGATACATCGATCACAGGGGTGGCACGAAATCAGATGGCATTCTCTGCCACCAAGAGCCATCTTCACTGACAACAACTCATGGGACAGCACAATTGGGAAGCAGACATGTCAATGTCAATGCAACACATATGGACTGGAGAATATGGGACCACCTCTACCAACTCTACCACTGTTTCTGCAAAATACAAAGAATACAGTAATTAGGCCACAGAGTCATGTGATCACAAAATGGCAGGTTTCACTAGTACCTGGACTGCTAAGGTAGATCTGTTGTCCCCAATTAACAGAGAGGTCCACTGACCTCACAGAGTCCATGTCCTGTCCTATATGTGCCTTCTAGTACTATGTGTATAAAGCTACAGCTTAAAATACACATCTTAAAGAGATACTAAATTGGTCATGAAATCATAATGTGTGCACAGATATAGGCTATTTTATCACATTTTGTTTTAATTTGCTATGCTGAATTCTTGACTTAATAAAATAAGCCCAGTGTTTTTAATAATTTGATGCATTCTGCTGTAAAGAAAAGATCAGCTCATAAAGCATCTGCTACACTTCCAATTCAAGTTTAGTTCATAATTTTACCCATAAAAAAATTCAGTCCTCAAGATAAGCTATGTCTCTGAATAAGAGATGTCCTCTGTGTGAATTTTTTTAAAAAGGTATTTAATATCGGCCTTAAGGGGGAGCGTAGACAGTGCGATTTTTGCCTGTCATGCGAGCTCCCGACCGCACTCTGTCCTGTCGGGAGGAATCACATGGAAATCGTTGGTGCTTGTGTGGTCACGGCTTGCGTCGTTTGAGAGGTATTACGAGTGCAGCCGAGCTGCTCACGAGCAGTTTACGACCTTCTGAATATTTTTAAACATTGAACGAGCCGATTTGGTGATCTACCTGAAGTTCAATCTACCAGTCAGGAGGTGAGGAAAACCACCAAAGAAGGAAGATGAAGATGGGACATTAAGCGTCATCACGCCGAAGAGGAAAACTTATCCACTACAGCCTCATTGTGTTTATACTCACGATCTTGCAAACTATTCCAACTCAAACTTTCCGACTTGTAGATTTATCAATTTATAGTATTTTCTACTTGTAGTGTTTTTTAAATAAAGATTGAAAAAGTCGTTGGAAGCTTCGTGGTGGTGACAATGAAGTCATGTGACCGTGGTGTAGTTCGTTTATAGCCTAACTTTAGCTTTTTAATTTTTGCCGATTGTATTTAGGCTTCAAAATTCATAAAAGTTGTGTTCATTTGTGAGGAGTATCTTGATGAACAAAACATGCAAGAATCATAAACTTTTGTTGGTCACAGAGCTTATTTTCGGCAATAATCTAAAAGCCTATGGAAAAATACTGTTGGATTTTTGTCGCAGGAACCAGGGTGATGCTAACTTCCTGGTTGGTCTAGTGCCTTATTGATAAATGGTGCGAAAATTCAGGCGATTGCATCAGAATTTGTCAGGTCGTAAAATTTTGTTGTGTATCTGTACAATTTTCAAATAAACTGACTCGTAATGTGTGTGGGGGCTCACGCCCTCGAGGCTGTCAGAACTCGCACCATCTACGGTCGCCCTAAGTGGCATTCCATAGGTTTTTAATTGCATTTACAATTGTGGTTACATCAAAGTGACATAAAGTGGCACTGGATTTAATATTGATTTAATATTTATTACTCCTCACTTACATGCTTAACTGAACCCTGAATATGGCCAAGTGAAACACTTCTTAAGTTTCATAATGATGCTTTCCTGTCATACTCCTCCCCACAGTATTAATGTATTTTTAGTCAAGACCACTTCTGAAAAAGAAGACTTCTTCACAAAGTTTCTGCTTTACCATCAAATGAATTCTCCACTATACGTTCAGGATTGGTCAGGTTTAAAACTATGTAAGTGTTTTTACATGGTTTTAAACTCCCTGCTCCTAACAAACCTCATTCACTTCTAACAAGCCCTTAAAGGGGGCCAGAGACTGTATAGAGTAATAGAGAGAATTTGGAAACCACTGGACTACTAAGTATCAGACCGCCAGATGTCTGATTGTCTACCGCTACAGACTAGAGATTGTCTAAACTCTGTGACTGGCACACAACCCAGTGATAAACCTAACCCCTTGCCAGATGTTCTTTCTGCCAAAGAATACAGTTGCATTGTATTCAAAATGTAGTTATAGGATTAAAGAGTTGGTTTTACACATGCTTCTATCACGCATGGTGAATTAGCAAAATACGAACACAGTACATCCACTGGAAACCCAAACCAGGCTTAAACACTTAAAATGCCAAAGGGGAGAGGAAAGAATTAAGTGCTACTGATATTGCTAGCCATGTAATATTTCACACATCTGTTCAAATAAAATGGAGATCCAACAAACACTCTGAAGTGGCATTCTTTCTCAAAAAGAAAAGAACATCTCTGCTCGTGGGTGCAGCTAAGGACTCTGACAGTAATCCCACTGAACACTGTGCTCTTTCAGACAACAAAAGTACAAAAAAAGGCCAGGTTTTACAAATAACTCTGTCATGTTGATGGAAACACTGATAACATTTATGCTTTTGCTACAGATTTCAAATGTGCTCATTTATGGTCAAGGTCGGGTGGTATTTACAACTGATTACTGAATACACTGCTCTAAAAGTATTCAGTAATGAGTGTTGTTTACTTAGTGAGATTTGGTGACTTTTTAAACCACTTGAGTGATTATTGAGTAGACATTGTGTGTGACTGTTACACACGAGATACGGCTCTCCAGATCACAGCCGCTTCCAGTGCTTCATTTTGTCTATGACATTTTGAAATCTAGCTCGCTCTTAAACTATTGTTTATTGCACGTAAATGTATCTTGATTAAATGAATTGGGGACAAACCACCTACAACTAACCTCTGGAACAAGAAAATTATTAAAAAAATCTTTCCCCTTGAGTGTCTGAGAGCTAGAATTAAAGGCAATGATTCAAACAAAGTTTGGTCATATTTGGTCTCCCTTCCTTTCCAGTCTCCCCTTTCATGTCTAGTCAGTTCCATAAGTATTTGGATAGTGACACAATTTTCGTAATTTGGCCTCTGTACACCACCACAATGGATTTGAAATGAAGATGTGATTGAAGTGTAGACGTAAGATATTGCATTTAGAAATTACAGCCATTTTTTTTTACAGAGTCCCTCCATTTTCACAGGCTCAAAAGTAATTGGACAATCGACTGATAAGCAGTTTCATGGCCAGGTGTGGCTTGTTTCCTCATTATTTTATGACAAATTAAGGAGATAAAAGGTCTAGAGTTGATTCCAAGTGTTGACTGCATTTGGTAGCTGTTCATGGGAACTCTCAATATGCAGCCCATTGAGGTTTTGATGCAAGTGAAAGAGGCCATTATTAGGCTGAAAAAAACAAAATAGACCTATCGGAGAGATAGCAGAAACTTTAGGAGTGGCCAAATCAACAATTCTGGTACATTCTTAAAAAGAAGGAATGCACTGGTGCGCTCAGCAACACCAAAAGGCCTGGAAAACCACGGAAGGCAATTAAAGTGGATGATCATAGAATTCTTTCCTTGTTAAAAAAAAAAACACTTCACAACATCTCGCCAAGTCAAGAACACTCTGGAGGAGGGAGGTGTATCATTGTCAAAGTCTACAATCAAGAGACACCTTCATGAATGTAAATACAGACAGTTTACCTCAAGACGCAAGCCGCTGGCAACATTCAAGAGCAGAAAGGCCAGATTAGACCTCTAAAACTTCTTTTTTTAAAAAGCCATGGACATGTATGAC
Organism: Stegophilus panzeri; assembly: GCA_024331685.1. Lineage (NCBI taxonomy): Eukaryota > Metazoa > Chordata > Actinopteri > Siluriformes > Trichomycteridae > Stegophilus > Stegophilus panzeri. The sequence goes on from JANDJT010000148.1 coordinate 7,569,764, forward strand.
TGCCAATGGAACTGGGTTACTGGTGTTTATTGATGATGTGACTGCTGATAGAAGGAGCAAGATGAATTCTGAAGTGTATAGAGCTATACTTTCTGCTCAGATTCAGACAAATACTGCAAAACGTATAGGATGGGGCCTCACAGTACAGATGGTCAATGACCCAAAACTTACCGCAAAAGCAACCCAAGATCTACTTAAGGCAAAGAAATTGATGTTATGATTGTTATGTTGCCTTATTAACAAAATTTTTAAAAATTTATATGGTATCTTGTAAATACACACACACACACACACACACATATATATATATATATATATATATATATATATATATATATATATATTCTATTTATTAATCATGATCAAGTTATCACTGAATGTTAAAAATAATTGATGATGCCAACTTCCAGCTATGTTCTAAACATACTTTAGTTACTTTCCTCTAAAAGGAGTTGGTAGCAACAGTTAGCAACACTATTAGTAACATATTTTGTCGAAGTACATCTTTTGTTTTAAAATATGCACTCACATTTTTTTTATATCGCCATAACTTATTAAAACTCTGTGTTACGATGTTGTGAATTTCAATTGTTTCAAGAGAGTATTTACTTATAAAGTGTCCTTCCTCTCTGGCAATGGCCCATAATCTGCCCAGTAAATATGATGGGTGTTTTGTAATGAGTAGAGATTGAGGCACACAGGCACAAAACCTAGGTCAGCAAAATCTGCCTCAAGTCACACTGCCTATTCAATCATTAGAGATGGAATAATAACTGAGTAGATGAAGTCTGTCCATGTGCATCTGACTTTTTTCAGTAAACTGAAGTAATGTTTAATTACAGTCACAGTGACTAGTAATGATAATGATAATGAATCTTTATTTGTCACATATACATTACAGCACAGTGAAATTCTTTTCTTCGCATACCCCAGCATGTCAGGAAGCTGGGGTCAAAGTGCAGGGTTAGCCATGATACAGCGCCCCTGGAGCAGAGAGGGTTAAGGACCTTGCTCAAGAGCCCAACAGTGGCAGGGGCTTGGGGGCTTGAACCCCGACCTTTCAATCAGTAACCCAGAGCCTTAACTGCCCCCTTATGTAAATTATGTAAACATAATTTTATAATTATAAACTGTACACCAGTTCTCATCAGATCTTTTGCAGTGCTGAACTGGCTGTCATATAGGCTACAGTATAGGTACCTTATACTGTATGAGGCGGAAATGTGCTATGTTGTGAGAAAAACTTCTATCCAGACGTAGTTATTTCCCAAGAATGAACTCAGACAAGTATGTACAGTGCACGTTAACATACAGAGATTCGAGAGTCCCACTTGAGCAGTATTCCCTCTATACAGTGTGTATGCTCAGTTTGGGTGTAGGTCTCCTCACCTGTGTCTGCTGACGGCGCGCGCGTGCTGAGTGCGTGTCGGTGGTGTGTAAGATCCCGTTGCCCAAACACATCTGTTCAGCAGCAGTACAGCAAAACACAGGAGAAAACCGCGCGCCATGATTTACAGAATAAAGGATCAGATCTAAACAGAGTTACAATATGCAGTTACACCCCCCAAAAACAACAACAACAACAGCTCAAGGTAAAAAAAATAATAATAATAAAAAAAAAAAGTCCGCGTTACGCACAGGACCGCAAAGTTCTAATCCGATCTCTCCCTCTGTCCCTTTGAAAAGTCTCATAACCTCAGGTTTAAGTTCATTTCCGTCATTCTGTAAGAAGCTCGCGAGCCACAGCTGAGGATCCGTTCAGTATCCACATGATGATCCACTCTGAGAAGCGTCATGAGGAAATACAGCTAATGCTGAGTGTTCAGTGGCGCACAGAACACTGCTCTCTCTCTCTCTCTCTCTCTCTCTCTCTCACCCACCTCTCTCTCTCTCTCTCTCTCACCCACCTCTGTCTCTCTCTCTCTCTGTCTCTCTCTCTCTGTCTCTCTCTCTCTCTCTCTGTCTCTCTCACCCACCTCTGTCTCTCTCTCTCTGTCTCTCTCTCTCTGTCTCTCTCTCTCTCACCCACCTCTCTTTCTCTCTCTCTTTCTCTCACCCACCTCTGTCTCTCTCTCTTTCTCTCTTTCTCTCTCTCTCTCTCTCTCTCTGTCTCTCTTTCTCTCACCCACCTCTCTCTCTCTCTCTCTCTCACCCACCTCTGTCTCTCTCTCTCTTTCTCTCACCCACCTCTTTCTCTCTCTCTCTCACCCACCTCTCTCTCTCTCACCCACCTCGCTCTCTCTCACACCTCTCTCTCTCTGTCTCTCTCTCTCTGTCTCTCTTTCTCTCTCTCTTTCTCTCACCCACCCCCCCCTCTCTCTCTCACCCACTTCTCTCTCTGTTTC
>JANDJT010000148.1:7583256-7600818 GCA_024331685.1 Stegophilus panzeri
TACACACTTTTGTGAGATACTGTGTATATATATATATATATATATATATATATATATATATATACAGCAGAAGTTAAAAGGGGGAGGAGAGAGGAGAATAAGGAAAAGAGATTATTTACAAATACAGTATATATACAAAATATGCAGAATTTATTATTATGTATTGTATGTGAGCCTTGATAGTATGTAGTGCCAATCCTAACTGTAGAGACAGGAATATGTGCAGTCAAGAATGCAAAAGGTAGTAAAATAACTAGTAGCTTTGTGCAGTTGTAGTGTCTGAGCAGTCCTCTATAGACATCGGAGAGTATAAAAAGTAGATGAAGCGGGCATGTGGATTCCTTCATACTCTTGCTTGGTCAGGTCAAACCAGTGGACCTAGGAATGGGAAAGCTGCTTGTTCTGAAAACTCACAGGTTCTGAGGGATGTTTATCTCTTGACAGTTGCTGAAGTTGCTGAAATGGGAGCAGGTTCAGAGATGGACATGAAGATGGCTGATCCCCAATCAGTACTTAGTTATAAATATGGCATATGAAATAACACAGTGTGCAGTGCAATGCAGTCAGGCCACCTTTACTCACCACTTACTGCCTTAAATCAGTATGATGGAGCACACACTTGGGGGCCAAACCTGCTGCACATAGCACAAGAGGAATACAGACACATGTTAACCTGTGATAATGTAAACACTGAAAAATATGGACATTCATAAAATAGGAAGATTTATGGCTTAATAGAAAGTGAAGTTTTTCTTTCAGTCTGCACATGAGTGGGTCTGGTGTGAGCCAAGCCTGTGGTAAATTTGGATCATATCTACGAGTTGTTTTTTTCAGCAGTTGTGCAAAATTGTGCTATTGACCTCATACCACAAACATCCAGTTAAATGACTACTAGAGCACATTAAGCAAAACCTTAACACTCTTTTCAGAAAGTATAAGACTGTCAGGCAGTGTAAATGGCAGGCCCTGCTAAGCAGGCCATGCTAAGATTACTGAGAGGAAATGTATCCAAAATGTCTTCCAATTCAAGAGGTGTTTTCCTTATAAAGCATGCTTTTGTCTGGTTTCTGCAAAACTATATAAAAAACAGTGTTATTCACAGTGCTGACAAAGAGCATGCTTATGGCATTAAAGGTCATACAACACTCGAACGCTCTCTCTGAGTGACTGCCAGACCTTGAGAGGCGTACACAATTTTACTATACATGCACTGATCCTGGATTACTCAATACTCAAATACTGACCTGAATCACACCAAAGCCTAATAGAAGGGGAAGTTAAAGTGAAGCCTGATAAAAAGCACGTAATGCACTACAATGTATAATGAGCTCTGCACGGGATTTGATTCCTGAAGTTTCCATCTTATTCATCTCAGCCAAGGACCTTGTCCTCCAATGACTAGCTCTCTGTGTTTAAACAGTTGACCTGTCCAAATCTGCAGGAGGCTTTCTTATCCCTGCTGACATGTGGTTTTGGGAAGGAAAAGCATAGACATGGTTCTCACCATATGCCAATGGTGCCAACTCCCAGAAACGTCATAGACCATAAACAGACCAATGGCTGAGAGAGGAGAATGTCTAGATGGAAAAAGGTTTCAGTGACTTGGGTGGAGTATGTCTGTCAACTTCAGAGTTGCACATAAAAGACCCTCTTTGTTGGACTCTTTGGAAAAACTGGCAAAGCACATGATTAATCTGAAATTCCTTCACCACCAGTCATATGTAAACTTAAAGAGGGCTTTATACATAGGAATGCTTACCTTTCAGGGCCATTATCTCAAAGTGGGGCCTCTTGTTGATAACTAAAGTAGAACACAATGTATTAATATGCATAATCCAGTCTAAAACTAGTGAATTTGGCACTAGTTTTGTACTACTATAGGTACAAATACCTGTTTATTTATACTTGTTTAGTAGACATGTACTGCTTTTTGGGAATCTAGCATAGTTTTATTATTTTTCAGCTCTAACACACCTCCTTAAACTGTAAATTAACTGAGGAGTGTGCTTAGAGGCACTGTGCTGGACTCCCCACACACATCAATGAGTCTTGGGCGACCATGACCCTGTTGCTGGTTCAGTGGTTGTCCTTCTTTGGACCACTTTTGGTAGGTACTAACCACTGCATACCGGGAACACCCCACAAGACCTGCTGTTTTGGAGATGCTCTGACCCGGTCGTCCAGTCATCACAATTTGGTCCTTGTCAAAGTTGCTCAGATCTTTACTCTTTTCCATTTTTCCTGCATCCAACACATCAACTTTGAGAACTGACTGTTCACTTGCTGCCTAATATATCCCGCCCCTTTACAGATGCCCGTGTGCCAAGATCATCAATGTCATTCACTTGACCTGTCAGTGGTTTTAATCTTATGGCTGATCAATATATTATGACTGCTATAGTTTAAAAGGGAAAATGGAATTTCAGTCGCATTCCAATCTTCCTATGTGTGTTTGTGGGGGGAAAAATAAAATAAAAAGTGAGACAATTGTCACACCAGTCATAGCCAATTCACCACCACACCACCAGACGGTACCTTCCTCTGAATTTTGAACGTTCCTTTGTTGATCAACAATTCATTTCCTTAATTTCCTTCTATGAACATATAAAAAGCATATGAACAATATCCTAGACACAAAGTCTTTCCATTTGCTAAGTTCGGAGCTGTTGTTATCCTGACTGATTCTTGCGTATGATCTTGCCTGTCTAGTTTTTTCCCGTCTTGGATTATTCCAGGGTCTAGTTTATTCTGATATACTGTGTGCCTACCGTTGCCTATGGTTACTGATTGTGATTTTGGATTAATTAATTCTGGATTAATTTACTCTGAGATTAAACTGTGATATTTAGATTCTGGATATTTGTTGTATTAAACCTCTTATTAAAGCACTCTTATGATTAGCAGATTACAGTACAGTACTGTGCAGTTATTTGTCTGTTAGCAATATTGTCCAAGTTCCTAGGATCACCTCTTGTTCCATAAAACGCATGTATTAATCCACTTTCTGCCTTGCATCTACAGTATCTCTTCTAGTCCTTATGTGATCATTTTGCACCACAACTGGTGTAGGGGGTTCAGGCTTTATTTAAGGGAGAGCATGCATTTCATGATCAGGATTCTGTAAAGTACAATTTGCCATTTAGATTTAGAAAGTTTATCCTTTCATAAGTGTTGGCCTGCAATACTGTAGGACATCTGTTACTCAAATGTATGTCCGACTGTGCTGTTATCTCCAGCTAGTCCTAATGCAGGAAGAACACACTCAGTGGCATTTCATAGTTAATGAGCAAATAGTTGAAACTGATAGAGGAGGAAGCGTACTCAAAAGAGAGATAAAAAAAAATATACATATATATGCAACATCTGCAAATGTTGCTTCATATCTAAGTAATTGATGTGATAGTGAGAATGTAGCTATGCTCTTCCTGTCCATCCCTCTGAAGATGATACACAGCTTTGCTCTCAAATAGTGAGAGAGGAAAGCCTTCCATGACAGCCTGGGTGGACTGTAATGTGCTCACCATTTGACAGCTGGTTTACATGTTCCCGATAAGACATTTCCTGCCTCAACTCCCTTTTAACATACGGTGAAACATCAATAAATCTGAGAATGGAAGACCCCATTCCCTGGAGAAAACATCATGATTACAGCAGGGTTTGTTGAATATGCATTCTGTGGGCTCCTGGGCTCCTGTTTGCTGAATATGCTCTTGTTTTATTTAAGCCTTTGCATTCATCCAGGTAGTGGTAACAATTTGAAAGATTGCTTGTCTGCTAATTTGACCCAGGACTGTCTTATACAAGGCATAGTTCTGCCATAGTTCTTAAAAGTGTATTTTCAATTTGCTGAAAGAGCAGATTTATCAGTTTATTTCCTTCCTTCCATGTACTGTTCCCTAAATAAAGTCTCTCTGACGTCTGCCACATCATAAAAGGATGGTACTTGTTCTCCTCACACAGCTACAAAGCTTCCCTTTTCATAACTGCACATTCCTGGAAGTGAACCATAAAACCATAAGATCTGCTTCCTATTAACCCTGATAAAGTGGGCAGACAGCACTATTTGATCCTCAAAAGGAGTCTCTTGTGTCAACTAACATTGTGCTTTTCCTGTTTGAGTGCCAGAGGCCATTCTGAAAATCATATCAACTAAATATAAATAAAGCAGCGTTACACAACCGCAGTTTTGGGGGAACAAACTTCTTTTCATGTAAAAAATCAGCAGCTTTTCTAGCGTCCTCTTTCTTAACCTCTTAAAGTGTCAGGCTCTGATTAACTAAAACAGGGTATTAACGCATAGCACGCTATAACAGGGTAAGCGCATTATGTGTTTCGCATGAATGTTTTGTAGTTTGCGTGTTTCCTTAAATGAACAGGGAATTCAGGGTGTTTCTAAGTGTAGAACACAGTGAGGTGTCCATGCAGATTAATTAATCGTGCCACAACAATGTGATTTACTAAATCTGAAAGCCACTTTGCGTGAACAATTTCATATGTCCGAAGGGTAGGTATTAAATTTGTGTAAGCCCATTTCCACTGTTTATTTAAAAAATAAAGCTATTATTGTATAATGTTCGCAAAAGGTATGTCCTAGAATATTGAATTATTGAAAAGAGGTCTTGTAATTATCACAATATTACCAAACACCACATAGGCACACCTTTGCTGCCAATCACATTCAAAGAGACCCTGTCAGTAGGTTTTCCTTCAAATGTACCTTAAGAACAGAACACACAATCATGTCTACTGTACACACATGATACAAAGAGTATCATGATAATAATATATCATATTGACGTACCTGTTTAGAGAGACTGTAACTACTGTAGAATGTCCTGTGTATTTGCATCTATTTGACTCTGTTTCAGCTGATTACAAAGCTTGTCCAAGTGAAATCTCTTTCACCTAACGTGTTGCTTTATTAAAGTGAGGTGATGGTTATCACTGTTTTGTGCATTCCTTTCAACGTTCTCTACAGACATTCTGGCATGCATTTGGAAACACAGTGTAATAAGCCCTGACAGCTATTACTGTAGGAGTCATTTTATGTCATGAAAGGTGAGTGTTGTTCTCTGAACAGTGCAGCCCAAAGGCAGCAATGAGCCTTGTTTCAATCCCTGCTAATGAGAGTCTCTGGACTTTTTCAAACAAGTAGGATGAGCTTCATAATAGAACGAACTATCACTATGGAATCCTGCAAAGACATGATCAGTAGGGTTATAAACACATACACGTCCAGTAGTTTTGAGTCAAACTGTTTCTCCTTTTATTGGCCACAATGAGGGTTAGATTTTATGTATACAAAATATGTATATATGTATGTATATAAAATCACCAGTGTTGATTTAACACCGACAGTGTTGAATTCACACCCTGCAGTGTTTATATGAGTCCATTGGACTCATATAAACACTCTGGGTGTTAATTCAACACTAGGGATTTTACTGTGTAAGGATCGAAGGTTATACAAATGCACTATACAGAATAGACGAATAATGTGTTCTACACATATGGAAATACAGATACAAATCAGGCTCTTCTTCAGCTTTATCTTTTTGTTTTATTCTGTGTTAAAAGAGTTTTTGCTTTATAATGAATGTGAATTTAAACAGACAAGAATGCAAGAATGAAGGAGTGTAAGAATGATATTATTTAACTATTTAATGGAAATATTTAATGTCACAATATTCAGGTTTTTTATTATTATTATTATTGTTTCTATGGTACCCTGCATTGAATCTGATCTTGTGTTTGTTTTTCCCAAAAAGTGGGGTTGACCTGGGTAGGGAGTCAACTCCAGGTGGACCAGTTTTGTTTTTGGGTGGGCCAAGCCACCCCCTAGGCCCCCCTGTTGACTCGGGCTGATAAGAATAAGAGACGCACTATTTGCCCTGTGAGCAGCAGTTTGAAAAGAAATGATTGGCTAGCTTTATGTGTCTGAAGGGCGCACATATTAGACTTCACCCTATCCGGTTGATAGCTGTCATATGATAGGAATCTGTCCTCACTTCTAATGAGCATAATGTGTATGATTATATAGAAAAACACTGCTGGATATACTTTATATTTGTACTCTAATTATGAACTGCCTCAAACATGTGGATCTGCATGTGAGGGACTGAATGAACAAGAAGACATGGAATGGCATGGTTGTGGCTCTCAGATATAACGCTTAAGATATCCTCAAACGGTTTTAATGGAGTATCACTTTAAGGATTGTTGCATTGTCTGGGCAGTTAGAAGCACATGTTCACCACAAGAGGGAGTGCACAACAACACCTCAGGGTGTAAGTAATGCTCACTGCAGTTACTCTGGTCATTTATATAAATAAATAAATAAATAAATAAATAAATAAATAAATAAATAAAAGGCAAGTTTTCTCTAGTAGCAGATTGTATCTCACCTCCCAGGATGTGAGGAAAAGTCATATCCGCCTCAGAAGCAGTGACTCAGACCATCTCATGAGGTAGAAGGAGACCAGCTGTGGGAAAGGTAGAAAGATGAGGATGTGAGTTTTTCTGTAGTCTTCAAAAACAATCTCTAAAGTGCATGACAAAGTTGACATACTTTAATGTGACACCAATAATGAGGTATTAAATAAGAAAAATGTTTGCACAGTAATCAGTAAAAGTAAACCCCAATATTAATAATATTAGTTTTAAGCCTGTTTTTTATTTCTTTTTGTTTTTCAAATGTATTTCTAAGTGTTCAGCACACTGGCCTATTTAGCATTTTAAGGTTGATAGAACACTCTTCATGCTCATTCTCACCCAAACAAATCTTGCAAATGAAAGCGAGTCTGCCTGGTTAAATAAAGATTTCACTTAATAAGAATGAACCTATGAGCTACAGAGTACTAATAATGAAATCTGCTAATGAAATCATAACACACAATAGAAGTAAACATAATGAAAAAGTGAGTTTGCAGTCTGCACATCTGTCTTTACGTCCTCAGACATACACTAAACGGTCACTTTAATAGGAACATCTTATACATCTGCTCATGTATGCAGTTATCCAATCATTCAATAATGTGGCATCAGCACAATGCATACAATCATGCAGATTCAAGTCAAGAGCTTCAGATCATGCTCACATCAAACGTCAGAATTGAGAATATTTTTTTTTTTACATTATTTGTATATTAACATATCAACAAATGTTGTATATTATATTTTGTATGTTAACATATCTCTATATAAGCAAAGTCACTGTCCCAGTTGTCATCACTACATCACTACATCATTACTTGTCTGAATGAATGCTAATAAGAGCTATCAAATGCTAGCATTTATTATACATCAATATTTCCGTTCATGTTTCCATTCAGTCTTTTGTAAATAAAAAAAAATTTAAAAAAAATAAAAATCTTGTTAGTTTATGCATGACATTATTTTATTGTATAAATTGAGCCATTTTCCTACTTTTAGTATTGCATCCTATGTTTTCACTGCGATCTACGCAATCACCCACAATGCAACAGGTTTGTAACTGTGTGGCCATTTTGATTCCCTAATGGATTGGTCCTTTCATGCAGATAGGCCTTCTTACATGAGATTCGAATTATTTTTATATAATTTCTTTAAAAAAAAATTTTAAAAATACAAAAAAACAACATTCCAGTCCTACATGTAACTCATTCACCCCAGGTGACAAATAACTGTACCTCCATGTATGTGCATGTAGGATGGAGGTTGAGATCGCTCCTGGAAGATCTTTGTGGTTTGTCAATATTGTTGAGAATTTTTAGAATTAAAATGATCTAATTAAGTTGTATGTTTCAAATCCATTCCTATATCTATGGAGTTGTGGAGGACGAATGAGTTAAACAGATCAACCTGGGTGAGGTAATGTAATCAAGGATTGGGAGTCTGGACTTCACAGTGCAAATAAATTGTAAAACAACATTTTACTTTGTCATGACAGCAGAAAGCAAATATTGAAAGAGTAAAATGTTTTAAACAGAAGGTCGTTCGATCCCACTTCTCCTTAATATCTGAGTCTTGGGATCCTGATTCATCACAACTTTCTTTGTCCACCTGGTCAACTGGAACATACCACAAATTGGCATATTTACTACACAGTGTTTGAGATGTGGTGTTTATGTAGGGATTCAAAATGGCAGACAGACATTTTTGTGACATCACGTGAATAAAAACAATTGCGCTGACATGCCTAGTTTGAGTGTCATGAATTAGTCTTTGATAACCCTTTGAGTATTTCAAAGTCAAAACAAAGCAACTATGCACATTTATAGTATTGTATAAAACTCCCTTATTACAAATACCACTGTGACCATCAGAGCAGGAAAAAAATCCCACAGATAAATAATAGAGGAAAATATCTAAGAAAACTTTTCAACTGGACGAACCGAGAATCCCTCTGAAACAGGAGCATAGCATACTGTAAGTACTAATGTAGCATGAAGGAGAGCAGTGTGTTCCCTCCCCAACACATCATCTTCAAGTGCAATCCACTTCATCCATGAATGCTATATTCCCAGAAGGGAGTCCTACCAGGCCCACATTCCAGCATATATATGGTATATATTATTCCTGTTACCTCAGAGGTCATGTCATCCACCTGAACTCTGGGCTCTCATTCTATTTTTCCAGTCATGTTTAAAGGAAGTCACACAGAACATCTGGAGAAGGTGATTATTATTTACTTCCTCTAGTAAATTATAATGTTGAGGTGAAAGAGCTGTAGCTCAGAGCTCAAGGGCACAAGAGCCTCATCACTACTAGCATATCGATATATCATGCTATGTGCTAATGAGCTCTGTAGCAGGTTTTGCATATGTGTGATGAATCGCTCTGTAAAAGGACTGGGCTGTGGTTTTTCTCAGTGCATGCAGATGAGACAGAGCAAACCAGCCTACAGTTCAGAAAGACATTGTGCCCCGATCATTACAGCTAAACATATTCTTCATATGTGAGTGATAATCACAGTGCTTGCAACAGCATGTGATGAGGTTGAGGCCTTTTAAGGCAATTCAGGCCCGGAAAAGTAATAATGAAACATCAGTAAGTATAACTGAGGATCATTTTCTCCAATACTCTTTTACTCATAATCATGCATTCCTTATTCAGTCACATTGTGAAGGAAAAAAATGACATCAAGGGAAAATATATTGAATATAGTCAGGTGTGTCTAGTAATTCTTATTATATGATTGAAAAACACAAATTATAAGATTATTAAACCTTATGTATCGTGTTGCTTTCTTGGACATCAGTGAACTTTTGCACCTTTTCTAATAGTCGTGTACGAGTCCCTCAGTTGTCCTCAGTTTAATAATGGTAGTGAGATAATGATAGTGAGTCTTTATTGGTCACATATACATTACAGCACAGTGAAATTCTTTTCTTTGCATACCCCAGCATTTAATAGGAAGTTGGGGTCAGAGTGCAGATTCAGCCATGAAGTGCAGGGTCACCCCTTGAGCAGAGAGGGTTAAGGGCCTTGCTCAAGGGCCTAAACAGTGGCAGCTTGGCAGTGATGGGGCTTGAACCCCCGACCTTCTGATCAGTAACCCAGAGCCTTAACCTCTAAGCCACAACTGCCCCCCAAAGATGGTGAAAAGATGGTGAAAAGATGGATCTCAACATCATATAGACACTGTTGGAAAGAAGTGAAATATGCAGAAGATGCTGGAAAAGCAACGAATGTGCAGGACCTGGGGGATTTTTCTGAAGAACAGTGGACAGTTTAACTACTAAACATCTGTTATGAATGGAAACCCCTGAATCACAGGGAGAACATGCAAACTCCACAAACACACAGGGTGGAGGTATGAGGCAAACGTGCTAACCACTAAGCCAATGTGACCCCACCCCCCACCCCCCCATTTATTATAAACATATCATTATCATTATTAGGAATTACAAATAAAAAAAAACTATGTGGTTTTCCGGACTAAAGAGTTGAAGTGATTCTGAGAAAACGTAAAACGTTCCCTTCAGCAGTTACAAAATCTCTCCTTATGTATACACTCTATATAAAATCACAGTTTGCCTTGCACCTCCAGGGTTGGGGGCTCAATTCCCACGTCTGCCCTGTGTGCACGGAGTTTACATGTTCTCCCCGTGCTTCAGGGGTTTCCTGCATGTGCTCCGGTTTCCTCCCCCAGTCCAAAGACATGCGTTTTAGGCTGATTGGCATTTCCAATTGTCCGTAGTGTGTGAATGTGTGTGTGATTGTGTGTGTGATTGTGTCCTGCGATGGGTTGGCACCCCATCCAGATCACCTGATCGTGTCACATGACTATCTGCACCTGATTCACGTTTTGGGTTAATTAGCACTTGTGTATAAGGCATGTTTTGCACTGCACACATTGTCTTGCATTTGTCTTATGTTGTCATTTTGTACTCTATGCTTTCATGTCCATGTGTTTTTTCTTAGTATCACGAGTTCATAGTTTATGTTTGGTGTTTTGTTTGCTCTTTATTACATGATATCTACTAAATTATATCTGTTGTGACAAGCTTATTAAATATATGCTTCTCCACTATATGCTATATGAACAATCCACTGATGGTGCATTATTTTCACATACTATACTATTTACTATTATTTACTTTATTTAACACGAGCAACAATACTCAAATTGAGAGCTCCAAAGTGTTAAAAAATCGTTTATTTATTCCATACACTAACACTATCTCGATACTCAATTAACTCAATACTCTCAGTACTATTTTTTTTTTTTACCATAATTTATTCATGGTAGTAACACATGCCATGGTTCAGTACAATAGTTACCAAACACAGAACATAACAATTTAAAAAAAACAAAAAAAACAGGACAATCCTACTGAAACGGTTTCTATAATATTTATAAACAGCTCAAAATCTGATAATGGGATCAAGATCATTTTCTCAGACTACATCAGCGTATGAAAAAAGGCAACAATCAACAGCAGTGAATCAGCATATATTCTGACTAGGTTTGAAAAAGCTGAATAAATTGTTGATCTCTGAAAGAAGATGTCTGAATATATTGGCATGCGAAATGTTTGCTCTGTCATTGAGAAAGCTTAGCAATCTAATGAATATTAATGAACATGAGGGGTGTCAAGGAAAGGAGGATGAGAGGCTGAAAAGGCGTTCTACAACAATCAGGACTAAAACAGAACTGCCTGAAAGTAATATAAGTTCTAGGACATTTATTTTCAAGCTGACTGAGATCCAAAGTCTGATTAGGAAGGCAACACATATTTCTGTAAAAAAATTAAAATAAATAAACAACAACAACAAAAAAGAAATTGAAAAGAAAGCTTCAAGAAGGGGTGTGTGTTTTTGCTGTTTCTGTAGACTGACTGCAAGGAAAGCAACACTGAGCATCCTTGAAGATGCCTTGAATTAATTACAAATCTCAATGGAATAGAAATCCATTTTCTGCCCTTTAGTCCTCTATCTTTCTTTCTTTCTCTCTCTCTCTCTCTCTCTCTCTCTCTCTCTCTCTCTCTCTCACTCTTTCTCTGTCTCTCTCTCTCTCTCTCGCTCTCTCACTCTTTCTCTTTCTCTTTCTCTCTCTCTCTCTCTCTCTCTCTCTCTCTCAGTAGAACAATTTGGCCAATGTAATAACAGTAATTATCTCACATCTGTAATAAAGACTAAACTAATACTTATTCAGACAAAGGGAAACAGGAACGAGGAATAGGAAACAAATTATTTACTTACTGTGTGTTTCTGTGGGAATTAGGACACTGTCACCTTTTAATGCATGACTTAGGCATCATTTTAACTGAATTCAAATATGCAATCTAATTTGCTACACCGGATCGATAAGGCAAGAGAGTGAAGTCATTGTGAAGAGGGAGTCGATGTCAGATTGCACTTCCTCCCTCTCACTTGCCCTACCTGAGTGAGTCATGTTTGGCATCTGTGCAAATCCTGAGCATCCGGAAGTCTGCCACGAGAAAGTTTACAGGTTTAAGTCATAGTCCTAGCGAAGCACTACAAGTGAGAGTAAATATAAACAGAGAGGGTTGACACAGGCTTTGTGTGTATGATGTCACTGGAAGTTTATAGTTTTTGTCATTTACAGGATATAAGTATGAGTTAATAGCTCTGAATCTTTCATGTAAGAGAGTGAGATCCTCTCTTAGATATCCTTATGTGTAGTGGGGAGACAACGACATAAGGGCACACCGTCAACTTGGCTACATCTCTCTAAACCTAACATCCCCTCTTGTATTGTTCTGAGTTCCTTTATTTCCTCCTATTTCATTCTACACCCTCTTTTGTGATCTTCTCTCTCTCTCTCTCTCTCTCTCTCTCTCTCTCTCTCTCTCTCTCTCTCTCTTTCTTCACCACCCATAAAAGTAATTTGGATGACATCATCTAGATTATGGGAATATAGCTGTTGTAATATGTCAGATCAACAGGGCTGGGTTTCTAAAAAATGTCATCTTAGCAGGTGAAAATATCTTGAATTTAGTCAAATTTATCTAGTATTTTTTATCATTAGCACAATATTCAATTCAATTCAATTTGCTTTTATTTGTGTATTTGCTTTTAACAGTGGATGTTGTCCCAAAGCAGCTTTACAGAAATATATAAATTCATATATAAATTCACCTTTTTATAGACATTTGTACTCATTTCAAGCTTTAAATTTTCTTATTCTATTGTCAGATCATTTTGCTTCTTTCTAGAAATAAAAGCTAAAAAAAATAAATGCTAAAGCTAGAAATAAAAAAGGCTAGGAATAGGTTTAATAATCTCATATTTAGTTTATTGTAATCTTTTAATAGGAAACACTAGATACATTTGATTATATTCAAGATATCGTATTTCCACTTGCTAAGATGTAAGTTTTTGCAGTGTGCACCACATGCATGATGGAGTGACATGTTCTAAACAACATTCAAATTACAGTAGCAACTAAATGTTATGGGGTTTTTTGTTGAATGAAATATTAGATGTGACACAAGATATAAACAGGCAGCTGATTATTTCTCCTGTTCAGCCACAAAACTGACTCCATGCTTCCTAAAGCAAAACTAAACATCATCATAAAAACTGAATTCTCTCGTCAGTGACAGTGATTTTTTACTTCCATGCTCACTAGGTTTGTCACTCTACGTCTTTTCTTCTTCTTTTTTTCTCTGCATTTTAGCACAGCATCAGCCTTCGATATTGTCTCACACCTCTCAAAGAGACAACTCTCCTTGGCAGCAACGACCAAACAGCAAAGTCTGACACATGAACACTTGTAAAACTGAAATAGATGTTGTTTTAAGCCAGTATCTCACATATCAAACAATTTTCAGATGTCATTTAATGATAATTAAGGCTGTCATAAACAGCTTTTTTTAAGTTATTTTTTAATTTTTTCAGATATGTATCTTACAAATGTAACATGCAGGGTCTTTTTAATTGGCATGAAAAAGAATCAGAAACTGAATAGTGGAGATGTTATTGTCTATTTGCTTTTTCTACAGAAATTGAAATGACATAAATGTGTTTAAGAATAAGAATTTCCTTATTAAATCTGTGCAGTACAAAGCAAGCTTAGAGCCATTCCCAGCATTACAAGGGCAGTTCTAGTAAATTATTGAAATAAATAACCCAGTGGTTTGAGAGGCTAAAAGAACCCAAAGAATGATGCAAAAAAGTAAGTCGTCACCCCATCCCTCTTTTCCACATATATATATATATATATATATATCCCTCTATCGCTCTATTGCTGCCCCTCCTTTCCCTCCATCCTCTGAAAGCACTGTGCTCCTCAGCCAATAGCAGCCTTAGCTGGTGATGTCATGCATTAGGAGTGGTAGTGCTGCTGATGCTGCTGAGCTCTTGTATCCGAGGACGTTCAGACTCCGAGAAAAAGCAGGAGAGAGGGGGACGACCATTACGGACATTATTAAGGAGACAGGGTAAGTGTGCACTGTACCAAAAACAAACCACCCAGTGATTTTTTTGAGCATTTATCTAAAGGACTTCTAACCTTTCAAAAGGTTCGGTTTCGACTGATTGAACAAAGGACTGATTGTACTGCATCAGACATCACTAATGAAGATTATTCACTAATGTAATGTCTGTGCTAATGCAACATTTTTGTTTAGTCGTTAATAATGTACGTGATGCAGCTTGTGTGTATATGTGAAAGTCAGTGCTGATGTTTATTGGTGAACGAGGATGTTTGTTGTTGTACCCACTGATTGATATTTTATGGTCTACGAAGAGCATGATACTAACTACAGACTGGCATCATGCCTGTGTGCCATTTTGGCCTCAGAAGCCAACTGTATGTAATACATTTAAAGTGGGATTTACAGGGAAAAGTTGCACGTGTAACAATTATGCTCAAAATTTCAATAATATCAGTGTTTGATATCTGGTAGAGATGGAACCCAGTATCGGTATCGGTCTGATAGCAGCAAATCATGGTGGATTGGATATCAGATCTTTTAACAAATGGCAAAGATTGAATTTGGATTTTTTGAGAGAGTGTGGAAAAAAAATTAGAAAATTAAATACATAAATACATTCTAAAGCTTAGTAGTTTGCAAATTCAATTTTAATACAATTCAATTTGATTTGTATAGCACTTTTAACAATGGACATTGTCTCAAAGCAGCTTTACAGAAAAATATAAACACAGGATACAGATTTTAAGTGTGTGAATTTATCCCTATTGAGCGAGCCGGTGGTGACAGTGGTGAAGAAAAACTCCCTAAGATGATATGAGGAAGAAACCTTGAGAGGAACCAGACTCAGAAGGGAACCCGTCCTCATCTGGGCAAAGAGAACAATATCAGATGGGTATCGATATCAGCTCATACATAAGGTTTCAGTATTGTTATTGGTATCAGAAAAAGTAAAAGTGGTATTGTGACATGTCTATTAACCTCCAAGCGCAGCCATGGCTCTACTCTCCATTCCACTGACAAGCTGTAAATAAACAGCCACGTCTGCAGGAAGTGGATATTGATCAGCGCTCAGTGTGTATGGGAGGTTGCACAAGGTTAGCGCGCGCGTGTGTGTGTGTGTGTGTGTGTGTGTGTGTGTGTGGGATGGGGTGGGGGGTCTCCCACTTTCAGAGGCATGTGTCACTACTATGCATAATCATATGCCGTGACAGGTGCATGAGAATTTTTTTCTGCATGTTATATGGGTCATATCATGTGTTTATGTAATTATGAAATGAAACCCAGAGCACATATCACTGACCTGAACCCTTTTGCTAACGTAGCTGTGATCCTCATCTGAATTCACATTATTCCCTCAGCAGGTGTCAGGACAAAATCACAGTGTAGTCAATCATCCTCATCATTACACTCATTACACAATGAGTGTACTGTAGCTATATTTTCTGTCTTTGTGGACCTTCATGCAGGGCTAAGAGGCTCTGTGGACTCCCAGTTTTACCAAAATTAGAAAAAGGGAAATAAAGTCAATAGTAGATCAAGAAAGCATTGTCACTTTTTTTTTTTTAATAGATTATATTTGGATGTGCTGTTACTATGGATTTGGGGCAAAGTAGCAAACATAACATCAATATTCAATATAGATCAATTGATTCATTGATTTATTGATTGGTCAGTGTGTTGATAGATGTCTTGAAATGAAATATTGAATAATTTTTTTTTTTTAAAGTGTGGGGAAAACACTAAACAAAACAACATTTTGGATTATAATATCATTATATCATTAGTCAGAAGTATTGGGGAAAAGATATATTTAACATAATCAACAGCCAGCAAGATTTGTTCATGAGGTTATTTGATGCTTACTGTAAGTGCAGTTGATGAAGAAAGAAACATAATCCTCTCTCTCTCTCTCTCTCTCTCTCTCTCTCTCTCATTGAATAGAGCAGATTAAACTTCCTTGCTAGCTACGTGAAGAAAGAAAACGAACAGTATGACCCTGGCAGGTATGTTGACTAGTTGCATTATTCCACAGGTCATGTTCATTACAGTTTTACTCCACATGGCCTAAAGATAAATGACCAAGTTGTTCTTAATGCTGTTTTTAGTTCCTCTGAAGTGAAGGAACCACTTTGTAGACGCTTTGTTGACATGACTGTTCTCCCTTAAGCATATCGAGAGAAGCTGAAGGAGCTCCCTCTAGTGTCACTATTCTGCTCCTGCATCAAGGAAGACATTACAGACAAGCCGACCTACAAAGCTGAAGGTAAATGGCCTCCTGTGTAGCCTGGCAACTCTTAGCTCATTTTACCATCACTGAATACATTTACTCACTTGGTTGCAGTTCATTATATTTATGCTAACCACAAAGTGTTTAGCTTTTCACTATCACTATAAATAAGCATTGTCTAGGTCTTCATGCTTTAAAATACTATATAGTGTATTTTTGGTATGTTGCTAAACAGTGATTTAAAGTTATTTATCTGCCTGCATTGTTTGACTTTCTTTTAATTTTAAAGTTATGGTGCTCTGACACCTGATACCTTCCTTCTAATTTGGGGGGGGCACTTGTCCCTGTCTCATTTGTAATATTATAAATAAGATATGAATCAATCTCTGATAGATGCAGTGGACCTGAACTGGTGTGAGATCAAGGATGTTGAAGTGATCGAGCTGAACAAGCGTGCATCGGGCCAGGCGTTTGAAGTGATCCTGAAACCCCCTTCGTTCGATGGCGTGCCAGAGCTGAATGCCACCATGCCACATCGCAAGGACCCCTCACTGGAGGAGATCCAGAAGAAGCTGGAGGCTGCTGAGGAGAGACGGAAGGTTAGAATGCACACACACACACACACACACACACACACACACACACACACACACACACACACTGTCTTTGTCTCACACACATGATCTCAAGACAATAAAACACTAACCCACATAAGCCATCGCTCAGTTCCAGGAGGCAGAGCTGCTGAAGCACCTGGCTGAGAAGAGAGAGCACGAGAGGGAGGTCATCCAGAAGGCCTTCGAGGAGAACAACAACTTCATCAAGAACGCAAAGGAGAAGCTGGAACAGAAGATGGAGACCAACAAAGAAAACCGCGAGGCCCTGCTGGCTGCAATGCTGGAGAGACTTCAGGAAAAGGTATTGTGTAAAGAAAATAGCCGCCATGTCTGAATTTCTCCATATTCACCATATAGTGCACTATTTGGGGTGTGGCCATTTTGTAGTGTCGTCCAAATGTGAATATTCCCTGGACAGTGCACTATATTATTTCCCATAATGCACCATAAAATGCGTAGCAATTTCTTTTTCAGGATGGATTCTTTTGCCTAAAGATACACCTTTAAAGCCACTTGTTAGTGGTGTATTTAATCCAGAAAATCACTTTTAATACAGGTATTTGTTGTTATGTCATTTATTTAAGGTTTAAATTAGAGATGCACCGATACTAAATTTCTCAGCCGACACCGATAACGGATTATTCAGAGTGATATTGTCCGATACCGATACCGATAGTTCTGCCTTTTATACCTTCTTATAAATTAATAATAATTTATTTATTAAATATATTTATATATAATAATATTTATTTATTAATTCTGAAGGAAATGTAAATAAAAACTTTATTCTCTCCATTTGAACAAGTTGTTTCACAGTAACTGGTCTCATAAA
>JANDJT010000148.1:7600918-7618428 GCA_024331685.1 Stegophilus panzeri
CGCTTCACTGCTGCTCACTTCTGGTGTAAAATTTTAGCAGTGCAGAGATTACAGAGCTTACAAACTGCAGTTTTGTCGTCATTCCACACAAGAGACCTCTTCTTTACATGCAACCCAAATTCGATGTGCTTTCCTGCCCTCTTTTGATTGACAGGATATAATCGGCCCTGATCATCGGATGTTTTTAAACTATCGGACGATGGCCCATAACGTCAAAAATAGCCTTTATCAGCTGATACCGATTATTGGCCGATACATCGGTACATCTCTAGTTTCAATTGTTTATTTAATAGCCCATCACAATGATGTGTGAGAAAGTAATTTCAGACACAATAAATGATTAGACTCAAGGTCAATGATAGTGCAGTTAGTGTTGGGTTTGGGCTCTGGACTACTGAAAGGTTGGAAGATTGTGAGTTTGACTCGTAGTACCACCAAGCTGTAATTGTTGGGTCCAGTGGTGGGTCATCCATAGGGTCAGGTGGGACAGAACCCCACCATTTATATCAGCCATTCACAAAGTCTTTATTCACACCTTTTTACAATTAAAACTCAGCTGAAATACTAATTACCTCTTTTGAGTCAGAAACAATTTTGTTGTTGTAAAAAAAAATGTAGTTATTTGATAGATATACAAGCCATTTTTGTAGATTTGCTCACATTTCTAGATGTGCATCAACCATGAGGCAGCATGCTCACTGCCACACTGCCACCTCATGAGTTATTATTACACCTAGTGGTCAAAATTGGAATTGCAACAAGCCCTAAGAGAGATTTGTAGGGGCAGGATATTTCCTGGCCCATGCTCGCTCTGTGAACATTTTCAGTGGAACAGGTGGAACAGACAGGACAGGTAATGACAGGGTTGCCAGATTGGCATAGTTAAAAATTAATAATAAAACCTCACAAATTCTGCAAAATGGCAACATATACAGTAAATGCAGACAGTGTGTCTATGATGTAGAGAACAATTTCTCTTAATTAATCTTATAACAATTTAGCATACATTGCAGATACAAGATACATATCTCCATTTTCCAATGCCAAAAGGTTTTGGGTTTGTTTTAGGCCTTTTGTATGGTTTTTGAGACATTGGGATGTCAACTCTGTTCATTTATTATATTTAGCTGCTAGACTGTATGCTTAATCACTGTATGTTGTTGACTCTCAACTGCCTTTTGCAGGGTTACTCTAATGGCCTTAATGTTGCCCTTCCCGACCAAAATCCCTGGTCACTATCTGCTGCTGGTCGGGTCTCTTGAGCATCCCTGATCTGCTCTGAATATAGACAGATACAATAGCTGAGACAGACACCATAGTTATAGTAATAGTTCTTAGCTTCCTAAAGGGGTTTTACTTCGAATCTTCACTGACACCTTCAGTAACACCCTGTTGTAGGGCTGTAAATAGAAGGTTGGGAACAAACTAAAGAGCTGTAGGTTTAACCTTCTTTTCTAATATAAATGATGCCAGATAACTTTGAAACATTAGACCTTTATTTATTTTTATTTTTCATCTCAAATTGAATGCATGTAATTATGTGGGCAGTGGTAGCTCAGTGGTTAAGACGTTGGACTACTGATCGGAAGTTCAAATCCCAGCACCGTCAAGCTGCCACTGTTGGGCCCTTGAGCAAGGTTCTTAAATGAAATAAATGTAAGTCGCTTTGGATAAGGGTGTCTGCCAAATGCCATAAATGTAAATATGTCCTCCCTTCAGCAGTGGCATAACTGTAATGTTATATAATGTATAATAACGTAAATAATGTTTTATTGCCTAGAAATGTTCTTTCTCTTGAATATGAGAAGATTTGGAGCCCAATACTGAGGCTTATTTTTTTTTTCCAGCTGCCCTTAATTACTCTAATGAGGACTGTTTTTGATGCTTTTAGGACAAGCACGCAGAAGAAGTGAGGAAGAATAAGGAGTTGAAGGAGGAAGCATGCCGATAGAGTGGTGGAGGAAAAGCGGACTGTGTTTGGGATGGTTTAAAAAAAAAATAGGACAAGAGGGAGATCAATAAAAGAAGACATCACTTCTCATTAAAGTAATGGAGGCGAATAGTGGACGTGGCTAATGGCAATTTAAAACACAACAAAGCTTTTTTTTTTTTCATGGGGTATAAAATGTCAAAACTAATAACTGACAACAATGCAAGGTGTGCCGAATTTCTAGTGTCAAACGTTCAAGTGGCAGATATCAGCAACCGTTTAGAAAATCAATCCTTTGTACATACTGAGGTGATGATGTAGAAGACAGAAGAGAAACAAGAAATAGCTAATAAATAATGCAAACATAGAGACGTTGAAACTTAAGATGAGTACTTTGGGGACAAGACAACCAGATATTGCACTTCATAAATGTCTATACACATTCAAAAAAAAAAAAACATAATAATAATCTGCTTTTTCTTAAATGTATGCCATCTAGCAAAGCAAAGCGCGAGCTATGCATGTTTATTCACTTACCATTTATTTATTATAGAGGCACATGTGATTTCTCAATAAAAAACATTTATAAAGGAGTTTATTCACATTGCCTTTGTTCTCTACGCAGATTTTTCTCTAAGCTAAGATTATGCATTTTCATGAGATTTGATGACAAAAAAAATATTATAAGCTCATAACTGTTGTCGTCTTCAGAATGATATTCCTTACTAAATGTTTAAGCACAATTCAAAGGCACATATAAGGTAAAGGACTTTTGTTTGTATCATGCTCAAATGATGGCTAAGAAAAGCGATATCAAGAGAGCAGAGCAGGGATATAATGAGAAAACAAGATGGGGAAAGAGGGATAGAGAGAGAGAGAGAGAGAGAGAGAGAGAGAGAGAATTAAGAAACACTGAGATGCTGTACTTATATTTTAATGAAGTGGCAATCAGAGAAGGTGCTTTAGCATTAGTTGTGAATGCTGTGATTTGTTTGGGAATGTCTGTGTGTTTTTCTGTGTGTTGTCATGCCACCTGTTAATGGCAGTTAGGCTATAGACAAAATGACAATATTGGTGTGAATTGTTGAGGAAAACCCATTTGCTCTTTTTGTGGTTGTCATAAAGATCTTATTTCTGATTTGGCATGACAGTCAGTAAAACATATCTTTACTAAATGACTAATTTGTGCTTTGTCTTTTTGTTGGTCCTTTATTGTTGTTAATGAGACTCAGAACGAAAAACAGCTTAGAGTTGAGGAGACAAGGCTAATGTTTGTGAAAAGAGTTCAAATGTTTAGCCCCTTGACAGTGTTCTACATGTCTGCACTTTATGTTTGATAGTTTCCTGAGTTGAAAAGCAAGCAATAATAGAGCAACATATGACCTTGTATAGCCTATACAGGGGGTCTTGAAGCTGTAGGCACATTTTTTTTCAGTCAAATATGGCACTACATGTGAGAGATGATGTAAGGTAAAACACATGTGCAGCCCACTCTGGTGGTATATTTCTCCAGACGGAAGGAATATTTCTTCTTTTTGCCCTTTACTCTTCTGAGCACCAGGATTTGGTAGAAGATGGGTTTTGATTCCAGACCAGCGTCTTCACTTCCATCTTTGTTCATGCAGCCTGTCCTTTCACACTTCGCCTCGAAGATATGGCTCGGGATGCGGGATTCGTCGTAAGAGACCCTGGGATGAGGCGGTACGTTCAAAGAGGTTAATTTCCATTGTACACCTTAACCCACAGAGTTTATTTTCTTGCCTATTACATAGTGTTTTGTGGTTATGATACTATTTAGTAAGAAATGTATAACTTTATGTAAATTCTGACAATACAATAACTACACACAACAAAACTGACATCTAGCAAGTATGAACATCTAGGATACAGTCCCAATTATCTAGTATTTCCTATAAGGTTACAAATAAACTATATATAAGATTATTAAACCTTTCTCATTTCAAGTTTGAAGTAGTCTTGTTCTGTTGGCAGAATTTGAAAAAATTATTTACAGTATTTACATATTTCTAGAAAGAAGCAAAATTATTTGTCAATAGAATAAAAAATGTAACGCTTCTAAAAAAAATTTTACATTTTTAAAAAAATTTTTTAACATTTTTTTAATCTAAAAACAGATTGAGTAAGCTTATATTTGATTTACAATAATTTATATTAATCTCATAATAAGAAATATTAGATACATTTGCCCATATTCTATAGTGCACCTCAATGCACTGTCTCTGATAATGCAGATTAAAAGCTTAGCAAAAGTCAAAGAGTTACAGCAATATACTGAGTGTCTTTGAATACAGTTCCTCAACTGCTACAAGACAAGAATGGGAAATAGGACGTGTATGATGTAGCAGACTTTTAAAGGTTCCCCATGTGTGAAAAATGGGAAAATGCCATTAGTTTGGAAGAAAAGTGTCCTGACAATAGGAAGTTGTTGTTCTATGGGATCATGGATAACCACTAGGGTTCTTTCTACTTTTGAACAGGCACAACCAATAAGACAAGATTGCGATATAAAAGTAGTATTTGTTGCAAACACTGTATTAAAATGTCACTGCATAACTTTGTGAAACATTCTTGTTTGAGTACACACACACAAAAGGTGTTTCTCTTTCACAGCCCCCGGAAAATCAGAGCTCATATACTGTAACCACAATTGCATGCGTAAGCAGCCCATTGACTCATAACAGCAAACTAGAGAGTTTATGATTACTGTCTTAAATAAAACTCAAGTAAACATGTCTTGACTGTTTTAAGTTATTAGATACCTTCAGGAGACGCATTTGAATAGATTAACTTGAGATCATCAGTGAGAATGCAAACAATTAAGCGTTTTAATAAAGTAATTTGCTGACTATGAGTTCACTGCTTTAATATTCAGGTCATGTTACAGTATAACAGGAATTAAAAAAAAAAAAAACCCTGTTATGCATGTCTGAGATTACGATCTGCTCTGTGCTGAGTAAAAGGTTAACGGCAGGTCAATACCACAAGACTGCAATCATGCTCCCAAAATAAATCATGTACAGTTTACCCCCATTTTATGTGGACTTTTACTGTATATATTATACAGGCCACTGCCATTAAGGAATACTGTTGCCATGAAGGGGTGTACTTGGTCTGCAACAATGTTTAAGTAGGTGGTATGTGTAAAAGTAACATCCACATGAATGCCAGGACCCAAGGTTTCCCAGCAGAACATTACCCAGAGCATCACACTGCCTCTGCCGGCTCGCTTTCTTCCCATAGTGCATCCTGGTGCAATCTCTTCCCCAGGTAAGCAGTGTAAAAGAAAATGATGTAAAAGAAAAAGTGATTCATCAGACCAGGACACCTTCTTCCATTGCTCCATGGTCCTGTTCTGATGCTCATGTGCCCATTGTAGATGCTTTCAGCGGTGGCCAGGGGTCAGTATGGGCACTCTGACTGGTCTGCATCTACGCAGCCCCATACTCAGTGAGCTGTGATACACTGTGTGTTCCGATACCTTTCTATCAGAGCCAGCATTAACTTCTTCAGTAATTTGTGCTACAGTAACTCTTCTGTGAGATCAGACCAGACAGGCTAGCCTTCACTCCCTGCACACATCAATGAGCCTTGGGAGCCCCTGACCCTGTTGACGGTTCACCGGTTGTCCTTCCTTGGACCACTTTTGGTAGGTACTAACCACTGTTTACCGGGAACACCCCACAAGACCTGCCGTTTTAGAGATGTCATCTAGTCATCCCAATTTGGCCCTTCACAAAGTGACTCAGATCCTTACAGTTGCCCATTTTTCCTGCTTTCAACACATCAACTTCGAGAACTGACTGTTCACTTTCTGCCTAATATATCCCACCCCTTGTTGTGATATTCACTTCACCTATCAATGGTTTTAATGTTATGACTGATCGGTGGAAGGTTACAATCAATAATTGTATTAAACCTAATTCTAGACATTTTTACTCATTTCAAGTGCTAAATTTTAATATTC
This sequence comes from Stegophilus panzeri, assembly GCA_024331685.1. Taxonomy (NCBI): domain Eukaryota; kingdom Metazoa; phylum Chordata; class Actinopteri; order Siluriformes; family Trichomycteridae; genus Stegophilus; species Stegophilus panzeri. The sequence continues at coordinate 7,606,834 of JANDJT010000148.1, forward strand.
TACTGTGCTAAATTTTAGTGCTAGTGCTAGTGCTAGTGCTAAATTTTATTATTCTACAGATAATTATGTGTCTATCTATAAATAAATGCTTAGATTTAGCAAAGTGACAGTAAAACAATTCAATTTCAAGTTTGAAATTAGTAAAAAAAAAAAAAAAAGTCTAGAAAGACTATTAATAATCTTATATTTGTTATATTGTAGTCTTATAACAGGAAATACTAGTTAAATCTGACTAGATGTTCTGAAAGTATATTAAACACCAAAAACAAAAGTGTCTGAACACTAATTTCTCCTCACTATATTTATATAACACTGTGTATAAATTTTTAAACAGACTCACTCATATGTCCATGGTGATATTGACTGGTTTGGAGAGATTTGATAGTTATCTGGTTGGATTTCTACTGCAGAATCAAAACTTATCCGCAGTTCTGGGGCCTTTCCTTTGGAGCCCCTTTTAGCTGGACCATTTTTCCAGTCCTTCTTTCCTCTGCGTCCTGCAGGAGAACGATCTGCTCTGAGCAAGAGGACCCCCAACGCCAATAACAGTACAACCTTGAAAAGCTTGGAGGACAGGAGAGGAGAGGAGATTCGAATTTATTTAGTAAATTCGATTTATTCGATTTATTAAAAATCGATTTATTAAAAAAAGATTAGAATTTATTTAGTAAATTCGATTTATTCGATTTATTAAAAATTTATTTATTTATGTCTTCTAAGGCTTGTAATCAATGTTTCAGGGAAACGCACCAGTTTCTATGCATATCAGTCAACATTTCTACAAACATCGTGCTCATGACAGTTTCAACGATTACATTACAGCACTCGTTAACAGAGTTTTACAGCAGTGATACTACAGAAAAATTACAGGAAAAAAGTAGATATGATAACTAACCACTGAAATGTGCATCTTGAGACAAACAAGCGCGCTGTCAGTATTGTAGTCCGTCCTCAGTGTGGAACTGGTCCATTCAGCAAATAATGAAAGTTTGTGAATTCCCCCCTCTTTATATAGCTATACATGTCATGCTTTTCTTGTGTTGTATTTCCTTCCCTTGACACACTTTTTTTTTTTTTTTTTTTTTTTTTTTTTTTTTTTTAATGTTGATGAGCGGTTGAATATGTTCCAGTCTGGGCCCATGCAAAGGAACAACCTAAAAGCGATATGTGTAAAAAAAAAAAAAGTCTTTTCAGTTTCATTTCTAAAGCATAATCGTTCTCAGTGTAAAGCTTTGTTTTTTGTTTATTTGTTTAATCCAAGATATAATAATGAAGAGAAACAATTTAATGTTGTTGGTGTTTTTTTTTGTTGTTGTTGTTATAATAAAGCATGTAAGCATAATTTATCCATCAATGTCTTTTCTAAAATGTATGAATATCATTTTGACCTGCTTGATTCTATTGTGTTAATTCCTCCTCATCAGATACACTGATAATGCAACACAATTGTATGTGAAATCATGCAGTTTCACTAGATGTGTGCTCGACTGCACCCCCAGACACTAAAAGTGTTATTTGGCATGTGTTAGGGGTAAAATATCAAAGTGAACAAAAAGACCAGTGAAAGACTGAACTGATCCTGGCTGTTTCTGAAGCCTTGGGGACCCTGTGACTATTTTCTACTCAGGATCCCCACCCCAATTATACCTCTTAAGTTCCAGACCACAAGGGAACAACCTGCCAAAACCTGAACCATAGTTCTGTACTGCCTATACAGATATGGAAGTTGGCAAAGTAATTGTTTTTTTTTTTTAAAGGAGGGGGGGTTTATGTGAGGTAACACCACAGAAAACACAGAACATGTCTTTCTGATTGCCTGACTAAAATTACAATGATCTATCATATCAAACACAGCTCTAAGATTCACGTTGGCATTTTATTTTAACTTCACTAACACTTTTAACTTTTATAAAAATCAGACAGATATTTTGCCATTACTGTTCAGAAGGTTAGTTCAACCGTTCAAGATGTTTGAATTGTATTTGTCACTACAGTGACTTTGAAATAACCGTAGATAATGTTTCTTTTAAACTGTGTTAATTAAAAACCTTTTGGACAAAGAATGCTGTAGCGGATTGTACCTGAGTGTTGTATGTTAAAACTAAGTAAATCCGTGTCACTGAGACCTATTTGCACTACTTACAACCTAAAAGACTTTGGCAGTTACTTTTTAGGCTCACTGTTGACTTGAGAGCATACTGATGAAAGTCCAAATTAAGGAAAATATATTTTACTCTGGTTTCTCATGTATAGAGGCCCAAGACTAGGGCCATAAAGAGTTAAGATTTAAGGTGAGTAACCATTTTCTTACCCTGTAAATGCTTGATTTTATTCCTGTTCTGAGCTATTCACAAAAGTCTATCATATAGCATAACTGAGTAATGAGTATCACCGCTGATATACTGAACACCATGTACTATCGTTCACGCTAAACGCAAACATCATGAATGGAGTGATGTACAGGGACATACGTATTAGAGGAGAATTTAATCTCAATGGCCAAGAAACTGAATCTGTGGAGATTCTGGGTGATTCAACAAGACAACGACTCTAAACATTGGGTTAAACGCAAACATAATATATTTTCTGGGGTTATACGATCCACAAAAACTGTTCTCCCAGAGGAAGTGTTTCTCCAAGCATTACAGTTATCAAGGTAATGTGTAAGTGACAGGATTGTGCACATTTAGGTCTACAGTTTCCTCCAGCACAAGCAGCTTCTAGCAGCAGACATGATGTCGCCCACTTTGCATAAATGTAGGTCACTAAAATGCTGATTGGCTTCTTATAACACAGCTGGCAACGAATACTAAAACCACAACAGGAGATACGATCACATGAGTCATTCTCGGACGATAATAATAATCGTAAATTTATCGTAATAAAAATAATAATGCTTTTGGTAATTATTCAGATCTCTTCTGGTTTTTTTGCACACTTTATTGTGTTATAGATTTAATTTAAAATAGATTAAATTGACATTGTTTTCCTATCCATGTACACATAATAATCTATAATGGCAAAGCAAAAACAATGTTTTTGTTTGTTTTGTTTTGTTTATTTGTTTGTTTGTTTATAGAAATTGGTGCAAATCTATTAAAAATGAAAAACTTAAATCTCTCATTTAAATAAGTATTTAGACCCTTGACTAAGGCACTCAAATTGAGCTCATGTGCATCCTGTTTGCCATCCTTTAATTGTCTTGAGTTGTCTTCAGAACTGTGGCAAATTCAGCTGATACGATACGATATGATTTAGAAAGGCACACACTTGTGTGTAAAAGGTCCCATAATTGACAGTGCATGCCAAGCCATGAAGCCAAGCTCTGTAGCGCTCCATGATCAAACTGTGTCAAGAGACAGAGCTGGGCAAGGGTATAAAACCATTTATAAAGCTTTGAATGTTCCCAGGAGCATCGTTGTGAAATGGAAGAAGTTAGGAACCACCAGGACTTTTCTTAGAGCTGGTCTTCTGGTCAAACTCAGTAACCGGGCTAGAAGGTCATGGAGGTGAGCAGCTTCAGAAGACCTCTGCAAAGGTTCATCCAATTTGCTTATGATGGCAACAAGCTTTCCAGTTCCTCCTGCTGAAAAGCAGCCCCAAAGCATGATGCTACCACCACCATGCTTGATCATATGAATGGTGTTACTTTGGTGTAGAGCTTTAATTGGGTTGTGCTTGCGCTCAAAGAGTTTAATTTTTGGCTCAGCAGACCAGAGGACAACCATCTCATAAATATTCTATCAATCAGGCCTTTATGGTAGAGTACCTAGACAGAATCCACTTCTGAGTAAAATCATATGGCAGGCATATCAAGGAATCTGACAGCATGAGGAAAAAGATCCTCTGGTCTGATGAGCCAAAAATTCAACTCTTTGAGCAGAACTCCAAATACAGCCCAACACCCAGGTAACACCATTCATATGATCAAGCATGGTGGTGGTAGCATCATGCTTTGGGGCTGCTTTTCAGCAGGAGGAACTGGAAAGCTTGTTGCCATCATAAGCAAATTGGATGGACAAAATAGAAGTAAACTGTTCAGGAGAGCCTGTTCCAGTCAGCCAGAAATCTGCATTTAGGTTGAAAATATATGGTCCAACCGCACAATGAGTTAAAGCAGAGGGGGAAAACTGCAAAGGAGTGACTTGTTGAATCATAGCCCAGATTTAAATCCAGTGGAAAATGTGTAGCATGACCTGAAAATTGCTGTCTACCAAAATTCTCGATCTAATTTGTTAGAGAGTTGGAGAAAATTTCTATTGAGGAATGGAAGAAAATGTGCAAATCTAAAGCCGCAAAGCTCACAGACACACATCCGAGACAACTCAAGTCTGTAATTCACACTGAGGAGGTGAACACTTATCAAGTCTTATAAGTCAATTCATGTTTAGATTTTTTTATTTATTTGTTTATTTTTCAAATACATGTCTGAGGACATGTAAATATTTTCATTTTATTTCTGAGACACTTGAAAAGCAGCAGGGGGAAAAATCCCACTCAGATACAATTCAATTTGATGTTGCAATACATCAAAAAGAGAAATAATCATTGAGTGGGTGAAAACTGTATATCAGTTATATCTGATAGTAATAGTGTACCATTTATGATGTTAGTGTACAGAGGTGATATCCATAAGTGACCCTGCCGTTTAAACAAGACCCCCATGCATAAGAAACTGCATACTCTGTAAAGATGCACATAATCTTGTTAAGGTGGGGTGTGTGTGTGTGTGTGTGTGTGTGTGTGTGTGTGTGTGTGTGTGTGTGCGCGCGCGCGAGTGCTTGGGAAGTACTGCATTACTTATAACACAGCAGAGTTCCAAGCACTGATACACATCAGCTACACTTTCACTATGACACACCAGTCATGTCTGTTTCTACCCCCAGTGCTTACCGCTTCGGTATGAGGCCAGTGGAGAAAAGGTGACAGTGGGCAACTCCCCAGAAAAAAAAGCATATCTGGAATTAAAGATACGTGACTGCTCTTGCGTCTCACAGACTTTCATGATTCAGAAACAGGATTTCTGCTTGTACAGTTTTTAAGAAAGATTGTAATGCGTATGTTAGAATTGTCCATTTTGCCCAGCAACAAAACCACAGGTATGCTTCTGGAGTTTGTTGTTTGTATGTTTTTGCTTCTTTTTTTTTTAAATCTGGGTCACTGCATTACACTCTAAACCTGGTAAGAAACAAAACAGTCAATCAAACGACAGCTAATTTATTTTTTCCCTTGAACTGAAACATTACCTTCTTTTAAGTAATAGACAATACACACACACACACACACACACACACACACACACACACACACTTACTTACTTAATTCAAAAACTTAATTAAAAAAAAAAAAAAAAAAAAAAAAAAAGGTCAACTAATTGAAATACACATACATTTTACATACAAAAAAACAACCACAGATAAAACAATGTAAGTCATCATTTAAAAGAAATAAAAGAATGCATATAGATATGCATGTGAATTACAACAAATAAAACCTTGCATATCCAAATACATATCTGCAATAAAAACAAGTCCACACTCTGCAGTGTTATCACTTTCTCCCTTTTCTCTTTCCATCCTTTTCTTTTTTTTTTCCCCTCATTAGATGAGGAAGATGATGTCATCAGCTACCATGACCTGGTTGTCTTCCTGCATGCGAGCGAGAGCTGTTCGGACCTCGGCTTGCTCGAACGGAGCGGATCGGTTCTTGTTGATGTCTCCCATCAGAGCGTTCATGCCCACGGACTGAGCGTGTGCGGCACGGAAGACCTCCAGCAACGCAGTTTTGAACTCCTTCAGCCTGCAAAACACACACGTCAGATTCTAAGAATGTATTTATATATACATATATACAGACACACTTTCTGTATGAAGTGTCTGGGGGAGGAGCATGCCACATGCCCCTTGAGAGGGCTGACTGTCTGCACTGTGAACGCTTTACAATTAGGCAGCTCCGCTCACGGCTCGCTCTCTTCTCAGCCGAATCAGGGGACGTGAGGTTGTTAGGGCAGTTAGCGCCCAGTGTTATTGTAGGACCTCCCCTAGCCAATGTCGTCCCAAGTTTTCAGCCTTCTCTGATCGGCGAGGTGACAGTGCAACGACAATCTGATTCGAGGTGGTCTACGCCACACACGTTCCTTCGATATTACAGTTTTGGTATGCATTCCACCCTGGGTTCGGGTGTCTTGCGGTGACCCTCAGGCTCAGATCTTTTGAACAGGCCATACCATCAGTATGACAGAGTGGGTATTCTCGTTCCTATAGCGTGAAGCACATGCAACGTTGAGTTCCCTTTGAAAGGGAATGTCTGGGTTACACATGTAACCCTGATCCCTGAGCATAGCTTTATCATACTGGGGCATACCTGTGAATTGCGCCTTCGCTTCAGATAATAGAGGCTGATGACATGGTTCACAAGTGCCGTTTCATAGTCATGCGATGCATGAAATTGTCACATCACCTGACCATAGCAGGCCTATAAATAGGTGTGATTTCACATAGACTTCAGATACCAGTCACGCGTGAGGACGTTTCCCACAGTGTGAAGCTGACGCAACGTCTCGTTCCCTTCTCAGGGAACAGGGTTACATGCGTAAACCAGATGTTTTCTCTATAAAAGGACATTTGCATAAAAACGTAAAGAAAACATCTGACAAAACTGTCCAAGTGTAGAGTAATCTATGACTACTGGGACTGTTAAAATAGAGTTTGCTGTTCAAATACAATTACAACTTTCTAATAGTTTGTAATTGAAGGCAATCCTGTGTTCTATTTTTAGTTGTCTATTGAAGTCTATTGAAACATGCGTTCCTTTTGTAAATGACCCACGTGTACCTTTATGGACGTAATTTGCTGTTTATTTACTATTTATTCGTATTTGGTTGCTGCGACTCTTCTTCATTGTGCTTTGCAACCCACCTGTCCACTGATAGCTCTGCGTGGCCATTTTGCTCAGGCGTCTCCATGGGCTCCTCACTGGGCCTTGCAGAAGCTGGAGATTGGACTGAACACAAGAAAAAATAACAATATAAATATATTAGCATTTTTAAAAAAAAATGTAATGTCATCAGACGCTTTCAGGCCACTATGATAATGAGATGGTGCGACTCTGCTCACTCTGAGGTACATCTGCCGAGGTGGTGAAGTCATACGGGTCATACAGTTCACTGCTTTGTGACGGCCTGCGCTCAGTCGAACGTCGCCTCCTAGAGGACAGAAAGCACATTCAAAACTTAATGCTTCAAAACGAGGGTAAAGATCTGCTCCCTAATAACAGATTAAATGTAGATTTAAGTGTTCTGACCTCTTCCTTTGTTGTCTGGGGGTGCCCTGATCTTCCTCCTCTTCTTCCTCATCCTCAGAGGTCATATCATGCTCTCCCTGTCTGGCACGCTTCTTCTCTTTCTCCAGAACCTAGAGGATCAGAAGGAATGATTATCTAGAAACAACTAGAATGAATCACTAGGCATACTGGTTTTCCTCAATAAGTGTTACTGACATTCTGATTACGCTATCCTTTTTTTTATGGTTTATAAGACGCTTATAAAATATGGACATTACAATAAAATGTAAAGCTTTTCATCAGCAATCATGTTTCAGTTTCATCCCAAACCTGTAACGATTATAGAGATATAAAGCCTACTTAATGGTACATAAACACCACTAATTAATACACGTTAATGGTGTGTGCAGGTGTAAGGAAAATCTGCTAACCTTTTTAAAGTAGGCGAACTGAACCAGCTCCACGGCCACCTCTGTGTCCTCGAGCTCCACAGTTTTGCTCATGCGGGCCTTGGCATGGGCCGTGGCCAGACGGATCAAAGTCTCCAGAGTCCTAACTGTCACTGGGGAGGTCTGGTGGAGGGAGAAAAGCTCACTTATTAAGCCCATGAAGGAAAATTAACAGCAAAAACAATGTCACTGCCAGAGGCATAGCTTGTTCTGGTGTCCTTAAAAAAATAAATAAAAAAAAACCCAGGAAAAACCTGCAATAATTAGTTGCTATAACTCAAAAATTGAATTGGAAGATCTTGTGGCTTACAAGAATTAACAATGAACTGACAAGCAAGAAAGAGAGAGCGTGTGCGCTTTGCTTTCCTCACCCGAGCAATGTCTGAGCCCAGCTGCTCCTGGTTGCGCAGTCGTGTGTACTCCTCTGCGATGTGATCGGCTGCTTCTTGGGTCAATACGGGAGAAATCACCTTGGCGACATGGATGTACTTCCTCATGAACTCTTTGCTTACCACTCGTCCCCTAAAAAATGAAAAATAAAAAACATCACACACATTCTTTTTCTTCTTCTTCGAGGTGTCGTAATTAACTCATTTATTTTCATGCACAATAATAAACTCAATCAGCTTGTGGACTACAAACACTATAAACACACTGATATGGATATGGGATAGAACACAGGAAGCAGTAATAATATACTAATATAACACCACATGACATCATTAACATTTAAACACTCGTGTAAACTTGTTAAACTGCTCTCAACGCTGCGTCACTTTGTCCAGACCAGATTTCAACAGTGTTTACCTCTGTCTCCGGTTGCCATGGAGAAGATGGTTGTGTTTCTCATACACCTGTAGCTCCTCCTCTTCCTCATGTGCCACATCTGGGTCCTCAGTGGCCAACACATCCACTGTACCACCCAGAGCCCATGCTGGAACACATCAAGGGAGAGCAGGGAGAGGGTGTAATTATACAAGACTTGCTGTGTGACTTCACTCAAAATTAGACCTGCAGACATCTGACAAACGTCTGCAGGTCCCAACAAATATCATGGTGATTGACTCAGCCAAGGTAGATTTACTGAGTAAAGCCACATCTAAATCTGGTCTTAATTTAACTGCTAATTTTTGCAACCCTAGGTCTCAACTGAATAGTTTAAGTGAATGAGTACCTGCTCCTTCTTGCTCACGAGGGTCACGGTAGCGGTGCATGCGCAGAACGTGGTCAGAGATCTCACGATCTTGCTCGGTGTCCATCTGATCCAGCACAATGAAGAGCAAGTCGAAACGAGACAGCAGAGAGTCCTGCAGTCCGATGTTCTCCATGGGAGTCTTATACTGGTCATACTGCAGAGAGACAGCAAGACAGAGACACTCACACTAACTGTTGATCCATAACCAAGAGGTCTGTATAGCCGTACTAGATGATCCATATACTGTAGGAATGGTAGTATTGTTTATATGAGCTGGTGAGCATACCAGTCATTTTTATAAAGGACTCACCCGGCCATAGACAGGGTTGGCTGCTGCCAGGACGCTGCAGCGGGCATTCAGACGAGCATGAATGCCCGCCTTGGCGATAGTGACACGCCCCTGCTCCATGACTTCGTGGATCGCAGTGCGGTCCATGTCCGACATTTTGTCAAATTCATCAATGCAGACCACGCCTCGATCAGCCAGCACCATGGCACCAGCCTCCAGCCGCCGCTCACCTATAAGACAGAGCGTACAACACAGAGTGAGATTTCCATTGGGTTTCCATAATTACAACACTGTTTGATTTACTGTAAAAATGATAACAGTCCATGAAGACATGGTTTGCGAACACCTCTGAGATGAACTGGAACACCGACTGATCAAAGACCTCCTCATCTCACTAATGGTCTTATAGCTGAATGAACATAAATCCCCACAGCCACGCCCCAAAATCTAGTGGAAAGCCTTCCTAGAAGAGTGGCGCTTATCATAACGGCAAAGGGGAGTACATCTGGAATGGGATGTTCAAGCAGCACAACTGGCTGTGATGGTCAGGTGTCCACATACTTTTGGCCACATAGTGCAGATATACAGGTCCATTAAGTATGTTTGCCTTGTTTTGTTTTTTTCGACCGATATTGATTTTTATAACTGACACCGATTATTTGCATGTTTATGTTCCAGATAACGGATATGCATAACCGATATTTATTTATTGTTTTACTTCTGTTTTTGACACGGGGATAAAAACACCACTCAACTGAACAAACCGTTTTATTTATAACGGTTTAAGTGATTCTCACTTCCTTCTTATTTATACACCAGTAAATAGAGGGGTCTGAAAGAGAGCAAAGAAGAAAAAAAAATAAAGTGCACTATTATTAAAGTGTCTTTTTTTAAAAAAAAAAAAACTAAAAAGCTTTGATGAGGTAAACAGTTTACGTGACTGAGTTTGTCTCTATTTCTTAGTATCAAGCATTTATGTAACATAACTCATTTGTGCATTAATGTCTGGAGGTCCTGCGTGCAATTCTCAAAACGCCCACGAGAACCATGTATCGGTGGATCCGATATTACAAAATTGATATCCGATTATCGAAAAATGCTTAAATATCGCGAAGAATATCGGTAAAAAACAAATATCAGTCGATCTCTTTTTTTTGCTGCAGAACTCAGATTATGAAAACCTTAGCACTCAAGTTATACTCACCAGCCACTTTAATAGGAACACCTGTACACCTGACCATTTATGCTATTATTCAAGCAGCCAATCATGTAGCAGCAGCACAATACATAAAAGCATGTAGATTCAGTTAATGTTCATGCTGCAGTACCTGTCTCCTGGTCTGTGGTGACAGCTGCAGTGAGACCAACACCTGATGAGCCACGGCCTGTGGTGGGAATGGCGCGAGGGGCTGTTTGCAGCACATAGCGCAGCAGCTGTGACTTTGCTACAGACGGATCCCCTGGCAAAGGCAAAAGAACAGTTTAGGTTACATCACACTGCCAATATGCAGTCGTTCCAAACCTTTAATTAAATCGTTCAAGACTAGAGTGCGATTTTTCTCGCTAGGTTCAAACAGCATGTGCAAACATCATTTTACACTATCTAGGCTCTTCCAAGCTTAATTTCTCAGGTTGGAAAACATGAGTTTCTGTGAATTGTATTACCCCATTTGTAATACAAACCTATGAGGAGGACGTTGATGTCTCCACGGATGCGTGATCCATTTTCTAGAACCTTCTCTACTCCACCCAGCAGCATACATAGAATAGCCTTCTTGATGTACTCATGACCGTGGATACTGGGAGCCAAAGAGCGGGCCAACTGGTCAAACACATTCTGTACAAGAACATGAGGGACAGCCATAAACCTACAACATTATTAATGATTTTACTGTGAACAGTAGTGTCATGTGTACATCATATACACACACACACACACACACACACACACACAGGCATTTTAGCCGACTTTGGAGCTCCATTTCTGCTACTGCGCTCATTATGTTAGGTCAGACACTTTGTTTATTCAATCAACATTGAGGGAATTTATACATTTATTTATTTTTAAAGATATGTTGAACCTGTAGTACAACACCAATTCCGAAAAAGTTGGGACAGCATGGACAAGGCAAAAAAACAAACAAAAAGAGTCGTTTGAAAATTCAGTTCACCCTGTACTATATTGAAAACACATTATTGACACATTATTTGATGTTTTACTTTGTGAATTTAATTTATTTTTGAAAATGTACACTCGTTTCAAATCTGATGACTGCAACACACTCAAACAGCTGGAACAGTCGACACTGTGTAACATCACCTTTTCTTTTAATAACACTTTTTAAGCGTTTGGGCGCTGAGTGAAGACACCAGTTGGTTAA
>JANDJT010000148.1:7619017-7630334 GCA_024331685.1 Stegophilus panzeri
TATGATTAGACGATTACCTCACCTGTTTCACATCACCTTCTTATTTCAACTCGTCACATCGCTATTAGTCCTAAATTTCCCCTGTCCCAACTTTTTTGGAACGTGTTGCATGCATCAATTTCAAAATAAACGTTTTCCTTCAAAAAACTATACAGTTGATTAGATAAAACATCAAATACCTCGACTTTATACGTTTTTTGTTTAAATTCAAGTCAAAGTACATTTACAAATCACTCCTATGTTTTTATTAGCATTTTCCACACTGTCCCAACTTTTTCTGAATTGGGGTTGCACATTTTGTTTACAATATTAAACCCTGTTGTGCATTTTTGTTTGTATAAAACAAAATAAATCATTGTTTTGCATTGTTTATGTTTATGAAATTACAAAGGAGTCTTTTCGGTCAGAGTTTCGCAAAAATGGTGACGTCAGCATCATGAATCAAATCGAACCATGACCAAAGTGTCGTAACCCATCACAGGCTCTCCAGTCTAAATTGTGCACAGTGTTTCCCACACCTATGTGATACTTTTGTGCTGTGCCCAGGTATTCTGCACACCTTGCTTCCAGTTTGGCAGTGACAGAGCCGAGGACCCAGGTAGAGGACCCAATTAAATGAAATATTCTTAGTCTTTATTATTTCTAACACGTCAGATCTATTGGTCATATGTGTTGCACATGAAATATCTGTAATGAGCAGAAATCTACGATGAGATAGCTAGGAAATTGGCAAACTCTACACCAGGAAATAGGTCTTGACTTCCTGAACATGAATGTGACTATAACATCAGGAAGGAAGCTACTGATAATATTTCAGACAAGTGACCTCGACTCTGTCTTGATCAGTTACAAAAATGTGATCAGTTCATCTGCTGGTTACGTTGAAACTTGTTCTTGAGATAACATGCTGATGAGAATATCAGTCAGACAGGACAACCATAAAACAGAACATCTCCGCCACCTAGTGGCAGAAAAATTTACATTAAATATAAGAGGACATGATCTCCAATCTCCACCCAATGTGTTGCAATGTCCACATCCTCACCTTGGTTCGAGACTTGCTGAAGTTCTTGATCTTCACCACATCATCGGCGGAGAAGTACTGAATGACCTCTTTGCTCATCTGCTTCACTTGGCAAGCTATCATAATGGTCCTAAATGTAGGAGAAACAAAGGGAGAACTGAGCATGCTCAGAGACTAGAGGCTGTTGACTAGGCACCCAGTCCCTACATATCAACGTCAATATTCGAACTCTACTACTAATAATATCGGTGTTGAAATCAATGAGGACTGATGGACTAGCCAATACTCCCCACAGTGTGTACATAAAGTGTTCAGTGGTCATGTTCCAAATCTAACAAATATTGAAAGAGTGCTTGTTGTACCTGAAGGTGCCAGAGGTGTAGCCTCCCTTCTTGCCTGGCAGGCAGCGGTAGGTGCCAATGATCTGCACACGGTCTCCTGGCTTGGCAGCGTCCACCAAGTCGTTGTCCAGGATGATGTCGACCGAGCGGGGCAGCTGGCCAGCCGGAGCCTTCTCAGGCATCTCCTGCACTGTGATGGTCTGATGGTCTTTATAGATGGACAGACCAAACTCTGTCTCCAGGGGGTTGTTCTCCTCATCCTGGAAAGAAAATCAAACCGGTTATGTTTGGAGTAGATGCAATATAGTAGGGATGGGCGATATCTTATCGTTTGTGATATACCGGTAGAAATTCTCCCCACAATAAGAATTAGTGTTCCCGTGATAACAATAAAGCCTAGTTGATGAAGTATTTCTATGTGTGACCCATTCGCAGCTCAGGTGCAGAGTGAAAACGAGTATGCTGGAAGGTGGACGTGAAGCTGAGGAGGAGTTTAATCGCTAAACGAGAAGCTACCTCTACAATCAGGAACTGGATCGGTTACAGAAAATCACTTTTACTTTTAGATCAATGTTTGTGTTTCTGAGGCTCTCAAGATCACAGCCATCACTTGTAGCCAAAAACAGTGGTGAATGGTACTATATTAATATCATCACTGATATTATTATCACAATAAATACCAGAAAATATCATGATACGGTTTTAGGTCCATATTGCCCATCCCTACCATATAGTTTATCTTTTTTCTGTAGAACCAAATTCACTAGTGCAAGCCTTTTCTCTCGCAAATCAAATGTTACATGTGTAACAAGTGTACACAAAAGAGGAATACCTTAGTGGGGTAGATGGCACTAGAAGGGAAGGCATCCAGTGAGGTCATGTCTGTGTATTTGCGCTCCAAAGTCTTCTTGGTGGCCGGGCAATAATGGACACTTCGTACTACCTTGGGGCGCACAAGAGAGCCTAGAATACAAAGAACAAAAAGGTTGTAACTGCAACTGCAGTGTTATAACATGTTTCAACCTTGTTATGCATACGACTGCTTAATCTGAAAACGTTTCCAGTCTTGTTTCTGTATTGTAATTTAACAAGCTGTGACATACATTTGGTGACGATGCCCTCCACACACACCATGGAGCCCAGCAGGCGGGAGGTGAGGGTACGAGGTGTGACGTGTTTGCTCCCAAAGCTTCCCTCCAGTCCAACAAAAAACTCCTCGAACTGCTTGGCATAGGTGGCATCAACAGAGGCAACCAAATCCTTCAGAGCACGCTGGAACGCCAGGAGCTCCTCAAAAGCGTTGTTCAACAGTCTGTAAACAGAGGACTGTTATAAAACCCATAAACTCTCGGCTTCTTTAGTTTTTTTTTTTTTTTTTTTTTTTTTTACCCTGAATCCTATTATTCAGCACACAAACCAACATAGTAAGCGTCCACTTTTATTTTGCCCTCTTATCATGTTTGCCAACATATATCAAAACAGCATTGAATAGTGCACAAGTAAGCGAATTGGGACGTACCTTATGTCTATGAATATGCAAATTATTTTGTGACGCCATAAGTTGCATAACTAACAACTGAGGAAACATTCACCAAGAAAGTTCACACTTTGCATTAAGCTATTTGATATATGTTGGCAAAAAAAAGCCGATATGATGAGAGGGAGAAATAAAAGTTGACACGTAATAATTTGGTTTGTGTGCAGAATAAAATAAAAGTAAAAGGACAGATAAACCTACTTAGCAGCGCGTGCTTCGTTGCGGCGCCGCAGGTCATTGATGTTGATGATGAGGCGGACTTTATTCTCACTGATCATGTCGCGCACTTTACTCTGATAGATCCCCTGATCCTGCTGCAGAGCATAATTAAAATAAAATAAAAAGCTATATTATGCACATATGCGTTGATGTAGGAGAGCAGCGTCTCCTTCCCAAGGCCCAGCCTCAAGTGTGCTGAGCGCACGTGCAAACAGAAAGAATATCATATCTAGTCACACTTTCATCTGCTCACAGTCAACTGAATCTAAAATACATTTCCAAATGTGATAAGACACGAAGCATGGCAAAGTAAAACAATATCCTCCATCTTGGCTACCAGCGACAGCCAGGAGACTTTTTTGTTCTAAAAGCAGAAACAATGGTGTAGAAGAATAATACTTACATCATCATCGAGGAAATCAAGGTAATCTCTCTGAGCTTCCCTCATCTCATGATCATCCACAACTTCGGCAGCCATCTTATATAATCAGTTTAATAAAAATTATAATATACTTCTATCAAAAAAGAAACAGAAGCACCGAGTGAGTAACCGGATCTGCTCTGCTCTGCTCCGCGCTGACTTTTTCGCGCCACACGGAGTTCTGACGCTAAACCGATCTGCGCTCTGATTGGTCAACGTGCCGTCGACTTGTTTTAATATTCCGAGTTCTGAATCAGGCGTCCAATCAAAAACAGCGCGCGCTTGCCCAGCTTTCAGGATTTCGCGCGAAAAGTTGAGAGTGGTGCGCATGCGCTGAACGACCCGGAAGCCTTTGTGTTGTTGTGTTACCAGGCTTCATCTTGTGAACCACAATAGTTACAAGTTGAACAAACGTTACGTTAAGGTTAACATCTCGTCTTCTGTATTACTTACCTTGTATTAAACCTTGTATGAGCAAAACTCATTGTTAAAAGAAAAAGACAAGAAATAGCACTCATTAGTCATGTTAGACTGTTTTGTTATTAGGAAATAACAAAATACAATACACTACATGGATAGCTGACCATCACATCCATATGTGGTTCTCCCACAAACTGTTGCCACAAAGCTGGAAGTAAACAATGGTATATAATGTCTTTGTATGCTTTAGTATTACAATTTCCATCCCTGGATTTAAAAGGCCCAAACCTGTTCCTGCATGACGATGATCCTGTGCACAAAGCGAGCTCCATGGTGACATGGTGTGTTAAGCTTGGAGTGAAAGAACTCGAGTGTCCTGCACAGAGTCCTGACCTCAACCCCACTGAACACCTTTGGGATGAACTGGAACTGGAGCCTCCTCATCCAACATCAGTACCTGATCTCACTAATGCTCTTGTAGCTACATGAACACAAATCCCCACAGCCACGCTCCAAAATCTAGTGGAAAGCCTTCCCAGAAGAGTGGAGCTTATTATAACAGCAAAGGTGGAACAACTCCGTATTAACACCCATGGTTTAAGAATGGGATGTTCAATACTCTCTTGTCCACATACTTTTGGCCATATAGTGTAATTCTGCACACATTGTATTGTAATATTCGAGACCCAAAGAAAAATTTGATATAACACTGTAATGATATAACACTGTAATTACAGTGAATCATATCAAATAGTAATGTCATCCAAGCAGTATGGGTAGCATTTAGCCTTTAGATAATTGTGGCATTAGTTTCACTCTTTATTACTTTTTTAAACGAGTCACTTCTTTACTACACCTTTTAGTTAAACAGACTGCACTATCAGATGTCACTTGGTATGTGTTGCAAAGACAAATCCTGTCAGGAATGTGTATTTAAAGTATGCACTTAAAAATACACTTAAATATAACAAAAATTTAACTCAAACTTGTTATATTTAAGTGTAGTTGGCTTAAAGAAATTGATTTATCAACTTAAAAATTTTGAGGTAATTAGTTTCCTCAAATATTTTGAGTTAAATTAACTTATCCGGTTTTACATTGTGAATGCTTCTTCGGCTGTGTACACAGAGTGCTTCTGAGGCTGCAGTGATACCACTGGATATTCTGATTTTCAAAAGTTAAAAAATACAAATTTCCCACAGCACAGTTGAATGAAATGTGTTAGAGCTCTGTGAAGCAGGAAATAAATTTGGATTAAAAAAAAAAGGAGAAGAAAATAGTAGTAGGGGATCTGGAAAAATTCATAAAAAGAAGAATAAACAAATCCACAATACTAATCTCTTAACAATGGTTTCCAATTTCAGATTTCATTTACTGTTTATAGATCTCCATATTTAGATATTTAAATATAAAATATATCTCTATGTATATTCTATAGGTATTTAAGGTGTCATTTTTTGCACTGTAGCACTTTTGTACTTCCATGTAGATTAACTGATGTTCATGGGTGGTGAAACTTGTTACTCCTCCCAGCTCCCGAAACTGCTCAGCTTTCAGCTTGCCTCACCAGTTCAGCTGTGGACTCGCCTGAGGCCGAATCCCTCCATCGCTGGGAATATGTGTACACTTACAAACACTGGACATAACCCAGAAAGGAGGTCAGTTTATTATTTTTTTTTATCAATGAGTGAACAGTGGCTGTCCAACGGTCTCAGCAAACACAGGTGAGGTCCTATATTTGAGATATCATTCATTATACTTAGAAGCTAGAATGTTAGTTACAACAACATTTTCCATACTGTATTTTTTTTTTGTTTATTTATTTCTTAAAAAAAAAGTGCACATTTATTTAGTCGAAAGCCTTAAATCTAGCTCAGAGTGGGATGTTTGATTGTGTCTTTTTAAGTCTTTTGGTATTGAAGTTTGGTTGTGAGACAAAAAGTCTAACAATAAATAGCCTGTATACAGTATATCTTATTAGTGAAGTGTACTGTAATACGAGGTGCTCTAGTCACCCATCGAAACAGTACAAGCAGCACTTAAGGCTAGATGTTTCTTGTCATGAAAAGACATTTCCATTGTGCAAGCTAGGTGGGGCAACCAGGCAATGCCTATTATCTACATAAGCATGGAGAGCTGGTGTGTGTTCATGCTAGTGTGATGGATAAGACAAAGGGAGTGTTTATGGACACTTCAGCTGTTTCTGGTTTACCTGACAACCGATTTATACAAGTAGCTATATGCTTAAAACCATGGATCTGCAAGAGTTTTTTTTTTGTTTGTTTTTTTAAGATTTCAAGTAAATTCTTGAAATTTAACTTGAATTCATTGGCAACGAATAGGAATACAATATAGCCACAAAGCAGTCACTTGAACTACAAATTATCTGATTCAAATGTGTAAATGTGCTGCCTCTGATGTTTGGTGTACACAAGCTTCAGCTGTATGCACAGTCCTGACTGGCATTTTGCTTTCCATCTAAATATTACCTACCCTCATACGTTCCTTTTCTCAACACCACCTCTTACTCTGTTTTTGATCCTGGTATTTTTTTTTCCTCTCCAGCTGATCACTATGTCAAGTGGAGTTTTAGGCCGTCTGAGCACGCTGACACTCAACATTAAGCAGGTAGTTGGCCTGCCTCATCTTTCCCCCTCCCCTCAGGCTACAGTGGAAGTCTCAAACGTGCCCAGCCTGTTCCGTGAGCCCTACATTCATTCAGGCTACCGTCCTGTAGGCCAGCCATGGCATTGCTATGCACTCAGCCTCTTTCAACGCCACAATGAGTTGCTGAATGTCTGGTCACATCTTCTGGCGGTACCTGCTGTGCTACTACGCTTCTGGCTCTTTGCCGCCACAAGAAGCTTGACTCTAGACGCCTCATCGCTGCCCCTCTACCTCTACACCCTTTCGGCTCTGACGTACCTCACCTGTAGCACGCTAGCCCACTTGCTTCAGTCTCACTCAGAGCTATCCCACTACTCCCTCTTCTTCTTGGATTATGTCGGTGTGGCTGTGTATCAGTATGGATCGGCGCTGGCTCATTATTTCTATTGCGCTGAGGAGAAGTGGAAGCAGAGCCTGGTGGGGGCACTGTTCCTGCCTGGCGCTGCTCTACTGGGCTGGTTATCATGTGCCAGCTGCTGCTTCGCCAAGTTGCACTATCGCCGTCCATACCCGCTGCGCAGGAAGATCTTCCAGATTGTGCCCACTAGCCTGGCGTACATGTTGGATATCAGCCCCGTGGCACTCCGACTAGCCACGAGACCCTGCCATGAGCCTGTGCTAGTGCTGCATGCCCTGCAAGTGGCCTTCTTCCTGATGGCTGCCTTCTTCTTCTCGTGCCCGGTGCCTGAGCGTTTTTTTCCAGGAAAGTGTGATATTGTAGGTCACGGGCACCAGATCTTTCACATCTTTCTGGTCATGTGCACCATGTGCCAAATGGAGGCTGTTTTTACGGACTTCTTAGTGCAGAGGAGCTCGGTAGTGCACGTGCATGGAGAGTGGAGCATCTGGCTGGCCGTAGGCTCTTTCTTTGCCCTGGTGCTGTGCAGTATTCTGACGGCAGCTCGAATGAGGCAGAGAGTACAAAGGCAGCTGCAAAAAGAAAGAATGAAGAGTGAATGAATTAAAATTTGGGTTTAAGGAGTTTACCTCCAGTTCTGGAGGGCTACTAAACTGTGCAGATCTCTAACACACACCAGATTCAATATACAAAGGACATCGGTGAACATTAATAATGTGACACCCTTTTTTTATATAATAGGTAAAATATGAATTCTCAGAACATAAAGTCCCCTTCTGAGTGTTTTATGTTATTGGGATACTGTGAAAGTTATGCACAACAAGAGTAAGAATATGCCTTGTGACAATCTGTCATAGAGAACAGATCTATACCAGGCCATGCATGGCTGTATTTTGTGACCTTAGTGCTATCTAGTTTGAAAATGAATGGGAACCATAATGTGTGTTTGCATATGTTTCTAATGCTTACATCTGTTTGATTGAAGTATGGACACATCATCACATTTAACTGTACAAGTACTTGATTATACTGAATAAATTATACACTATTTAACCAAAAGTTTGGGGACATAACACCATCACACCCATATGTGATTCTTATATTATATATTTATGGTATTTGGCAGAGTGATTTACAATTATCTCATTAATACAACTGTACAGCTGAGGGTTAAGGGTGTTGTTCAAGGGCCCAGCATTGGCAGCTTGTCAGTGCTGTGATTTGAACTCACAACATTCTGATCAGAAGTCCAAAACCTTAACCGCTGAGCTATCACTTCCCTAAACGTCCCTAAACTGTGGCCACAAAGTTGGAAGTGCAGTATTGTGCAGAATGTCTTTATATGCTGTAGCATTACAATTTCCTTTCACTGGAAATAAGAGGTCCAAACATGTTCCAAGGTTGTAGTGGAAAAACTTGAGTGTCCTGAACAGAGCCCTGTCCTCAATCTGGAACGCAGACTGTACCCCAGACCTCCTCACACAACATCAGTGCCTGAGCTCACTAATTCTCTTCTAGCTGAATGAACACAAATCCCCACAGCCACGCCCCATAATCTAGTGGAAAGAGATTTCCCATAACAGTAAAGGGGGAATGAATCTGGAATGGGATGTTCAACAAGTACATATGAGTGTGATGGTCAGGTGTCCACATACATTTGGCCACCGAGTGTACGTAACTTATCATTATTCAATAACATTTATTCAAGGACAATTATGTTAAGTGGACTCACATAGGGCCATCATGTACTGAAATGTATTTTAAAACTAATGTACAAGAGTCCTAATAATAATCAGTTTCAGTTACTTTTGGTCAGTTTACAATAATTTAAAGTAGTTGTCTCACATGTCTCGCATTGTGCGTTTATGGGTCTGTGTGTGACCTATTTTCTCCTAATCCTTTTCAGCCTGGGCCCAATTAATCACTTAAAAAGAACACAGGAATCAAGTTAGATTTGGCTTTAGTGCTATCAGGAGGAGGAATGTGTGAACAAAGAAATGAATTTTATTTTGTGAGACTGGTTTTTACCAAAGAGCCTTTCAGATGCTGGCTCGAGAAATTACCAGATCAGATTTAATCAGATTTACCTCAGAACCACAAGAATGTTCCCCTGTTCTCTGTACAACTGTTAACCGAGGCAGGAAGCATATCCACCAAAATATGTGTACACAGGTTTGTGGTTGGTTGAACATGACATGATTTGTTTGTAAGTTTGTTCTTAATTTCTAGTTATAATGTACTGTATTTAATTAAAAAATTATTATTACCTCAGCCAGTTGGTAAAGATAGAAAACTATATGACCTTTTTTTTAGTTATAATGTACTGTATTCAGTTGACAGTGTGTGTTCCATGTGATGTAGAGTATTGATTTTGAAATAGGTTTTCAATTATACTAATGGGGTCCTAATGAATCTCAAAACCATCTCCACTGTGAACTCAAGATGAAACCGTAAACAACACTTAAATAAAGTAGATCATTTCATGATATTAAACAGTGCATTGTCATGGCATGATGTAGACACAGCAGTATGAAAATAATATTGTTATTATTGTATTGTACATTATTCATGCTTATAATCATATTACGCAAACTGCAAGAGTATGTAACAGCCACAGTGAGGGGTGAATCTCAGAGAGTCTCTGCAACACTGCAGCCAGGGTCCAGTTACCCAGTAACACAAAATAAACCCTGTGTCCAATATGAAATCAATGGCAGTTAATTGGGTACGTTAATTGGCCCTTACCAGTTACAGACACAATCTATGGTCGAACCTTTGTATGACACCTGACCAATACACACATTTGGGGTTCTTCCCTTAACTGTTGCCAGAAAGTTAGAAGCACAGAATAGTATAGGATGTCTCTGTACGCTGGAGCATTACAGTTTCCCTTCACTGTAACTAAGAGGCCCAAACCTGTTCCAGCATGACAATGCCCCTGTGCCCAAAGTGAGCTCCATGAAGACATGGTGTGTTAAGTTTGGTGTAGAAGAACTCGAGTGTCCTGCGCGGAGCCATGACATCAACCCCACTGAACACCTTTGGGATGAACTGGAACACTAATTGAACCCCAGGCAGGGGCGTAGTTTCCATAACCCCATCCAATAATCAGAACTAGCAATAACAACCATTCCCCCCCACCCCACCCCCCAATAATTATACCATGATCACCTGAAACATATGTAGAAGCAATTTATTTTGTAACGTTATTGCGCAAGTTGGTATCGCCCAACTATTGTCTCGCAACAGATGATTGTGAGACATGGATGCATGGGTAGATCCAAAGAAAGATATATAAGCAGAGGATAATTATGCAATGACACTGCAGGTATAAAAGCAGATTTTTTTTCAGCAATTTTTTCAGCAATTTAATAATTTTTTTAATTCAATTAAAAACGATCGGGAAGGATACCCATTCACACTTCACTATGCCCATGACCCCAGACCTCCTCACCCAACATCAGAGCCTGACCTCACTAATGCTCTTGTAGCTGAATGAACACAAATGGTAAATGGTCTGTACTTATATAACGCTTTTTTAATCTTAGAGGTTCCAAAGCGCTTTACACTGTGTCTCATTCACCCATTCATACACACACCAATGGTAGCAGAGCTGCCATGCAAGGCGCTAACTTGCCATCGGCTAAAACCCGACAGCCATGCTCCATAATCTAGTGGAAAGTCTTCCCAGTAGAGTGGAGCTTATTATAACAGTAAAGGGCGATTAAATCTGGAATGGGATGTTCAACAAGAGCATATGGGTGTGATGGTCAGGTGTCCGCATACTTTTGGCCATATGTATATGTACTTAACACCACAGTTTTGACCTCACTCTCAAATTTGAACACACACTAAAGACCTTATTAATAACTCATTTTAAATAGTGTGGATACACAATACTTTCCTTGTGGAAATTAATTTGCTTAATTTGTCCAGATGTTTACAATTAGTAATTAATTTAGATTAAGGAATGTAGACAAGATTTCACTCTATCCATCCTTTCAAACAGATCCAATATGCTGCAGTCATAATTACCTCAACTCAGATTTCCTACTCAGGAACTCGGGGTGGTCTCCTCAACTCCGACCTCCTCCATGTTCCACAAGTGATGTGGCTGCTCACAGCATAAACAGTAAATAAAGTAGCACTTCTTAGGTTTAAATGAGTTGTGCTGTATATACAAGTATTTGCTTTAGATCAATCAACATACAGATATATTTGCATGTTAAATCTATAACACTAATTCTTTAACATTGATTTTTTTAGTCATTGATTTTGATGAGGAAAATGTACATCACATGGGTTATATATTCATACTGCTATATCTTCA
>JANDJT010000148.1:7641435-7656858 GCA_024331685.1 Stegophilus panzeri
AGGTTGCCTTTGTTTTATCTTAGATTTTGTTTTAATTTCTGAAACAATTTAGTATGAGAGATACACAAAAACAGAAGGAAACAGGATGTGGGCAATACTTTTTCACAGCACTGTAGCAACTAGCTAGAATAAAGAAATAAAGAAATAAAGGAGTACTATGCTCCTAAAGAGGTGGTAAACATATATATTGTACTGAATGCCTTTTAATGATAGCATGTATTATGTATGCACTACCCCTTTCTCCAAATGGCCCATTTTTCATGTTGTGGCCCTCTGAGCATGACAGCAAGGTCTCTGAATGTGTAGTGTGTCCCATGCTTCGTTTTAGGGCTTTAAGTACCTTCTATAAACCTTTATGTGCCCTCTGGTGAAATCTTCATCAATCCTGACTGTTCTTTAACCCAAAACCTCTTGCAATTTTTAATGAGGACCAATCACAGTGGATACAGTGAAAAGAGCATCATGCAGCTAAATAAATGAAAAGAAAGATAATCAATTTTGTATTAAATGTTTTGTTCATTTAGCATCGATGGATTCACCAATGATCCAATGAATCCGTAGACACCATCGATCATAATTTTCTGTCAAAGTATTCAAAAGTTATGAGCAAAAACTGTCATTTTTAAATTTCATGACCTGTAGGTGGCACTGTTCTCGAATTCGGCATGGACCCTCAGATCATGCTGCTGATGAAGCTTACCAAATTTCATTACGATTGATCAAAGTACAGCCGAGATATAGCCTCTTATCCAATTTTGGGTCAACATTGTTAAATTTTATCATTATCTTTTGAACAAATATGAATATCAAAGATCTGTTCAGTCATATTTTGTGGCTCTATTTAATGATCATCTGAGCCAATTTGGGTAAGAATTGGACAAAATTTGAACAAGGAGTAAAGTGGTACTATAGAGTTGGTCCTAGAGACCCCATAATTGGTCAAATGTGTGCCAAATTTCATAATTTTCCTAGGGCTGCCATATACTCCCATTGGGGAATAATAATAATAAGGAGAAGAAAAGAAGAACAAGAAGAGGAAGAAGAAGAAGAAGAAAAAAACTAATGGATACAATAGGTGCTTACAACCTTCAGTGCTTGGCCCCTAATAATAGGAAAACGAAAGGATACAATGAATACAATGAACTTTATTAATGTTCAATATGACAAAAATGTCACCCGTAATTGCGCATTAAGTGAGTAATTATGCTGTGTCCCAAATGTTCGCGTTTTACACCCGTCATCAAGGACACATCATAGATCACCTTTGGCAGCAAACCACAGGGCTTAGGGCTTCTAGACATATACAGTCATGATAATAATAATTATCATTATATAATAATAATGATTTCTGTGTTAGTTTCAAAACAGTTAGACTGTCATTCTCCATTCTGCTCTAAAGGCTCTAAAATTTTTTTTTTTTTTTTTGCCTCAGTGTAGATCATTCTTTCATCTTCAGTAACCAATTTGTCCTGGTCAGGGTGGCGGTGGATCTGGAGACAGTGGGAGCGAGGCAGGAGTAAACCCTGAATGAGACATCTGTTGAAAGTTTCCACTCACCTTTGCTTATTTATTTACCATAATCTTTACTCCCTATTTTAAACTTTGGGAATATGAGTTATGTGGAAGCTCCTCAGAAATGCCAGCACCTGGTTGGTCAATTTCTGTTAAGGGGAAATGCTTAGAAAGGGGGTCAACACACCAGTTAGCCTACTGAAGGTCTACTAATTATATTAGACACTGATATCCCCTTTCCCTCATCTCCTACCTATAAAGAATGTATTTTATGCTGCATTTGACAAAAGGCCATAACTTGTCATTTCCAATGGCTGACTAAGAAAAAAGCTAAGAAAACATCCTCATAATACAGAATTCCTATACAGGAACATCCTTGAGTTCAGCAAGTGATGTTGAATCAACATGGCTGCTAACAGCATGAACCTTGAACAAACATTAAGCACTTCTTAACTTTAATAAGTTTGTAACACTTCAAAGACGGCCAAGGAGGAGGCGGGATCCAGCTGAACATCAACGCAAAGTTTAATCATGAATCAAACTCAATCATAACAGAAAACACAGAAAACGAAACAAAGTGCAGCATTCTATTAATTAGGCATCTAATGGAATTTCACTGTTTGAACACCAGAGGGAACAATCTGCACGACCCATAGAGTTAAAGTATACTGTATAGCGAACATGCTAGTCACATGATTGCGTTCTTTCATGGAGAGCGTGCACCATCACTAGGAATCATCTGCACTTATAAAGTTATGGAACACAAAGAGCAATACCCATTATAGGTAATATGGTTGCCTAACCATGTTATAAAAAGAGCTCTTCAGTAGCTTTCAAATGACATGAACCCTGGGCCGTTATGATCTACAGTTCCCGAGAAAGAGGTCACAGAGGTGGGCATTTTAGCGGACTTTGGAGCTCTATTTTCAATTAAAATGATGCCTCAGGAAGTGATATGAAGCTGACTATTTTTCAATTGATCATTTTCTTCAGGTCAGCTAATAAATTTTTTTTGGAAGAATTCATAAATGTATTTATTTTTTTAAGATAAGGTGAATTTGTCCATTTTGAATTTGTCTGATTTTTTTTTCTTGTGGACTCAACTGGGGGGCGGGGGGCACGGGGCACGGGGCACATACACCAGATTGCAATTATTTACATGCATATAATTTCATATTCTTTCTCTCTCTCTCTCTCTCTCTCTCTCTCTCTATATATATATATATATATATATAAACACACACATATAGTATTAACTGTTAATTTTGTATCTGTTTTTATATCTCTTCCAGTAGACATTATATATATATATATATATAGAAAATATGACAAATATTTTAAAGATCTAGTTGTTATCTTAATCATTTGGAACCCCACAGGGCACTCGCCCAATCCCACATATGGAGAATCCAGCCTTGATATTAACCCTTAGTTGGCTTACCAGTTGGGTTGTTCTTTCGACCCAACAGTATTTAGAGTGTGCCCACCTGATGTCCAATCATACGCCACTAATTAGTATACTATTTCTTATTTTAAACCTATGTGAATATGTATAAGTGCAGTATTTGTGGATCGGATATCGTTAAGAAAGTTTTTTTTTTTAATGTCACAGGTGATCAATGTGTTAGAAGTAACATTAATGGTTGTTTAATCTGCTTCTGAAGTACTGCAGAAAAAAGAGATGAAGTCTCCGACATGTATTCGGGAATAACTTCACCAAGGCCCTGTGTGAGACCTATAGACTAGGCCTATGTGTAGACTTTCTGGGTTGCCCATTAAAAACAAAAAAGTCAAGTCGTACCTAAAATGACACGTGGCAAAATAATACAAGGCGTGTATAGCATACCCAGCTGTCATAGCGGCACTGCTGACCACACACACACACACACACACACACACGCTGCCTTGTTTAGAGAGGCGCGCGCTCCCAGTGAGCCAAAGTGGCTCCTCTACCGGGGAAAACACATTCCAGGTAAAAACCGCTTTTAATTATTTTTAATTTCATGGTAATGTTTTTGCACCGGCTTGTGCACGTGCTGTGTTATGTGCATGTATGTAGACAGGTCAGATCTTTAATCCGACCGTGATTATCGGCTAGAACACTTCTCTTTGGTCAGGGATTAGTAATTAGATTATATTACTCACACTCGTACCTTAGTGTTGATTGTGTGCTTCATGCAGAACGGTTTTGTTAATTATGTTCATTTACTGCACTCTTTAATTGGATTGCACGCTTTTTGCCGATCTGCACAGAGCCCCAGTCGGAAACTCGTGTCTGTACACGTCAAGTGTTGGTAAGCGAGGGCGTGTACGCGTGCGGAAAGCTGCTCAGCCAATCAGCGCGCCGAACACGCCCACTATGGGCGGGTTGTTTACAGGTCGGTGTTCAACGCCCAGTAGAAAGCGGCTCGGGGAAAAGTGCGGAGGCTGATCCGCGGAGTCTGTGCACGGAGTCGGTCTGCGCGGACATCCTGAAACCGCCAGGTTACGTCACATGTCGGACAACGCATACATCCAAAGAGAATAAAGACGATTTGTTTTCAGTTTTTTTTTTTTTTTTAATTCACGCGTATACACAGACGGAGGTGTGAGTCTGATCCGGTGTCTGATCGGTTCTTCTCCCGAGCTCGTGCCTGAGTCCATCAGAGGCTCACTGAGGGGGTGTGTTGCCCTAAAAAAAAAAAAAAAAAAAAAAAAAAAAAAAACAGTCCCGTGCAGTTTGCGAAGACCTAGTTGACTCTTTTTATAACACAAAAAACCCCACGGATTTAATCCACGTCAATTATATTTGCAGGTTTGGGCGAATCCTTCCTATTTGACAAAATCTGACTTGTATACTTATTTGTATGAGATGCGGAATTGTTCCTTACTCATCCAGCTGGCATTACATGAGTGTAGTGTGTACTGTGTAGTGTGCACTGTTTAGTCATGTAGGCTGTACCAGTGCTTGTAATGAGCCTATTGTATTATCAGCCATTTTGTGTCTCTCAGCATGTGTTTCATGTATAATAATACTTATCTGGTTTCAGATTTTTTGAGCGCCTGAGACTACTGTTTGGTCCGGCCCGTTAGGAGAGAGCGAGAGAGGGTAGGGCACAACATGGCAGCTGTGAAGTCCCAGGCAGGACTCGGGGCCATGCATTCGGCAACAGGGCGAAAAAAGGGAGGCCTGGTACATATCAGCATTCCAACTTAACACTATCATGATTTTCCATTTTGATGCCATGAGTCATTTGCTGTGTCCTAATTTGGGACCCCAGAGCAAAAATGATCTCTTTCAACTCTCTGCAGGTCAGACATTGTGTTCAGGAGAACGCAGACGTACAGAAACACCGGCAGAACTCCATCTTGCAGTCCTCACCGGATCTTGGGGAAGTGTGGTCTGCCAATTCAGAGCGATCAAACACCCTGTTTTTCTTACACTCTTCCAATGACCTGCCGTACCGGTAACTTTCAGAATCCGAGCTGGTTTATATCTTACTCCGTTTTATTTGGCACACATGTGAATGTTCTGTGTGTTAACACTAAACCCAATAAATCATCCTACACACACTGATTGTGAACGCTCCATTCAGTGTTAACTGTTGCCTTGCTTGTGCACTGATGTCATTGTTCTCAGTTGAGGTCCCGTGTTCGACAGCTCCTCTATAGTGCCTGAATTCTTCCTTGGAGATCAAGAAAGTACTTTTGTTCAAGATATCATATTAAGGGAATGTGACTTTGCACTTGCTCCTGTTTCATGGAAACTTTATAACCCTGTTGTACCCATAATTTAAGGAAAGAAACACCATTATAGGAAAAGAATCAATAATAGGGTCCTGTGATGCCACGCCAAAGTGTTTTATTCCTCTTCTACCACAGCAATTTATCAACTTTTACAATTTGTAATTGATTAAAGAATGACATGTTACACTATTAACTACTTATAGCTCAATTTAATGTTGTGGAATATTCAGAAGACAAGTTAGTTTCTATTATCACTTACATTTTAGCAGCTATAAACAGTTGTGCCCGTACCACTTTATCTTGTTCTTTTCTCTCTTGAAGTTAATAATAAAATTAAAAAAACAGGAAGTGGAATGTCCTCTATCCTGAACAATTTCATCCATCCATCCATCCATCTTCTATACCGCTTAATCCTTTTCAGGGAAACCTGGAGCCTATCCCAGGAAGCATCGGGCACAAGGCGGGGTACACCCTGGACAGGGTGCCAATCCTGACCAATTTCCTGTGGCAGAAAATGAAACTGCTACAAAGCACCAGAAACACCCAAGATTCCTTCCATAAATGTTCAAAAAAAAAAAGTCTCTTTTCAGAAATCTTCATCATATCAATTATTATATGTCTTTATGAAATACCATTTTTTAAATCTGTTTATTATTAGTCTTAGATTATGTGGAGCTTCCACCATAAATGAGACGCTAGTATAGAAATGATACCTTGTTACAACAAGCGTGTTTATATAACCCTGTGATGTGAACCATGGCCAACACTACTGACCGAGCTGTGTTGTTCTGCAACGTTACTCAACACCTTCTGACCAATCACAATTGATCATTTAACAGCGCAGTGTTATAAGATAAACCATTTTTTTATTACTTAAGTTGGGATACACATCAGGCATACTCTTGAAATTCAGACCTATTTATAGATTCATTTATTTATATCTTTTTATTGCTCTCTGTTGTCACTTCTCCTCTGTTACAGGAGTCCTGAATCAGTAGAAATGGATGAGATCATGGCTGCGATGGTCCTCACTAGTCTGGCCAGTAGGCCTGTGATCCAGAGCCCCACACAGAGAGATCCCCTACCACGTAAGTCATCAAAAAAAAAAAGGCAAGCTGGCAAAACAGCAGACATATGAATTATTTTTATTCAATGGGTTTGTATGATGATTTGTTGGGACTTATGTAAATGTATATAAAGATTGAGCTAAGAGAAATCCAGCACTGCAGGCATAACCCTACTCAATAATACTCTCTATATGCCCAATTTCTTGCTGACTTGTGCTTGTAGCCAAAAAAAAAAAATATCTCAATGTCTCAGTCTCTCCATATGTACTGTCCAGATGGCCCACTGGATATGGAGTGTGGTGGAGGGGAACTGTCAGACAGTGGCAGCAGCGGCTACTGGAGCTGGGAGCATGGCAGTGTCAGTCCTGCTCCATCGCCATCCATTACAGAGACAGACAGCAGCATGGGACAACTGGCAGACGAGGGTCTGCACATGGAGCTGGAGCTGGGAGCACGTGACGAGCCGGAGACCAGGCGGTGCAAGGTGAGAGTGATGACGTTTTGCAGCAAATTGTGCGAAAATGCTTAGCAGGTTGACTCAGCTCTTTTTCTCCGTCTGGGACAGATTTCGAGCAGGGGAGCGTATAAGTGCTTGTGGCCAGGCTGCGGCAAAGTGCTGACGTCACGGGTTGCGATGAAACGTCACATTCGCATTCTACATCTGGGGTGAGCTTTTCTGTGCAGGAAGAAGTATATAGAGTACTTCATATATTTAGTATATACCAGAGGATGTTAACTGGTGGACCACAGTCCAGATATAGACCTGGCAAAGTATTTTTTTTTTTTTTTTTTTAAATACTGTAACAGAGCTGATAAATATATGAAAAAACTAACTGTAATTCAGAGACTATGGTTTTCTAAACATGAACCTGCTCCATATCTGTAGCAGATCCTTATCTTATTTATAACCTTTAATGGAGTCATGATTCATTAGTGTTACTTGCTTATCCAGACATTTTGAAGGAAGGAATTTTATGTAACTGGACCTACAGATTTTTAATTTATAGCTGTACCTGTGGTGTATACTGTAGTCTGTAAGGCCTTAAACATAAAGTACACAGTAATCAGGATTTGTGTTTTTTTCTCATACACAGTGGACCAGAGCAATCTCATAGAGAAGAAGATTTTTATTATACCGAGGTTTCCTCAGTGGAAGAGGGACCGATGTCTCCATCTCCTTCTCTGTCATTCACCAGTGGGCCCTGGTCTTCATGCAGCTCCACTCCCAGCCAGCCCACTTCCAGAGAGGCCCCGTCCTCTTCCAGCACTCTCAGCCAGTCTGCCCCCAGCAGTGTGTGGCAGATTCACACTGAGCATCTCTACCAGGTGATACATGTGCTGTACCTCTTATGTTTGAACTCACTTTGTTGAACATACAATATTGCAATATGGCAGCTTTTAACAGTGCATTTACATGTGTGCAGACCAAATAGCATAGTTGCACTTGGTTAAGAATTGTTTTGTTTTTTTAAACAAAGCATGGCTCTATTACTGTACATATAGGTTAAAACTCTGTTGTAGGATTCTAAACAGAATTGTTAAAGGATCCCCAACAGGGACAAAAAATTCTCATTTTTATACTTCATTTCTCCAGGCTTGTGCCCCCGATGAGGTGACCATATCCCCAGACTCTCCTTCTTCCTGTGACTGGACTTCAGCTGGACTCCAGCTCAGACCTCAGGTAGACACAGACGTACTTAGACATCTAGGAGTTTTGCTAGGCCAAGGTAGTGATATTTTAGATCATGGATAAACTATGCAAAACCTAAATTTGCTGTTGCATGCTTCTTAGGCCTTGGAGCTCATGAAATGTCAGTGGGGGATCACATGCTGGGAGCAGAAGCACCAATACGCCAATGAAAACATAGTGGACTTTTCTCCTCGTTTCTCAATTTAAAAAAATAAACACACCTTGTAGAATAATATCTAAAATGATACATTGTGGATACTGAC
Organism: Stegophilus panzeri; assembly: GCA_024331685.1. Classification (NCBI taxonomy): domain Eukaryota; kingdom Metazoa; phylum Chordata; class Actinopteri; order Siluriformes; family Trichomycteridae; genus Stegophilus; species Stegophilus panzeri. The sequence goes on from JANDJT010000148.1 coordinate 7,649,694, forward strand.
ATCAGCGTGTTCTCATAACTGACACTGAGGATCATGACGTGATGGATCTTCTCAGCAATATCCTATATAGTTAAGGGGAGAGTCAGGGCAGCTGTTTCCTCACTGTGTTCACAAGTCATTAACATTCCTTGTTGATATAAAAAAAAAAATTGGCAGTCAGGAAGCATTTGTGCCTCACAGCTCCAGGGTCTGGGGATCGATTGTACGCTTTGGTTGCTACTGGAGTGGAAGTTCTCATGGGTTTCCTCCAGGTACTTCAGTTTCTTCCTACAAATTTAGGTAGATGGCTAATTTGCCACCTGAATGCGTGTGCTAGGTGCGCTGTCATGGCCTGGCATATCATCTAGGGTGTATTCTTGCCTTGTGCCTAGTGTTCCAGAGACTAGCTCCAAATCCAGCCCAACTCTTACCTGGATAAAGCTAAATGAAGATAAATGTAGATGAATGAATTATGTGCTAGTTTCTATAGCACTTCATGACATTTATTTCATCTCAGCATTTGTATGTGTCCATCAATCAGCGAAATATAACCAGTTCAGATACGCAGCAAAAAGTCATAGTCGCTATTTATTTATAAGCTACTCTCCGCTTTTTCTGGGAAGTGATGAAGGAAATGAAATGAAAAATCAACCAGCCCCAGTGGAAGTGCTTATTGCTGAAGGGTTTGTCAAAACTTTCCACTGTCTCTTTACTCACAGATCAGCATGTCACGAAGCCGTTCCGTCAGCGTGGGTGAGCAGTGGCTACAGCTGAACAGCGTTCCTACCAGATCACATACCATGAGTGTATCGCCATCCAGAGGCCACTGCTCCATCCGGTTTGTGCTCTCCATTCTGAAATGTTGTTTGCATGTGCATAACTATTCATTGTGTTAACTAATACAAAAAAAGACACTGTCATGTTTAGTCATTGTTTTTTATTCTTCTATCCATCCATCCATCCATCTATCTTAGAGTTAATATGAATAACAATTAAAACCCCAATAAAGAATCAGTCCAACCAGCACACCAGTGTTTGCTAATGCAAAACAGTCATATACGTGTTTCAGACTTGCCAGCCATGATGTCATCTCAGCAATTTCTGACTGAGGTTATAATCTTTTAATGGTTTAATCCATTCTCCCTCTGCGTGTCTGTTCAGGAAAGGTCGAGGCGAGGCCAAAAAGTGCCGCAAGGTGTACGGTGTGGAGCGCAGGGATCAGTGGTGCACTGCGTGTTGCTGGAAGAAAGCCTGTCAGCGCTTCCCTGATTAAAAAAAAAAAATGTTTTGAGGCAAGCAAGAATCTCAGTCTTTCCTTTCTTACATTGGATTACTCCTGGCACTGTAGAGGACAGTGGGAATCCCTCTTTTTATCTTTTGTACCTGTTTTCCAAAAGGAGTTGAAGTGTATTTTTTATGATCTTTTTCTGTGACGCGAGTTCTGGTGATAGCCGTGTGACGTGGTATAGTCCTGATCCCTCTGACTTTTTTGTCAACCTATAAAGCAAGAATTTTTTTTTTTCCATTCCCCTGCAGTTGTGCACTTCAACCGCTCTTGAGATTTTTCTCTTTTGGTATATAGTCAGTTTTGGTATATTTGTATTATGTTTTTTTTTTTTTTTTTTCTCTTGCTGTTTTTATAGCCTGAAATGTGTTCAAAAATGTTGTTCATTGTGTTTCTATCTATTAGGTTTTTCTTCAACAGTTTTTTGTGGTTGACTTATGTCCAAGTAACAGCGTTTCCGAATCAAGTAATAATAATAATAATAATAATAATAATGCATTTTATTTATTTAAGGCGCCTTTCAAATCACTCAAGCTCACCATACATCAAGAACATGAAGTAGCAATAATAACAATGTCAGAGTAGTAAATAACAATAAATAACAATGTCAATAAAACCATAAAAGAGGAGATAATTACAAACATGACAACTGTAAGAGTAATAAAAACAAAAAGTGCTAGATTTGAGTGCAGACAGTAATCATGAAGGCTAAGCTATTCTGAATATGTGAGTTTGTTTGATTTTAAATTGGGATAACGAGTCTAAATTACGGATGTTACCTGGGAGAGAATTCCCAGTTAAGGCGAGGAGCAACACGGCCCTATGTCCTATGGTGGTTAGACGAGCAGAGGGTGTATGCAGGAGACCCAATGAAGAGGATCGGACAGTTCAAGAAGGGCTGCAGGGCTGTAAGAGATCTCCAAGGTAAGGTGGCGCGAGATGATGAAGAGATTTGTAAGTGAGGAGGAGAATTTTGAATTAAATTTCAGAGTTTGTAGGGAGCCAGTGGCGCTGTTGAAGGGTTGGGGTAACATGTTGTATAGAAGGTTATGATACGAGCAGCAGAATTCTGAATCCGCTGGAGTTTATTGAGAAGCTTGTGTGGCAAACCAGATAAAAGAGAATTACAGTAGTCCATGTGAGAGATGACGAGCGAATGAACAAGAATAGCAGTACTACGAGCGGTGAGAAATGGACGGAGGCGAGCAATAGTATGAAGATGAAAATAGCAAAACCTGGTTATGCTGTTGATGTGTGCTTCAAAAGAGTGCTGTCAAATATGACCCCCCCAAGTTCCTAACCTGGTGGAAAGGAAAAACGGAGGAACCATCAGTGGATAATGAGAAACTGCAGGACCTAGAAAGAATAGAATTAGTGCCTATAAGTAGTACTTCAGTCTTACTGTCATTAAGTTTAAGAAAGTCAGAAGAAAACCAAACTTTTAGTTTGTGAAAGCAGTTAGTAAGACAGGCAGGTGGGAGAATGGAATCAGGATTTGGAGATGCATAAAATTGTGTATCATCAGCATAACAGTGACATTTAATACCAAATTTAGAGAAGATATTACCAAGTGAAAGGAAATAAAAAAAGTGGTGAGCAGCTATAACTTGTGATTGATTACCAAAGTGCTATTGCAAGTCCCAAGTTTTTGTTTGTTTACTTTGGTTTTTAATCTGATGAAGTCAAAACCTTGGACAGATTTCAAGAATTTGTTGTTATACCCACATAATATGGATCAAGAACAGGAAATTGTTTAATTGTTCAAAATGATTCAAATACAACTTACAATATACATACACACCTTATACAATATGCACAATGGAGACACTGATAGTTGCATGACAAACCACAAGAGAAATAGTAAACTATTTTATTGATATTTTATGTGCATTCTATGTACAATTCAGACAGCCAGAAAAGAAAAGATCACTTTTGAATACCTGAAAGATGTGTTCGAATCCTTTCACAAAGTCACAGTGTAATGTGTTTTGAAGTATACATTTTCCACAAAGCTAAAAATGACATAAACAAAGAATACTGTAATGGACACATGAGATCTGTATGCCAGTTCCTTGTTTGTTTGTTGTTGTTTTTTTCTATTAACAGACCACTTTCCCGAAAAATTATCAAATAATATATATTTTATTCTTTAAAAAAAAAGAAAGAAAAAAAAAAAGAAAAGGAATACTTGAATGAGAATTTTATATATAAGGGTGTCCCAAAAATCTCCATACATACATGTAGGGGAAATTAACACTATAGCAAAATTATTTCCAAATGTCTTAGTTTATATTATGTATATATTTTTTCAGATAGGCTTTAAGAATGCCTTTGACAAAAGAAAAACGTATTGAAATCATTCTCATGGCTGGATCTGGAAGCTGTCACAAGGTTGCGATGGACTTTAACAGGAAACATGGCGAGCACATCACACACAACGAAAGCAAACATGGTCATCTGTTAGGCAAACATATGTATGAAGAATTTTGGTACACCATATAAATATATATATAACAGCATAGAAGTAGAAGTGTAGAGAAGGCAATTCATCTCTTTATTGTTCCCATGAGCTTTATTTTCTAATGTACTGGGACCAGTACATTAGAAAATAAAGCTCATGGGAACAATAAAGAGATGAATTATTCACCTCAGAGATAATCTATTATATGTCCCCTGTTTATGGTCATACTCACAAAATCGATCTATACATGTCAGGGCTTGTTTAAATCTAAAATTTGTGTGTGTGTGTGTGTGTGTGTGTGTGGGCTCTAGTGGGCAGCATTGCTCCATTGATTTAATGTAAGCTCAACTAGATTCCAAGGAGTAGTATTCTAGATGGGGATCTAAAATGGCTCCCTATCCAACACATAGTACTGAACAGATGGTTATAAATTGGTCACATGTGTAATATCTTGACTACACCTCGGCTCACCTTAATAGCAGTGTTAAGTACATGTTAGTAAGTTTTAATATAACCTGTTAACATGTACAATTTGATAATACAAACATTTTTTTTTCTGGGGAATTTAGTACACATGATCCATGTGTGGTGCACCATATCTGATGATAATGACCCATTTTGATTTCAGCAAGCAACCCAAAAGTTCTTGGTGAGTAGTAATAGACTTAAATCAAAAATAGGATTTAAAAAAATAGCCTAGAAAAAAAAAAAAAAAACATCTTGAGTCATTCCTTATTTGCAATTAACCCTTACTGAGTGTGATCAACAGTGTGCAAGACAGGATGATAAAATAGATAAAGTGCTTTTCCATTCATGACATTCAACTCTTCAGAGGACAGACAAACGACCACAGTGCTCTGCGATTCCTCCTACATCCAGAGCTGATACTGATGGACATGCTCAATGTAAGTTTCAGTGCATCGCTTTTATTTCTGGCAAGGTTAAAACTCAGCCAGCGGCTGAAATTCCAAACCAACAGCCTGTTGATTACTGAATTAGTGAGCACAATGAGCTCGAAATATCAATAGTGGAAACAACCAAACAAACAAACAAAAGAAAAGAAAACATTCCTTGTTGGATGCAATTTTGTTAATATCTTTTAGCTCATCTTGGATGTGGTACATGATAGAGGTTAGAGGAGAGATCAGCACCTGCTGGAGGGTGGTTAAACCTCATTCTTTTGTCGAACTGCAGCTGCAGACAGGTTGGCGAAGCGGCCCGAGCGGCCAGTGCGTGCGGTGAGACTCAGGTACTGCCTCAACAGCTGGCTCACCCGCTTCTGGTTGTTCCATTTGCGGGCTGACTTACGGATCCCAATGAAGCCACCGTAGCGCTTCTGCAGGGGTCTCCCGGAGCTCACCAGCTTGCGGAAGCCGTGGCGGCCTTTCATAAAGCCACCAAAGCGTTTGGACAGACTGATGGCGGTATCGCCATCTTCGTCCTGCTCTTCCTCCTTGTCAACTCTGTCTTGCTCCTCCTCGTCCTCCATACCGGAGTCGAGCCCCAGGTCGTAGGTTTCCCCAAACTGATCCGATTTTTGTGCCTCCCCGGTGGGTTCGTGACTGCTGAGCACCTGAGCCATGTGGCGGAATCGCTCCAAAGCTTCTGAGTATTCCACGCCCTCGTCCTCCATCTTCACTAAGGCCAGAGGCTTTTCTTCGTCTTCTGTACGCTTCAATAAATCATGTGTAGGCAATGCGGCTGGGTTTAGACTCACCACTTGGTAGCAGAGATCCCAGGTATGAGCTGGGAACGTCTGGGCCTCACATTCCAGCAAACACACCTGCCGAGACATCATGTCACGGGCGGGTTAGACAAATGTGACTTTACCAGAATAGCCCTATTAGTGCAGTGATAAGAACTAAAAGGTACAGAGCATAAAATTCCTCATTTTGTCCCTGATTATAAGCCATACTGTGATACCGTATCACTCCACATAGTGGCTGTGACACTGCTCATGGGTGTAGGAAAGGGTTCTAATGTGCCAAATGAGGCAAACTGTCTATTACTTAAGAAATAGAAAACATCACTTGTGGAGGGAAAGGCTATTTAAAAAGTTTAGCTCCATACAGCAGAAAGCTCTGACCACAAATTAATTACCCATTGCAAATTAAATACAGGCTACAGAGGATACTCAGTGCCATGTGGGCATGTGTGTTGGATGGAAGAATTTGTACATACAGTATGTCTGGTGTGTGTATATATATATATATATATATATATATATATATATATATGCATGTGTGTGTGTGTGTGTGTGTGTGTGTATAATATATATATATAATATACACAAATGTGTACACACATTTTTGTTTGCATTCATGTATTCAGCAGGTAGTCCAATGTGAGCATGTGTGTAGCTGAGAAATGAAAGAATGATAACGTGATGTCTTCCCAGCCTGAGAAAATCCATGTAGCCACTCCCTAAAACGCCGTCCACATAAGTGGCAGACTTTTCTCCAGCCAATTATGTGCATATATTAACTAAATTGACTCAGGCACAGTTTTTTGCATCTTCAAACCTATTAGGAATTTGATTAAAGAGCATTTAAGCAAGAGTAATTTAATTTACATGAAACAGCCCAGGATTTTGTTGAGTAACAAAACTAGACCTTTTGCTTGGTGCTTACACAGACAGTGTGTGAAATGTAAAACGTGATGTGAGACAGAGAGAGAGAGAGAGTAACTCATCACTCACAAGGGTGTTGAAAGTTTGCTGTGGAGGCAGGAGAAGTGCGCAGGTTAAACAATCTCCCTGGCATTCGCTGCGACTAGGGACACACAAACTCAACAACAGCAGGACCCAAAGTGGTGTCTTCATGGCTTCTTCACGGAAAAACCCCAGAATGGAGTTTTGAGCTGGAGTGCAGTGTAAAAGGTCGCAGGATTCGCTAAGTAAAAAAGTGAACAAATAGAAGTGTAAATAGGAGTCAAGTCAAAAATGAGTCATTAAAAAGCTAATTTGTTCTAGCACTTACACGAAAAATCAATTTTATTCGGCTCAGTATCTCTAATGGACACGTGCAAAAAAAAAACCTTTTTGCAAATATTTTTACAAATACAATGCCCTCCACTAATATTGGCACCCATGGTAAATATGAGCAAAGAAGGCTGTGAAAAATTGTCTTTATTGTTTAACTTTTAGATCTTTTGTTTAAAAAATTCACAGAAATACTCTGCTCTCATGGATATCAAACAATTGCAAAAACAGGTTTATCCAAAAAATATATTTGTTTAATATAGGTGTGCAACAATTATAGGCACCCCTATGGATTCATATGAGAAAAATATATTTGAAGTATATTCCCATTGATATTATTATTGATATTATGGGGCGGCTGTGGATCAGGTGGTAGAGCGGGGTGTCCACTAATCGTAGGGTTGGCGGTTCGATTCCCGGCCCACATGACTCCACATACCGAAGTGTCCTTGGGCAAGAC
>JANDJT010000148.1:7663500-7679529 GCA_024331685.1 Stegophilus panzeri
ATATATATATATATGTGTGTGTGTGTGTGTGTGTGTGTGTGTATATATATATATATATATATATATATATATATATATATATAAGGTATTAGGAAAAGGTATACTGATAAAACAGGATGTGATAACTAAAATAACTAATATGTTCTTTATTAAGAATTAAGAATTAAGAATTGCTTAGTCATTATAAATTGTCACATGGGATTTGAAAAGCACTGCAATGATCATGAATTTCCTTTGACAGTCAACATGCCTGTAAATATCAATTACAATGCTTTCTTTGGTGTTGATGATAATGATGAGTAAACTAAAGCAAAATAAACAGTAAACAATATTGGGCAATATATAACCACTTTGGAAAGCCTGTTTAAGACTAGATCTTGTCCACACACACACACACACACACACACATACATACACAAGGAAAGAGGAGAAAGATGTGCCAAGCCTTACCTGCGCTCCGGTGCTGAGGAAGTCGTTGCGTTCTCGCTCACACACACTGACTCTTCAAGCAGCAGTGTCCAACCCACAGCCTTGTTCAACTGCTCGCCTTGACGCTCTCTCCTCTCTTATAACAACCCGCCCCTTCCTCTGGTTCACCACCCCCACCCCACATCCCCCTTCCCTCAACACACCCTCTGGCTCTTCCGCTTCATAGACAGGGACATAGTAAGGTGTGTAATTGTGCATAACTTGAACTAGCAACCCTTAGTCAATGCTGACGTATATACTTTCACCAACAACGTCACTTCTGCTCCTAAGCTCCCAAAAAAGGGACTTGTGATAAAAATAAATGAATACACATCCTCTGCTTAGGTGCGATAATACACACATATAAATGACTATCATTTTGCATAAAATGGAAGCCAATGGAAAGGAAGATCATTTGTAGCCAACGAGTGCATCCAAGGGAAAAAAACAACAAATGCTCTCAGGGGCAAAGAATCTTCTCAGTGGACTGCTGAGGCATCACAGCTCAGAGCAAATGGAGAAGGAGAAAAAGATCAAGAGTATCATTTGTCAATTAAGAAAAATGAAAGGTTCCACGGATCATTCAACAGTCTTGATTTTGTGTATTTAAATCCCTGTTTTCCTGTTTCCTGTACAGAAAATCTATCGTTTACAATATGACTATGTCACCAGTGCGAGAGGGCAAATGCTCCCTGTATTGAACATGTAGTTTGTGGACTGTTGCTCATGAAACAGACTGGAACCGTAATTCTGTGCTGCACCTGTGTGTGGTAGTTTATTTTTGTCAGGTATACCCATGGGGTCAACAGTGACCTGTTACCAAGCAACATGATGTTGAAAGAACAAGTAGATATAAAAAGTCTACACACCCCTGTTATAATCGCAGGTTTTTGTGATGTAAAAAGAAAAAAAATAACTTGAGATAAATTATGTAAGATCTTTATCCACTTTTAATGTGATCTAACAACCAACAAAATTCAAGTGGAAAACAAATAGAAAGATTATAATAACTTATACATAACTAATACATTAATAAATCACCTTTTGCCTGTAATACAACACTAAGTCTTTTTTTGATAAGAGTCTACCAACTTAGCACATCTTGATCTGGCAAATTCATCTCATTCTTCCTTGAAAAATGCTCCAGATCTCTCAGATTGTGAATGGATCTCCTGTGCACAGCCCTCCTTAAGTTATTCTCCAGGATTTTATGATAAGAATTAGATCTGGGCTCTGACAGGGCCATTCCTAAATGTTGATCTTCTTCTTCTAAAGCCGTTTTTTTGTTGACTGGGATTTGTGCTTTGGGTCGTTATTGTGCTGTGGAAGGGGAACGTTTTCTTCATGTTCAGCTATCTAACAGAGGCATGTGCCAAGATAGATTGGTAATAATTGCTCAGAGAAGCAATTATTGCTGCTCATCAATCTTTGAAGGGTTATAAGGCCATCTCCAAACAATTTGAAATTCACCATTCTACAGTGAGAAGGATTGTTTACAAATTGAGAGCCTTCAAGACAGTTGCTAATCTTCCCAGGAGTGGGAGTCCCAGCAAATTCAGTCCAAAGTCAGACTGTTTAATGATCAGAGATGTAAAGGAAAACTAGACCTCTGTAATCTCATAAAAATGTTCATGTTCATGACAGTCCAATCAGAAAAAGACTGAACAAGTACAGAACGGTGGCTAGGAAAAAGCCCCTTTTCTCCAAAAAGAATATGGCACCACCACTAAGGTTTGCAAAATTGCATCTGAACAAACCACAGAAGTTCTTGAACTATATTCTTTGAACTGATGAGACCAAGGTGGAGATGTTTGGTCATCATGCACAGCACATCATGACAAACATGTTTTGCAGCCACAGGACCTGAAAAACATGCAGTCAACAATGAACTCCACTTTATCCATCTATTCAGTCCACTAGTTGGGTCATGCAACGGGACAATGATCCCAAGGACAGCAGCAAATAGACATCTGAGTGGCTAAAGAAGAAAAAAAAATCAAGGTGTTGGAATTACCAAGTCAAAGTCCAGACTTCAAACACATTAAGATGTTGTGGAGGAATCTTAAGAGAGCTGTGCATAAACATATGCCCTCAAACAACATGAGATACTGATCAAGTTTTGAATAAATTAAAATTGTTAGCATTTGTAAATTGCTGTGGTATAAGAGGAATAAAACACTTAACGAGTCAGAATTCTAGCACTAACGATAGCAGAATTTTCATAAACGAAGAGAGCATTTTTTAGTTAAGGCATTTGTTTTTATATAACCTGATGAGACACATTGATCAAGAGTATATGTGAAAAACAAATAATGTCAGGGTAATTAGGTGTGCCTAATATTTTTACTGCAAAAACTGGAAAATCTGTTAAACCCAATTAAACTATTTTCAGATCAGTTATGGCTACGTGGTTTTGCTAAGCCCATGTAAAATATGCTGTTAGAGATTTTTGATCTTAATGATAATACCTTGGTGAAAATATTACATACAAAAAAACCCCACAAATCCTAATTTAAATCAGTTTTAATCTAATCTAATTTGAATCAGCTCCTGAATATGGATAAGGTTAACAGCATACAATGTACCAAATATTTACCTTTCTTTACTAAATGACTAATAGTGTATGTGTGGATTTGAGCTTTTTTGAATAGAATCCCTCAAGATACCAGGACTAGTTTTCCACTCAGGCTGATTTTTCACAATATTTGTATACCACACCTTGTCACACCTTGTATTTGGACTTATATTTTGGACATAGCAAAAGCCCAAATAAATATCTTCCAGATCTCTACAGATGAAATTCATCAGCTGCTGTGTCACATCATATTACTGGGGTCTATGAATCCCAGGCACTGCATCAAGGTCCAAATACATGATGGAATAAAGCTACCTCCCCCCACTCACTCACTCGCCCAGCACCAAAGTGAAATTGAAAAGTCAATTCCCCACAAAATATGTAATTAGGTGAGCAGGCATATTCACCTGTGTGACGCATTGTGCTCAGCCGACTCTGCTTGAAAAGCCATTTCGCTGCCTTTCATCATTCCCAGCACAAGTTTTATTGTCTTATGAAGCGATGAAAGCACCGATGCATGCCCAAGCCATTGGAGAAGACACGGCTTTGGTTTATGGGAAGCACAAGGCAATCAGCTGCCAAGACCTTGATGATGGTTATTACACCTGGTCCTTTAATTGATTTCATCAGCCAAAAAGGAGAAACAATGCAAGCAAGTATTTAATAACGTAGATCAAATAATCATTTTTCTGGGAAGCATTCTTTGCAAGACTGAGTCAAAAAAGTAGGAGTAACGGATAGTTTTCAAACTAAAAAGGCCCAGGAGATGTCTTTTGAATTAATGATATTAATGAGATATACTCTGTGTGAGTGTGTGTGTGTGTGTGTGTGTGTGTGTGTGTGTGTGTGTTAAATGATATACAGTCCCCTCTGTAAGTATTGGAAGAGTAAGGCCAATCCATTTGTTTTTGCTAGGCATTTGGGTTTTAGATCAAAATCTGACTATGAGATGATAGATCAGAATTTCAGCTGTAATTTCCTCATATTGACATCTAAGTGTGTTAAACAAATTACAGTGGTGCGTGAAAGTTTTTGAACCCTTTAGAATTTTCTATATTTCAGTATAAATACGACCTAAAACATCATTAGATTTTCACACAAGTCCTAAAAGTAGATAAAGAGAACCCAGTTAAACAAATGAGACAAAAATATTATATTTGGTCATTTATTTACTGAGGAAAATGATCCAATATTACACATCTGTGAGAGGCAAAAAGTATGTGAACCTTTGCGTTCAGTATCTGGTCTGAACCTCTTGTGCAGCAATAACTGCAATTAAACATTTGCGGTAACTGTTGCTCAGTCCTGTACATCGGCTTGGAGGAATTTTAGCCTGTTCCTCAGTACAGAACAGCTTCAACTTTTTCTTTACTGATGATGTAACTCATGATGGTAGCAGCAGAATGAATTCAGAAATCTCTAGAAACAATCTATCTTCCAATTTACAGAGAAATTCATCCAATCTAATTGGGAGGAACTTTATCATGCAGAAAGACAATGACCCAAAACACACTGCCAACTCAACAAAGACTTCATCAGGGGATAAATGGTGGAAGGTTTTAGACTGGCCAAGTCAATCACCAGACCTTAACACAAATGAGCAGCATTTCACCTCCTGAAGAGGAGACTGAAGGGAGAAACAAACAACAACTGAAAGAAACTGTGGTACAAATCTGGAAAAGCATCATAAAAGAAGTATGCAACAGTTTGGTGATGTCAGTGAGTGGCCAGTTTGATGCAAGGGATATGCAACCAAATTTTAAGTGTTATTTACATTAAGACTATCTGCTCCAATACTTTTGCTCACCTGAAATTGGGTGGTCTGCCACCAAAGGTGTCATGTTCTAACTTGTTTAACACATCTAGATGTAAATATCAGGAAATGAAAGCTGAAATTCTTATCTATTGTCTCATATTCATCTTTTGAGCTCAAACCCAAATGTCTTCAACCGAATTGGCCTTGCTGTTCCAATACCTTCACAGGGGACTGTGTATGATGCACATAAAAAAAGTCCATTGTCTAATATAAACATCATGTATAAATACAGAATACATAAACTCTACATAGAGCATGACATTTTTTATTTTATTTTATTTATTTAATAAGATAATTATTTAATCAGAGCATCTGAATCCGAACACATGCATTTTCAGTACATATCACATATCACAAAAGGGGGGGTGGTGGGGGGGGGGGGGTTGTTTGCACTAAAACTCCAATAATTCTGGAGAGGACACTGAAATAGAAAAAAAAGATCATTCACAATTTTTATATTTACTTAATTTTACCTTGCTAATTTCATTCTGATAACTGTCACCTCATCAGCCCCCAGTTTCTTTTCTCAATAAATGAATGAATTTGACATTTTTACACATTTGACACACCCACCTCCACTTATAACTAGAGACTGACACACACACACACACACACACACACACACACAGACGCACTCAAAATTTTGTAATATCAGATAAATAATATCAGAGAAATTCATAGCCATATTCCACAATATTTTATTTAATACACCAATTTATTAAAAGGGTACCAAATTATTAAAAGTATTATCAATACTTGAGAAAGGAGGAGCACATGTTAGGAATTAAAAATAGGAATTATTGTTATTGAACTGTTACTATCACTAAGGAAAATCTGACATTTTGTACAAAGCAGTTAACATGTTCAAAATCACACATTTGCTCACACTTAAATAAACTTCGAAATAGTGCAGAATCTTGAATATTATATATTCAAGATATTGAACATTTACTTTCTTTGTTTAAAATATTTTTTAAATTCTAAAACCTTCTGTGTATTTACAATTTTAATGAAATTTTTTTCCAGATTTTCAGTGTGGTCTCAGACTTTTGGACCCCACTATAGATATAGATTTAGATTTATCCATAATGAGCAAGCGAGAGGTGATGGTGGCAAGGAAAAACTCCATCAGAAGACATGAGGAAGAAACCTTGAGAGGAAACCCATCCTCATCTGGGTGGCACCGGATAGTGAGAATATAAATCATTACTTTTCTACAACTATATACTACAGAGTCAAGCAGTGCTAGGTGTTTAGGAAAGATCTTCACTATAAGCACCATGGTCATTTTATATTTTGGCAGAGCTTTAGATTTAAGTCTATGATATCCAGGTGAAATCATCCACTGAATAATGAATGAGTTTTTTTTTTTTTTTAGCAAATCCAGAGTGCAGAGAACATCCAGAATCATCTTTAGACTATCCATGTGATACCATCCATAGCAAACTCACGGCAAACTTTAGGCTATCCATGTGGGGCCATCCTTAGCAGAAGCAAGTGATTCTCAGGTGAAGGAAGCTCTAAGCAGAATGGGCCAGGCACGGACCAGAAGGCAGACATCTCATCAGCTGAGAGGGGGAGAACACAGAGTATTAAATATGTTGATCCTGTAGTGCTTTAAGTGGATGTACAGTATCTCACAAAAGTGAGTACACATTTTTGTAAATATTTGATTATAACTTTTCATTTGACAACACTGAAGAAATGACACTTTCCTACAATGTAAATTAGTGAGTGTACAGCTTGTGTAACAGTGTAAATTTGCTGTCTCCTCAAAATAACTCAACACACAGCCATTAATGTCTAAACCGCTGGCAACAAAATTGAGTACACCCCTAAGTGAAAATGTCCAAATTGGGCCCAAAGTGTCAATATTTTTATTAAAAGATATAATCAAATATTTACAAAAATGTGAGGGGTGTACTCACTTTTGTGAGATACTGTATATTGTGCACAGAGTGCAAGCAGGAGCTCCAAAAAGACTAGATGTGGCAGCATAATTAAAAGGGAGAGCCAGAAGGTAAAATAAGTATGAGGGTGCTCTGAAACATACAGCAGCCAGCCACTCCACCATCAACAAATCTGAGTGAAAGCATGAGTAGTGAGGTTACGGCATTCAAACATCCCAGTTTACTAAAGCACTATTCTGACAAACCCTCCAGATCTGCACCTTTACCCAAGAAAAAAATATATATTTTCAGCCTAGACTTAAAGACTGTGTCTGCATCCCAAACACTAATTGGAAGACTGCTCCATAACTATGGGGCTTTGTACTGTAAAAAAAAAAAAATAATAAAAAAATCTCTGGCCCCTACTGTAATCCTAATTATTCTAGGTACCAACAAAAAGCCTGCACCTTTTAATCAAAGTATGCAGCACATCATAAAAGACCAAAAGTATACTCAGGTTTTGCAGGGCGAGACCATTCAGTGATTTATAGATCGTTAGTAGTATTTTATATTCATACAAAATTTTACTGGGAGACAGTGCAGAGTGGATAAGATAGGTGTGATGTGGTCATATTTTCTGGTTCTAGTAAGGACTCTAGCTGCTGCATCCTGTACTAACTGAAGCCTGTTTATGCTCCTACTGGAACATGCAGACAGTCAGGCACAAAGGCAGTTCTCCAAACTAGAGGTAACAAAAGCATGAACTAGTTTTTGTGCATCTTGTAGTGACATTATATTACTTATCTTGGCAATATTTCTGAGATAAATTAAGGCTATCCTAGTAATATTATCTACATGAGCTTCAAATGAAAGACTGGAGTCAATAATCACACCAAGGTCTTTTACTGCTGCACATGAACTGAAAGGCCATCCAGAGTTACTAAATAACCACTAAGCTTTCTTCTAGCTGCATGCAGTCCTAGTAGAAGTACTCCTGTCTTGTCACAATTAAGTAGGAGGAAGTTACTCAGCACACAGTGACTAATGTCCTTTACACATTCCTCAATGTTGTTAAGCTGGTGCCTCCCACCTGGCTTTGGTGAAACATACAACTGGGTGTCATCAGCATAACACTGGAAGCTAATGAATAATTGTTCCTAGAGATATCATATACAGTGAAAAAAGCACTTTACCTAAAACATTAACTGTTATTTTAGTATACATAAAGACGTCACTATTTACATCTACAAACTGACAGTGAGCAGTCAAATAAGACCTGAGCAAGAAGAGAGCTGTTCCCTTAACTCTAACTTCTAGTCTATTTAGAAAAATATGATTAACTATGGTATCAAAAGCTTCACTGAGATTAAGCAACCCTAGCAAGGAGATGCAAACCTGATTGGAGGCCAGTAGTAGGTCATTTAAAGTGCATACATTGTGATTAAGACACATTTTAAATGAGATGAGGTAATAATCTGAGATAGCTTCAGACTGGGGTTGTGTGACGAGGTTTTCTATATCAAATCCAAATGTCAGTATTAAGCCGTGTGTGTCCACCATAATGAGTGGGTCCTGATTTACCCCTACTGAATCTAGAATGGACACAAATGCTGTTCTGAGAGGATCTTTTAGATCATCAAAATGAACATTTAAGTCCCCAACGTAGTTGCTTTGCCTACAGAAACAACCAGGATTGTGATGAAAGGTTCAAATTCATAATTCAAAATATGGCCCTGTAAATAGTAATTATTGGAAATGACTTAGTAGACTTTTTTGTGGGTTTGCTACCTCTGCCTAAGGCACCCAGACTTTCCTCTACAGAAGCTATGCTGCTCTCACTCTCGCTAACCCTCTCTAGCGCACCTCTAATGCTGCAATCTTCTCTGGCAGACAGCGAACTAATATGCACTTATCACAAATAAAGCTATTACTGATGAAGGAGAAAGAATGACTGCCCTCCTGCACTCGATACACTGAACAAGCTCAATGTTGGCTATGGTGAATGTTACATGTGCCTTAGTCATAGCTTTCTGGTGATGATTTTAGGCAGATCCTACACTGATGGCCTTCATTTGCTGTCTTTAGATGGAAAAAAACCCCAGCAAAACAAAAAGTGTTTTTCCAAAAACAATTAATAAGCAACAAAAGTGAAAAATACAACAGATGAAAGGGCTGAAATTAATAATGAAAAATTTCTTTTTGTTTCAACACAGACACAGGTGAGAATCTCCTGGCAAAGATTTTGTTTACAGGAACTATGTAGAAGTGTGAGCAGGCATTTTCTTAACACAGCTTTTCAACAAGTCAGGAGGTGTGTCTGAAAAGGCGCATCTCTTTCCACTCTCGCATCCAGATTTGAATGATACATAAGCATGACGGGGTATGTTATTGTAAGAAAATACCAGGCCAGGGTAGTGTGATATGGCCCAATGTGAAGCAGAGAGGTCTGGTTTATACTTGATGGATGACGCTGCGTGCGCTTGCAGAAGCAGCTGCAGCACAAGTGGCATTGTTCACATCATCTTATGTACATCTGGAGGATTAAATGCGACATTAAGTCGACATTCACTATACAGCATGTCAGAGCCAAAATATCCCTGTTTCCAAGTTGAACTCTAAAATCTTTAGTAATTTCATGCACAGTGATTTTAAACAGACTGACAAGCTTTGTCTCGCTTTAAAATTTTCCACCGTTGCTGTGACTGTTATCATGAACTGCGTCTCAAACCTAAAACTCTGACCTCAAAAGTATTTATTAAAATGGAAAATCTAGAAGACTGGTACGTGAAATCGACCTTTCGGTAGGTTTGAAGGCTACAGTTATGAAACACATAAACTTCCAGATTACCGTCCTCTTACGTAAAATCAGCTCACCCATAGAAAACCTAGATGCAACATTGACTTGGCTGTAATGAGCTTAGGGAGTTTAACATTGGTGCCTTATTGGAGCAGTTCACAGTGGCCTTTACAGACCCAGCAGCAAGGCGTTACATTTCACAAGTAGGCATTCCATCCATCCATTTTCTGTACCCCATGTCCTACACAGGGTTGTGAGGCAGTCAGTCTAGACTCTCTCTAAACTGAATAACACATACGTCTACAAATTAACAATTCTGTGTGGGTTTCTTCCGATTTCCTCCCACCTTCCCGAAAACAAGCTACTAGGTGTACTGGCAAGGCTAAATTGCCCCTAGGTGTCAATGAGTATGTGAAAGTGTGGGCATGGTGCCCTGCGTGGACTGGCATTCCATCTGGGATGTCTTACCACCTTGTGCCCAGTGTCTCTGAGATATGCTCCAGACCCACTGCAACCATGAGCATGATAAAGTGAGTACTCAAGGCAAAAGAATGAATAAATAAAGTGGATTGGCAACGAATCTGGCTACAGAATCCTGCTAAGTCCCCTGCTTTGTGGCTAATGTGCAACAGATGGGCATTTATTGAGCAATGCATTAAACATCACACTACATCATACTGTGTATTAGATTTTTTAGATAGTTCATTAATATTTACTGTGTTCAGCACATTTGCTTCACACCTCTGGTGTTGGGGGTTCGATTCCCACCTCTTCCCTGTGTATGTGGAGTTGCATGTTCTCCCCGTGTTTCAGAGGGTTCCTCTGGGTACTCTGGTTTTCTCGCCAAGTCCAAAGATGTGCGTTGTAGGCTGATTGGCATTTCCAAATTGTCTGTACTTTGTGAATGGGTGTGTGTGATTGTGACCCGTGACTGATTGGCACCCCGTCCCCCGCCTTGTGCCCCGAGTCCCCTGGGATAAGCTCTGGGCTCTCTGCGACCCTGTGTAGGATCAGCAGTACAGAAAATGGATGGATGGATGGATTTTTACTGTTCATTGTCCCTCCATTTTAACGTGTTTAGCGCTTAGTCCTATGTGATTTCTACACTGTCTTCCCTAGCTTTCATACTTATACCACCATCAGCTCCATTGTACTCATCATCTCATAGATCACTAAATAGGCGAACTGAGTCTAATGTATAACTGCAATGCATTCTGGAACATTTAGGAGTCCAATGTATGTTTCACCTATGGTGGATTTCTCATTACTATGATGAAATGTGAAATGGAAAATGGTAAGTGAGAAAAAAAAGCCTTTGCTCTTTTGGGGTTATCCCTTATGATTCATTAAGTTATGTTTGTTAATTTTTTTCTCTTATTAAACACCATTGTAACTGTGCTAGCAGTGGCAGTGACCTCCTGTGATGTCAGCATGGCACTTAACTTCTCACAAGAATAATGAAAATGCAGCAACAATTTAACAGCAAATTAACAACAAAATCACTAATCACATCACAAACATAGGGGGCATAGTGGCTTAGTGGTTAGCATGTTTACCTTACACCTCCAGGGTTGGAGGCTTGAATCCTGCCTCCACCCTCCTGTGCAGAGCTTGCATGTTCCTCCTGTGCTTTAGGGTTTTTCCTCCCCCAGTCCAAAGACATGCCTTGTAGGCTGATTGGCATTTCCAAATTGTTCATAGCGTGTGATTGGCACCCTGTCCAGGGTGTCCCCTGAGTTCCCTGGGATAGGCTCCAGGCTCCCCGCAACCCTGTGTAGGATAAGCTGTACAGAAAATTAATGTATGGATGGACATCACAAACATTTCAATACAGACATATTTAATGTGTTTCAGGGTGGTGTTTTCTCCTAAAAAATTCTTCTTCTTCTTCTTCTTTTTAAATCAGAAACCTAGCTGTCTCCTGCATGACATCAACTATAGGCTAAATATAAACTGGACATAGTTTAATCATAGTGGCCTGGCTTCTGTAAGTCCCTGCCTCCAACCAGTAAAAGCCAATGGTGGACTTAGTGATTTGCAAAATAAGCAAATATAGGAATGGAGCCTCTCATTTTAGTGTTTTAACATTGATGTTTAAATTTTCAGCATACGTTATTTAGCATTAATAATTAAAAATATTTTCATATTCACTTTGGCTTCTGGGGGCCCAAGGCAGTTGCTTACCTTTGCCTAAGTAATTTGAATAAATATGAATAATTCATAAAAATTATATGATGTAAAAAGGTTAAACAATTTTAGTGCACTTTTACTTTTAAAAAAGACAATTCTTTGAGGTAAATGAAGTAATTTGAATAAATATTAATAAATCATAATAATTATATGATGTAAAAAGGTTTAAAACAATTTTTAGTGCACAACACTCTCTCAACTTGAAATTTCATCCCATCAACTTGGAGTAATCTTCTCAACATGTTCCTCACCACAACATATTGACTCTAGCCAAATTCATCATCCATATAGATTCTTAAAATCTCCACCAAACTTCACTGTTTACCTCAAAGAATTGTCTTTGTTTTAAAGTAAACGTGCACTAAAATTGTTTCACCTTTTTACATCATTTCATGATTATGAATCATTCATATTTATTCAAATGACTTCATATCATTATTGTGAATTATTCATATTTATTCAAATAACTTCATATCATTATTGTGAATTATTCATATGATTCAAATGACTTCATATCATTATTATGTAGGCCTACGTATATAAGTTTTTCAAATCTCATATTTGTTTGGCTAATTACTCGGTTTAATTTTGTTATTTCAAACTAAATCGATATACAATGCTATTGTATCTGTTGTACATGCATATATGTGAAAATGTTTCAACTGAAAAACAAACAAAAGCAACGACTACCACCAGTCTGTAGATATTTATGAAAAACCAAAATGTTTGTATCGTTCCTTCATTTCATTGGTCGGTTTGAATCCTTAGTGACGACATCGGCGCTTATTGGTCACAAGGGTACCGGAAACACACTGTGACCAATAGGAACGCAGATTCGGTTTAAGGCGGGAAGCTCTGAAAGGCCGGAACTTCCGCTGAGTTTTTGTATACGTTTTATTTGGATTAAGCGCTTTGCTTGCACACGTCAGACACATGTTCTTGTTTTATGTGGGTTTTTAAATAAGAGCTGTGACACCGGTCACTTGATTTGTTTTCATGGGTGAGTAAAGTAACAAGGCTTTATTATTCAACAAGGCTCTGACTTTTACTTCCTCAAAATGGTTGAAAAGCAGCAGCATTATCTGTAGCTTACACTTTTAATTGTCGAGAGTTAATAGCGTGTACTTGGTGAGTTAAACTGAGTAGAGCAGATTACCCTTACATACAAGTGTTGTTTCTGTCCCTGAAGAAAAACATCATCTTTACACAGTAATACCTAAAACCGTCAAGCATAGTTTCAGACTGCTTTTAAACATTTTACTCACTTATATACAGGACTGTGCAAAAGTAACACCAGACACGTTAAAGAACAATAATCCGTACTAATCTAAACAAAGTCAGGGTTTGGTGTGATAACCCTTTGGTTTTTATTTTAAATAAATAAATAAATAAATAAATAAATAAACACAATATCAGTAGTCTCGGGTATCATTTATAAAGTTTTATGAGGAAATGAGCTGTAAGTTCTTCTGACTCTGTCTCTACGACTAATATTTTTCTTCTTCGTCTGATTCGTAGTCGTAGTCTTCTTCATCTTCGTCGTCGTCGTCTTCTTCGTCTGTGTATTGTCCTAGTAGGTGAAAGCCCACCCACATGTCTACCACTGACGTTCCCGTATAAGTATTAGGTAGATTACGATAATGTATTGAACAGATTGCATTAGTATAAACCAGTCATTTGCCTTGTAGCTGAACTGCTGGGAGAGCATCTTCTGACCAATCAGAATTGAGAATTCTGTGGTATGACTTCAAACACTTGATTTTATTTTATGGTTGAATTTCCCTGACCAGTGGAAAACTACACAACTAAACATTGCAGTTAGTTGATCAGTTAGACCCAAACCTTAATATAAAAGTAGTTAAAGCAATACAGTATATGAGATTTTACTTATTGCGCATACAAACACATCACGTACATGTTCATAGGAAATCAAAAATGGAAGTTTTGTGGTTTTTAGTATGAATGTTAGCCTTAAGGTTATCTATAAGCTAGTGCGTTCCAAAACAATGACATGATTCATATTTAGAAGATATACGTATTCAAAATTTACAGTCTCGCGCTCTACCACCGATACGAAGCAACAATTTTGATGACCTCATTCTGGACTTTATCTTCTCATCAGATTTTCTGTCCAATCAAATGCTCTCTAGAATCGTCGTTTGCGTTTATAATGCCCCGATATTATTAAAAATCACCCTGCCGAAGTACTTACTGTCGAATACGGCTTAGCCCGGGCTGTGAGGTAAGCTAAATGCTATTGGCTATTTAAAAAGGGGGCGGAGCCACTCAATATGTCGCGCCCTGACTTCCTGCTTCAGTGGAAATTGTCAACACATTGGATAATGCTGTGCGGTTCAGGTGCTTCACGGGGACTTTAAATGTAGAATTTAGTTTATAGTGTGCCTTTCAATGCAAAAACAGCTCAAACTTTTGGTGACATTAATATTAGCCCCAAGTCTATTTGGAAAGCTAAATTCAGTGTTGAAATTATTTATTGTGGTTTGAGGAGAAAAAAAAAAAAGTTTTCCTGTCGTTGCAGCTCAAACAAACAAAACGTTCATCGTCCATGACACTGGTATACCAAATATAATCCAGTGAGGGTAGAACCATCCGTCATGGAGCAGGTGTACAGGCTGCAGCGGGAAGTGGGCCGAGGCAGCTATGGCGTGGTGTTTGAGGGCCATGTGATGGAGACAGGCTGGTGGGGCTGCAGAGGAGACACGGTGGCCATAAAACGTCTGCCCTGCTGCAGCCCAGAAAGCATTGAACTCTACTTGCAGGAGCTTTGGGCCATGAGAGCCACTGCCAGTAGTCACCCGAATGTCATCGCCCTCCACAACTGCCTGCTGCAGACCGGCCCTAAAACGCTGCAGCCCCTGAAATCAAACAAGCTGCCGCTGGACCTCGTGGAGAGTGCCCTCAAAGGAAGGGTCGTGGACAAGGACTCTAAAAGTCAAGTGAGATACTCAAACAGGTCGAGGAGGAGACTGGCGTCTGCAGGGGAGTTGCCGAAACGGTGCTTGGCTTTGTGGCTGGTGATGGAATATTGCGATGGTGGAGACCTGAACCAGTACATGCTGTCTAGGTGTCCAGACATCCAGAGGAATCATGAGGTGGTTCGGCAGCTCAGTAGCGCCATGACTTTCCTGCATGGATTGGGTATAGTGCACCGAGATCTGAAACCGGCCAATGTGCTCGTCTGCCTAACTAAAACTGGCCCAGTGATCAAGGTAATGTATGGGTAAAACGCCACTAGAGTGGGTCTTTAAAAGCTCAAACTTTCTTGTATTTGCTTCACTGGTTCCACCAGCACCCACACAGCAAATCAGCAAAGCAGAACTTGTGTTGTATTTAAACACTGTGACAGACTGGTTTCAGTCCAGGCTTTCAAAACCTCACAGAAGTTCATAATGCAAAATTTATACAGTCCGTACAGGATGTCGTGGAGTGGGTTTTTTTTTTTTTTTTTTTTTTGTGATCGTTGCAGTCAAAAATGCTCGGTTTCGGCTTTTTTCAAAATCTGTGATGCAACTCGCAGTTGTTTGTGCTCTTTAATTATTTATTTATTTATTTATTTATTTATTTATTTATTGTGGAAAACTACTTGAATTGGCGAAATCGTAATTGCACGAAATTGTTTTGCCCTTTCACAGTGATGTTTGTTGGTAAATGAGATCTTTTAGCTGTACTCATGTTCGATGCACATGAATCGAAGAGGGCTTGGGCTGAATGCGTGTTGTGGTGATGTCACACAAATCTGCAGAAAATCTGTGGTAATTTAGAAAAATCGTAAACTTCTTGTTTTTGTGTTATTCAGTACGTTTACATGGAGAACAATAATCGGATATTAAGACAATACTCTGATTAAGAAACTAGCATGTAAACAACAATTTTTAATTACCTTAATCTGATTAAAGTCATACTCGAAGTAAACACAAATGGAATTAAAACGTGGAGTATTCCTGTTTTAGTCGCATTATCGACGTGCATTACAGACATATACACACCTTAATCACACTGTTAACGTCATGTGGGAGTTTTTGCGACAGGACACGATCACACACGGCAGAGCTCAACCGTTTGACGGCAAACAAGAGAGCACGGCTGCGTCCAAAACCGTGTACTTACCTACTGTAAAGAAGGAGATCTACACGTATCTCTGCTACTATATAGTAGTACATGTATCTCAGCTACTATATATTAGGTAAGTACGAGGCTTGGGACGCAGCCCACGGCTTCAAGCAGTCGTCTATTTGCGCGTATAGCATGACAAATAATTAACTGCACTTGAAGC
>JANDJT010000148.1:7679615-7694249 GCA_024331685.1 Stegophilus panzeri
GTAAAACAGGAACATGAAAGGAGTATTCTAAAAGCGACTCATGTAAACACCTTAATCACAATATTGTCTTATTCAGACTAAGGTCAATAATTAGATTACTGCTGTCCATGTAAACGTAGTCAATTTCTGCGACCACAAAATCCTAGAGGGACTGATTTAAATTTGTACTGTTGCATTTACATTTATGGCATTTTGGCAGATGCCCTGATCCAGAGCGACTTACAATATGCTTTGAAGTCTCTTATCAATAAATATATCCTGAATGTATCGTGTTGGTTCGTGTTTTCTGTCTCTGAGCGATGGGGGCGTTTTCAGGTTGTCCGTCTGTCTGAGATTTCGCGATATCTCAAGAACGAGTGGTTGAACGTTTGTCGGATTTATATGTGATTATCATTATAACCAGCAGATTAATGAATTAGGTTTTAGAATTGATCCACATAGGATAAAGTTCTCAAATGAATTCATGTCTAAAATGTTTGTTGTTGTTGTTGTTTTTTTTTTTTTTCTTTTCTTCAACCGCTTCCTTCTTGTTTGTCATACAGAGATGTTACTTACATGTTGATGTTCAGGAATTAAAGGTTTTTTTTTTTGTTTTGTTTTTTGGGCTAGCTACGTGCATCTGTCCGGTATATCTCAAGAATGTGTGTTTGAATGTTTGATTGTAGGATTGAATGTAGGATGATTTGGAACTGATTCAATTAGAAATTCACAGCAAAGTCAAATGTCTGAAATAGTTATAATAGTTTAATATTTTAAGGGTATTCTTGGCACACAAAGTAGTAAGAAGAAGGACTAGACTTGTTGGTGGCATAGGCGTCCCCATTGACACCGAGTGGTCAACTGAACCAGACTTACTCTTGCTGTATTGAAAAAATTGATTATATGTAGACGCCATCGTATCTAATCTAATTCTGATTTACGTGTATCGTTACACTCCCAGTATTGATATGTGTTTTGTGGCTGACGGTTTGCCTTGATTTTTGTTTCAGGTGGCCGACTTTGGGCTGAGCAAAATTGTAGAAGGCCCAATGGAAGGGCAACGGAGCAGACTGGCCCTCTCCTCCATGTGTGGTTCAGACTTCTACATGGCCCCTGAGGTGTGGGCTGGACACAGCTACACAGCCCAAGCAGACATTTTCTCTCTAGGCGTTCTCTTCTGGGCCGTGCTGGAGAGGATCACCTTCCTGGAGGACGGCTCCAATGAGGAGCAGCTGGGTGAGTGCTCAGTCTTATGAATATGTTCCAAACATAGTTTTGCTAACCAGTAAGGTGGAGATGTGGATTTGAAATGTTTGGTAAGTCATTAAAAATAAATAAATAAATAAATAAATAAATAAATAAAAGGACGCATATAAACAAATGACTTTACTTGGAAGTGCAAAGAAGGCAATTTTTTTCTGAAATGCAATACATTGTTTTAGTTTTTAGGTAAGTGGGTGCAACAAAGTTCAAAATGTAATGGGATTAGTAGTGTGTGGACGGTATAACGGTTGATCTTTTATTACGGTTTTAGGGATTTTTTTGGTACGGAGACAAGGTGTGGATTTTTACATTACATAGTACATTATACCGTGATGTAACCCAGTACCTTGATCATTTTAAACCAATGCTGAGATTTTTGTCCATACCGCCCACTACTACATGCCATGCTTTTAACCCCATTTTGAAGTTCATTTGGATCCTTAATCCATAACAAGGATGTTTTAAAGAATGAAAGGAATCAGTCCTGGGTCACTGGGGCATTTTATTCTAATTTCACATCTCGGTGACTACACTGCTTATATCAGAATTGTACCAATTCTCCATACATACCTCCACAGTGTCATTTGCTCATCTTTAACCATGCTTTGGACTTTGGAAACCACTACGTTAACTACAAGAGCAGTCTCTTTCTCGTAACTGATAGAGCCCTTGTTTATTGATATCATCAGCACTCATCGGAGCCCATTTTGGCTGTGTGTGACCCCAAACTCACCCTCGCTAATGCCAACCAGTGCATTGGAGCTACATCAGGATGGTAGCTGTGCTTAATTTTATGTATCGTGGCATTTGTGTGCCTGACTTAAGGGCCCATTGACATGGCGTATTATTGGTGATGGACTAAATTGGATTGAGCAAAGAGGCTTTGGATGGAGTGGCCAGCCAATTCAAGCAGGACTGTAATTACTCACAGCTGGCTACCACAAAGGTCAGGTGTCTCAGCCTATTTATTAAAGGTGGTTAAGAGCTTTCAGTGTTGTTTTTTCTTCTCTCATCCATCAAAGTTACGGGGTGTGTTTTTGTTTCCTTTGTGCTGTAGTGAATACCAATGAATGGTGCCTTGTGCCTCAGCTTTAAAGCATTAAACTTTGCTGTTGCTAATTTATATTCATTGAATGCCCTTGAATTTAGATGTTAATAATTTGGTGGTCAAACAGAAAATTACCTCTTTTTTTTTTTTTTTTTTTTTTTTTGAGTTTGTCATACTTTCATCCATCTGCAGGAGCTTATGCGGAGAAGGGCCGCTGGCTCACACCACTTGGAGAGGCTTTATGTGAGAATCCAGCTCTGCAGTTGGTAATCCCCATGCGGGCACGACGGGCACCGCCATTGCCTCCAA
Organism: Stegophilus panzeri; assembly: GCA_024331685.1. Taxonomy (NCBI): domain Eukaryota; kingdom Metazoa; phylum Chordata; class Actinopteri; order Siluriformes; family Trichomycteridae; genus Stegophilus; species Stegophilus panzeri. The sequence goes on from JANDJT010000148.1 coordinate 7,682,215, forward strand.
CTCCAAGCCCTGACTTGTGTGCCCTGCTTTTGGACATGCTGGCGTTTGACCCCGACGCTCGTCCCACTGCACTACAGTTGCAGGAGAGAGTTTATAGGGCCACAGACACTCACTGATCTCCAAAACTTTTATTTGTTTACTTGGACGCAATTTGACCGCCTCCTCTTTCTGCCCATTCTGAGAACTTTATGCTTGCCTTGTGGGATGTGTATTCTCTGTACTTACTCGCGTGCTTGAATTCACATGCTGTCACTTTACAAATATTTTAAAATAAATGCTTGAAATATCTCTGCAGTATGAAACAATGCAATTCTGAACAGAAGTACAGAAGTTTCCTGAGCCGTAATGTCTACAGTGGAAAAAAGTCTATGCACCCCTGTTAAAATGGAGAGTTTTGGTGATGTAAAAAAAAAAAAAAAAAGGAACACAATATAAATCATGTCAGATCTTGTTTCTGCCATTAGTGTCGTATAGCAACCGTTAAAATTCATCAGCTGTTTCTGGAGGATTTTCCTGACATCTTGGTTTCATCCAGCTGCCTAAGCCACGGACTGAGGAGCTTACAAAGCATGTGCAGGATCTCCCTGTCAAAATGTATTGATCAGGAGAGGGGTATAAAAGAATTTCCTAAACATTAGATGTACCATGGAACACTGTGAAGGCAATCTTTAACAAGTAGAGAAAATGGGGGCACCACAGTGACATCACCAAAAACAGGACCTGCCTTTTGAATTGAGTGAAAGGACGAGATGAAAACTTATCAGGGAGGCTGCCAAGAAACCTACCGCAACACTAAAGGAGCTGCAGGAATATCTGCAATTACTGCTCAATCCCTGCATGTGACAACAATCTTGCCTACTCAGCGTGGCTCAAGGTCCCTTTCCAGAACCTTCAACACTATCTGTTCCTCAGTGGTGGAATGAACCTCAATCCGGACCGCAGAATCTGTCACTATGTTCAAGAAACAGCTAAAGACCCACCTCTTCTGTGAACACTTAACCAACCCGTAAAAACAAACAAACAAACAAAAAAAAACCTTACACCTCTACTCTGCACACTTTGCTTCTTCTAGAATTCAATTAACAGATCTTGTATGGTAGCACTACTTGTATTGTTCTCTGCTTGGTATAATCGCTTTGCTTGTATTTTCTCATTTGTAAGTCACTTTGGATAAAAGCATCTGCTAAATGAATAAATGTAAATGATCTCTCGTATTCTTCATGTCAGGGATATAGATTAGGGTGGCTAGGGTGACTGAATCCCTTCCCCTCATGGGGAAAAAAAAAACCCCATCCAGGCCCATCTAAACTATCCCAAACCATGTGGGAAATTGTGTTGCGTGTTCTGATGAAATCCATGTACAATGTTATGGGTATAATTCTAAAATATTTGTCTGGCACAAAACCAAGTCAGTTGATCACTCAAAGAACACCATATCCATGGGGCAGCATGGTGGTGGCAGCATCACGCTATGAGGCTGCTTCTGTTCAGCTGGGACTGGGCCTGTAGTCAAGACAGAGGGAATCATGGATAGCTCCAAATACCAGTGTAGATTGGCACAAAACCTGCAGGCCTCTGTCATACAGCTGAAGATGAAGAAAAAGTTCACCTTCCAGCATTATAACGACCCAAAGCACAAATCCAAGTCAACAAAGGAATGGCTTCAGAAGAAGGTCTGTGTTTTGAAATGACCCAGTCAGATCTAAATCCTATGGGAAAACCTGTGGAATGGTTTGAAAAGCAATGTGCACAGGAGTTTTTAACCTCAGTTTGATAGATCTGGAGTACAGTAAATCTGTGTACACTTATGCAACCAAGTTAGTGCAAGTTTAGTCATCTTTCACTCGAATTTTTAGTTGCTGTATCACATTAAAGATGGAAAAAGTGATGTTTTCTCTCTGATGTTTTGTTGAATTAATTTTACTTCACAAAAACATGCCATTTTAACAGGGGTGTGTAGACTTCTTTTTATAGCCATTGTATATTACACTAGACGTTTTTGTTTATGTATTTGCCGATGAAAAAAATTAAAAAGTGACCGAACGTAAATGTTTGCTGTATTCATTTTGGAAGTGTACTTTGTGGATATGTGACACACAGTCAGAGACAGTGACGAGGTTAGTGGTGAATTCTGCAGCTACTATAAGATTAGAACGAATCACTTCACATTGATGGAGCAGTTTAATTTCAGGCAAAATGAGTGCAGCCTGTAGTAGTTGCTCAGCTGAATGGAGCGTTCAACACTCAGGCAGAGGAAAGGAGATGGAGTTCTCTTGAGGACTGCCACAACATAGCTACTGGTGGGGGGGTTGGGGTAGACTTTTATATCCTTCAAAATGATCGCCTATGTATTTTCCATAGCTTTGAAGTAGCTGCTGAGCTTTTACCTCAGAGTTATTGCCCCTTTTTTTTTTTTTTTTTTTTTTTTGGGCTGGTCTGTACTTGTCAAACGGTCTTTCGGCTCCGAGCTACCCTCAATCTTCCACAGGAAATGAAACTTCCAGTTTGATTGATCTAGATTAAACCTGCCTGGATCCAAAACTATTTCTTTTGGTTGAGCCGTCATATTTCAACATATGGAAGAGACAAGAATCTATTGTTTATTAAATCTGCTTAGAGTCTCTTACACTCTAAAGTATCTCAAATCTAACTCCCTATGTAGGGATACAAGTAATAATAAAACATTAGGATGAATAAACATCACTTACCGTTTGATATGTTAGTGCATGGTGTTTAATAAGAGAACCAATCTCAAACATGAGTAAGAGTCAGGTACAACTACAAGTATAACTCGGAATTTAAGTACAAAATAAATCTTGGGCGCGGTGTTAATTATAAAGAACCAAGTTCCTCAGACAGGATGTTTCCTTAAACACCTGAACTCAAGATTATATATAAATGTGCAGAAGCGTTGCCCTAGAGATCATGGACACAGCCATACTTTTATCAGAGCATTTAGATAACGGAGCTCGGTAATCATGAGTAGTGGGGGGGGAAAAAAAAAAACCAACCAAATGACATTGAGACAGTGCAAATAAAACTTCTGTAACCTTCCTGCCCAGGAAAGATGTGATGTATCTGTGAGGCTTTTAAATAGCTCTCGTCCGTGGCATTTACCCGTATGCCCTTGTAGATCAAAACACACACCATGTTATACTGTGGTCATCTTCTCTGCAGCTTCCATCTCCAGTGAATGTATTGAAACCATAATCATACAACTTGATTATCTATTAAGCCTGGGGTATAAAGGTCCCGCGAGGTCTAGCTGACGAACGGCACACAATACAAACAATAAAATACTTAATTGTTGCAGTGGCTGTGTTGGTGTTCAATAAAGTCATGACGACGAGCTCGACACGTGCATTTAATTGCACGGTGCAAGAGGCGAGTCACGAGAAAAGACCAAACAAAAACCTCTGCCCTGTGAACGATAGCATTTTCCAGTTTATTGGAGAGCATTTTTCAGACGTCAACCCCTTACACGAGCGGTTTTAAAGGCCATTCACTCATCACTCGAGTGACACCTTGACTCACGGCGCCCGAGACACAGACATAATTGGGTATTGCAATGTTAAATGAAGCAGCAAAAAGCCATCAACAGAGATATCATGAGCTCTCCCACAAAGAAAAGATGCGTCGCCACCCCCGGAGACGCGTGATGGAAATTGGCAGCATGGCAACCGGCTCAAACACGGATTTAGTGAAAAATCAGATTGTGAAAGACACAGACTGGAACGTTTATTGCTGGCAATAATGAAAGCAATTTCATTCCACATGACTACAAAAACAGGGTTTAAAAGCTTTTTGGCGTTCAGTAGAAGTAGACGTCTGGGTTTTGCTTTTTGTCTGTGTGTTTTTTATATTCTTTGCATTGATTGATAAATAGAGATAGTTATAGAAGTTATATCCAATCAACTTAAATCTTTAAGTGCACTGGGTTAATTTGATTATTGTTAATGAATAGCACATAATTAATATCAAACGTTCATTCACAGCAAAAGATGAGATAAATATTCTTTATTTGTCAAAACACGAGAATTAACAGATGAGTCATTCTTAGTGCCAGGACATGAAATGATTCAAATGCAATTTAAGCTGCACAATTCAGATATAAAATGGAATTTCTTACTGTTTAATCAACCCTTAAATAACTACACTCGTGCTCGAGTCATCCTAGCTTACTGTAATATCTGTTCTTGCCACTTTCTCTCATCTCTCTCTTCTATCTCATCTCTCTCTCACTCTCCTATCTCATCTCTCTCTCTCTCTCTCTCATCTCTCTGTGTGTCTCATCTCATCTGTCTGTGTCATCTCTCTCATCTCTCTCTCTCATCTCTCTGTGTGTCTCATCTCATCTCTCATCTCATGTCTGTGTGTCATCTCTCTCTCTCACTCGCTCATCTCTCTGTCTCATCTCATCTGTCTGTGTCATCTCTCTCTCTCTCATCTGTGTGTCTCATCTCATCTCTCTGTGTCATCTCTCTCATCTCTGTGTGTCTCATCTCTCATCTCATCTGTCTGTGTCATCTCTCTCATCTCTCTCTCTCATCTCTCTGTGTGTCTCATCTCATGTCTGTGTGTCATCTCTCTCTCACCTCTCTGTGTCTCATCTCATCTCTCATCTCATCTGTCTGTCATCTCTCTCTCTCACTCTCTCTCATCTCTCTGTCTCATCTCTCACTCACTCTCTCTTCTATCTCATCTCTCTCTCTCATCTCACTGTGTGTCTCATCTCTTACTCATCTGTCTGTCATCTCTCTCTCATCTCTCACTCATCTGTGTGTCTCATCTCTCTCTCAGTCTCATCTCTGTGTGTCATCTCTCTCACTCTCTCTCATCTCTGTGTATCTCATCTCTCTCTCACATTTCTGTCTCATCTCTCTCTCTCTCTCTCTTTCTCATACTCATCTCTGTCTGTGTCTCATCTCTCTCTCATATTTCTCATCCTCTCTCTCTCTCTCATCGTGCCACACACACACACACACACACACACACACACACACACACACACACACACACACACACAGAGTCTTTCTGGGACGCTGATAAAAACCACGGGCCTGTTTTCAGTCCAGGCGTTTCACCATGTACGGCCCCTCCAGCTCGTAACCCATCTTCCTGTAATAATTCCGAGTCCCTACACCTGAAAGCAAAAACAGACAAAAACTCAATACACGCACGTCCGCGATAACGCCGCTGTTTAATTCTTTCAACACTGAGACAAAACCGAGGGACCAATCAGGAGTTTAATACAAGTGTGAAAAACCTGCATAATAAGAAAGAAACTCTTCTCCTGCTTCCTGCTGCGCCATTATCTCAGCCTTGCAGCTGATTTCGGTGTAACGCGTGGAGGAGGGTTTATTCACCGGGAGAGCGAGGACGATTCAAGGCAAGGATGAAAGGAAGGGTTTCTAATAGAAAAAGAAAAAGCTAGGAATATACTCTCAATACCTGAGATAACGGCGAGTTTGGCGGAGCCGTGTTCATCTCTGGCTATCCTCTCTGCCTCCTCCATCAGCATCATCCCGAAACCCTGCAAACACAAAAGAGGTGCAGGGACGAATTAATGAAGAGTCACATGGAAGGGAACACCAAGGCACTATCAAAGCAAAACTTTTGTTTTTCTCTCTATGGATTTCACACAGCTTAAGGAAATTGATTAGGCAGGATTACGGGGAAAAAAAAAAGAAGGGGGGGGGGGGGGCTTCTAATGCATGGGTTTGTCAAACTCTAAAATACAGATTTATCCAACTGATCAAATATTCTGCTTATTATTTAAATATGCACAGTAATATTCTGTCTATTTATTTCCACCGAGACAGAACACAATCTTGACGTTATTTAAAGGCCTACTTGTTTTTCAGTTATTGAGGTCTGGATGAAATCTATTTCATTCAAGTGGCTGGTCTAATTAGCTAATAACTCACTAATTAGCTAATTGACCGGCCACTTGAATTAAATAGATTCACTGTCGTGGTTTCCACCACTGCAACAAAATAAATGGACCCTCATTGCTATGCTCCACTTTGAACACATCTGCTCACTTAAACATTCTAAGCTAAACTGATCACAGAAGAAGAATCCGTCCATCAGTTATGTTAGCAATAAGGTTAGTCGATTATGTAGCTTCTCTGATGTCCGTCAACACACTATTTTTTAAAAACACGAAAAGAAAGTTATCTAAATCTCTTGTTTTACTAACCACATCAAAATGGATACAGCAGCAGGAAGTTGTCGGTCAAATCTTTTGCGCATGCATGAAATACCACCAGCTGCTTTCAGGTCGTCGTAATCATCAGTTCGTCCACCTGTTTAAAGTTCCTACTAGCTGAAGAAATCGATAGCTACTACATTACATTATACCATGGTCTGTCTGACTCAGATTATTATAATCGGATTAATAATAATAATAATAATAATAATAATAATAATAATAATAATAATAATAATAGCGCACAAGTAGGTCCAGTCAGTTTAAACACCGTTCTAAATTAATGTGCTGCCTAGATACAACTGTAACCATAGTAACATAGTTATAGCTACATCCTGTAACTTATATTAATAACATTCAATAAGTTAATAATCTTACTTTAATCTTCAGAATTTAGTTCATGTGTTAATGTTAATTAGAGTAATGTGTGTTCTGTTTATGAGACCAGTTACTGTGAAACAACTTGATGAAATGGAGAGAAAGTTTTTATTTACGTTTCTTTCAGAATTGTAGAATTAATTATTATACATTTAAAAGAAGGCGTAAAAGGCAGACCTATCGGTATCGGTATCGGCCGATGTCACTCTGAATAATCGGTCATCTGTATCGGCTGAGAAATTTAGTATCGGTGCATCTCTAATGCTGATGCGTGTCGTACACTATGTGTTTTGTCTCAGTGGAGTAACAATAACAGTTAACAAATTTAAGACAAGTTCACATTTTCAGAAAAGTGCCGTATGGCACCGAGCACGTTATTTTTATTTATTTATTTTTAACCCCCTGACCGATCGGATTGCAAGCTGGGGAAGCAGGCAAGAAAAACAAACAATGGTGGACATGAGTGCCAGGAAAACATATAGTGAGCAAATATAACATTTATGACATGTTGATTTCATTGCCAGTACCGCAGTATTGAATTCGAATAAAATAAATAAATAAATAAATAAATAAATAAATAAATAATTCACCAGTGACTGTCCCTCTGAACGGTTTCCATCTCTTGATTTTCAGCCTCTTGCTCATCATCGTAGTTAAACTATCATTAAGTTTAATGAAGTTAAACGTTATTATTGTTTTTTTAATGGTTTTGATTATGGGTAAAGTGTACATATCACATGAGCTGCTTTTTTTTTCCAGCACAAAAAGCACTGCAACCAAGAGTAAACGCAGCCTAACGTACACTATATGACCACTATATGTGTGCAGATACCTGGCCATAAGTCTGAAAACTGCTTAATATGTTTATATTATAGCACATTAAAAGCCTGGCTCTAGTACCCTTATAGATGTTTTAGTGTTCGATTAAGAACTATCCCAGGATATTGAGAGACATCGGACGGGTCACCCAATCCATACAGAAAAGAGTTAGAGCAGAGAATATAAAGCGTTTCACTTTTCCTACCTGGTGCTGGAACTTGCTGGGATCTCGGCTGCTGACGGGCACCACGCTGCCGTACACGTGCAGCTCGCGAACGATCGACACGGCGGTCTTGAGCTCCGGCCGAAAAGACTGCGGTGAACAGCGGCGGAGCCTCAGCAACCCGATCAGGATGTCCTGCTCGGGATCCTCGTACGACAAGAACGTCTCCCAGCCTCCGTTGGCCACGTAGTCTCGTCGGATCAGCTCCACCTGCACGCCGCATTCACACCTTCATGCTTAAAATGGCCGTGTCTGTACTGAGCGAAGCCAGCGTTTATGAAATGTGTAAAACCGGTGGATGTTAAAAACACCGTTACCTGGTATGGTCGCACTTTATGATGGATCTCCTGGATTCCCACCTCTCTGGTTCTCACATCTCGACACTGAAGGAACAAACGGGTGGAGAACGTTTACTCAAACGGATTTCGCGAAATAGATTTTTCAAGATTTTAACACGAATTCAGTTCCTTTCACCTCGGTTCCCATGTCCTTCATTCGGGCCAGTGCCAACTCTCGCAGGTTTCCGTGTTCCACGCCAGAGCTAACCAGCGGCATGGGGATGTCCCTGATCGAAACATCACACATAAAATCAACAGAACTCGAAATATATCCCAGCTGATATTACTCACTATACTACAGCGCTGGTGAATTCCAGAGGTGTTGATTCATTTCATTTTCTAGAACAGCACCTCTGACAATAGTGCATATATATATATATATATATATAAATAAAAAATAAAAAAATTTTTTTTAAAAACCACATATACATATTCACATAGGTTTAAAATAAGAATTAGTATACTAATTAGTGGCGTACGACTGAACATCAGGTGGGCACACTCTAAATACTGTTGGGTCGAAAGAACAACCCAACTGGTAAGCCAACTAAGGGTTAATATCAGGGCTGGATTCTCCATATGTGGGATTGGGAGAGTGTACATACATTACATACATACATACATACATACATACATATATATATATATATATATATGTATATGTGTGTGTGTGTGTGTGTCTATTATTTACTGGAAGAGATATAAAAACAGATACAAAATTAACAGTTATATATTATTATATATTATATTAATGTGCTTGTTTTCATACATTATCATTTCTATAGTAACAACTCGTATGATGGGTTGTTTGGTGAACGGATTGAAAAAAAGTGTGAGATCGGTGATACAGTGAAGGTTTCTATGAGGAGACGTTTTGTTTGGGGGTTTTTTTTGGAAGGAGTCTCCAGTGTCAGCGCTTTGTAACAGTCAGAGGTCACGAAGTTTTCCGACTTCAGGACAGACGGCTTTTACGGTTTCTGGGTAACATGACATTCATCTTTTTTTTTTTATACCTTTAAAAGCAGGGGGTGGGAGGGGTAGTGAGGAAATGACGGTTTACAGTGGTTATAATATTAAGTGATAACTTGTTTCATGGATGTTCCATAACATAGAATCATTTTTAAATAAATCATTGGTTCCCTAAATTGTGATTCTCTATACTGTGGTACAAGTCAAAGATGGAAATACTGGAATATGGTTAAAGCCGAATGCTATAACAGACTGTTCTTCGTGTCGGATCACACAATGACGATCCTAGACCTACGGTTAAAGACGATACCTACGTTCTGCCGTACCGGCTGCGCAGCAACATGGTGGTGTAATTCGTCGTTACTGTAAATAAACCCCATGAACAGAGCATCGGTGTTTCAATTAGCTAAGCTACGCACCTGGAAGCTGTAATTTATCCTCTTTTTCTTCATCCCTTTTTGTCCTGTCGTTATTTTTTAACTGCGATGAGAAAGTTACAGACGTTCTCTCTGCTTCCGCAAACGAAAATCCCATACATTGTTCATTTTTAACATTTCGCCAACTGATATATCTGTAGCCATCCTGTGAGTTCTGTGCAACTCTATACTGTCTTCCTATTGGTGGATTTTAGAGCGTCATAGGTTTTAATCAGCATTCTGATACTGCCAGAAGTTTCTGCTACTGTCGTCAGCTGTCTTTGGGCGCAGTGGTATTAAATCATCTGCCGATGGGCTTCACGTTCTACGACCATATGATATCCCTTATGACATGTGATTTTTGTATACGACAGCAAAACCAGGCTGAAAATCATTCAGTGGTATCTTATGTGAAGATAAAGATAAGAAAATATTATGTGAAGACGGGGGAACTACCAAGCAGACTTTTCTCAATAAGACAGTCCATACAGGATTTTGTGGAGGTTTTTTTTTGCTAATGTTGTGTCCAAAAACGCTTGATTTTGCTGCAGCTTTTTTCAAAGTTTGCAGAGGTTTTGTTTTTTTTGTGCCGTTTTGAGGAAAACTACTTGAATTGGTAAAACTGCAATTGCATGAAATTGTTTTGCACGGTCTTTCGAAGTGATGAACGCGTGTCGTGATGATGTCACATGGCCCAAAACTGCGGAAAATTTGCATTCATTTTGAAAGAAAAAAAAAAAAAGTGGAATTTGCTTCGCAAATCACAAAATCCTGGAGAGACTGTATAAGAGCATCGGTATATTTATAACCAAATTTTTCACTGCTGTTTTTACCTCTGCACGCGGTACACTCGAGTCCAGGGTGGCACCAGCGCCAGGATGCGGGCCACCAGATCCACCAGAGTGCTGGGCGAGTAGCTCTTGTAGCGGCCAGTCTTCCACAGCTCATACAGGCCTGTTCCCCGGATCACTAACGTAGGGTAAAGCTTCAGGCCGTCTGGCCGGAATGCCGGATTCTCGAAGAACTCCTGAACAGGACGAGAAATGTGTCTCGTTAGACACTGTAGAAAAATAAAAATAAAAAAAGACCGGATGACAGCATGGACAGCTGTTTAGCAGACTTCACTAACGTTCTAATTCTGGTATTACAGGCCATCTAAACAAGTCATTAGTGGGAAGCCCTGAATCATTCAGTCTGCTAAATGTTCTGAAGCAGTCTTTTGAAAGCTAGCTGAGCATAAGACAAAACTCCATTGCATCTATTATTGAACTTTTGATGCTTATGCTTATTCGAGTGAACGCTCATGAGGCTGATGAGCTTCCATCATTAGTTCGAGTGGCTCGGTCTGGGGTTCTGCATTTGGAGCAACGCTGCTTTTGAAAAGATTAATAAGAGTAATATTTTGTGCTTTTGTGTGTTTATGTGGAAAGGGTACATGGGTGAGTGTGTCATCATTCTTTTTAAAGCAGATGGCAGACGATGCTGTGTGTGTGTTGGTGTAACAGAAGTCTATCTCCTCACAGTGTAAGCATTTGTTATTCCACTCTCCATTAAGCAGCTTCGTCTGTCAGACCACGATAATGATGATTGAACCACTGTAACTGAAATGACAATGTCAGCGTGTATTTAATTGGGTTTGTCCAAACGAGTTAAAGTTCCGACCTCTGGTGTGTTTGAATTTTACTATTCTCTTTCAGAACCAAATTAACCGAGTCTCTGTGTATTTACTTTTTTTTTGGGAGGGGGGGTAAATGTATTTTTGGGAATGAGTGTGGAAGCCTGCAACGACACTGATAAGTGTAAAGCGGGTGCTGCTCGAGTCTAATGGGATTCCATTATCGCCCACCTGTGCTGCTCCCTTCACCAGCACACGGGTTCTGGAGATAGCACTGACAGGTTCCTCTCCCCTCAGGAGACAGAAAAACAGAGTGGGACAGAGCGGGGGAGGGGGGGGAGGTTGAAGGAGAGAGATAAACAGATGTCTGCAGCGGTGGGTGACGCAGGTGAGGTTACGCGGGCGGGGCTTTTTGCAGACGGGCGCCAAGAGAAGACTGATAGGAGCAGGCAGGAGCGGCAGGGTTAGAGACCAACGCATGCAGCCATTAATCTCCCTTCTCCTCGCTCTGACACACCTCCTAATGGAGCTACACAGCTCCGATATTGCTGTTTATTTGGAGCTGCTCATGCTGGATCCAAATCACTATCACACTAACAAAACGGATCAGCTTGAAGCTGTCAATGGGTCAAAATATCTGTCTGTATAAATAATTAACATACAAAAACAGGAATATACAAACTGGTCCTCTTCGGGAGAAATTATTATACAAGATGAGATTTATAAAAATGTACAACTATTTGGAATACAGAGGTCCAACCAGCACACACTGCTTACTGTCTGATCACCAATTTGGATCAAGATGTTATCTTTTGCAGACGTGACCTGGCGAGACCACAAACGAAGAAGATAAGAATGTCTGAGGAAAAACAGGAAGAACAAATCACAACAGCAGGTAGCTGTGAGAGCAGTCGAGTGGCTGTCCTATATAATATATACACAGTATCTCACAAAAGTGAGTACACCCCTCACATTTTTGTAAATATTTGATCTTTTAATGTGACAACACTGAAGAAATGACACTTTGCTACAATGTAAAGTAGTGAGTGTACAGCTTGTGTAACAG
>JANDJT010000148.1:7694349-7711586 GCA_024331685.1 Stegophilus panzeri
TGTCACATGAAAAGATATAATCAAATATTTACAAAAATGTGAGGGGTGTACTCACTTTTGTGAGATACTGCATATATTATGGTTAAATTAACATTTTGGTATTGTGTTACATTTCCTGTCAGACCAATGATGTCACACTGATATCACTCTGCTTCCAGCAGTAAACCAATTTAATTGTTTTGTTTTTTTAATCCTTAATAGATCATTTTAATTATATATAGAAAACAAAAACAAACAAACACTGAACCAATTTTGTAATGGGGTGGAAACTAATTACAGTTGGTTTGAATACTACACCTTATTATACGTCCCGTGTGGTTAGTGTTTAGGACTATTCAGGCTTCACTTTTCAGCATCTCATTCTACGACCGCAGAATGTGTGACCTTACTTAATTACTTTTTTGTTTTCTTTTACCGTCTGGGTGTAGGTAAGAATGCGTGTGTGCACGGAGCGTGACCAGGATAAAGATGAACATGAGGAAACGATGACCGATGATCCTCACAGAACTCGGCTTCTTTATGTCACCTGTTGCTGATGCGGAGTTCGTTTGAAACGATTTGAAATCGGTTTTGCCGCTAACGATGATTTAAATGCATGTACTGTTTTTAAAATGGATACGAGTGGAACGACAGGACGCTTCGGGAAGAACCTGTTGTTACCACGCGGGCTCTCGGCTGGTGCTTAACACGCAGGTTTTCACATTTTCACAATGGCCTCGCAGATTGGATCTTCATTCTTTGCTAATGAAGCCCCCAGTAAAATGTGCTCTATTCATTTCCCGTAATGGACCCCCTGATAATGTGAAGCAATGCGTCACAGCTGGACACCGACTAGTGCCATAAAAGAGTCCCCCACCAACCCCTCCACGGCACAGCGCATCACTCGCCAATTCATTTCCATTCCTCCGTCATGCCTGCTGCGTGCCAATTACCTACTGTGCACCAAGGGGGTGGAATTTTCCAAAAGTAGCGTGGCAGCTCAGCGATGATCACTTTGGAGTTTGTTTCTTCTCTGACATATATTTCTTTTCTAAACATTTCTTTGTTTGCTTTTAGATGTGTCTGGGATTGAAGCCGATTTCCCATTTCTGGTCACTGGGCCAAAAAAAAAAAAAAAAAAAAAAAAGAGCCATTTATCATATTGGTGATAAATCATTCCCTTTTCCCTATATTGACTTTTCATGCTGTAATGATTTTCGATATTCAAACTGAATTCTATTTTTCCAGTTGGACTTCTTTTTAATAAAAACGTTTGTACAAAAGAAATTTCTACAAAGTGTTCCAGTGGACTACAGTAGCTGTTACTCAGATTCGAGATCTTTTCCCTTTTCCATTTCCTTCTAAAGAGCTTTTTAAAGAACTTTACATAATCCTTTAAAAGCAAATGTGAGCCTGAAATGATAAACTACGAAGCGATGTGTATGTAACTGTATGTAATATTTAGCCCTGAATGCTTGGCCGCGGAACGGGCGTATTATTTTTCCAAGCTGCTGAACAGGAGACACAACGATGCCATGCTGCGGTGGCGCTGGAGGGTGAGCGAACGATTGCATCAGTCAGTACATTTACATGGACAACAATAATCCGATATTAACCAGATTAAGACGATACTCTGATTAAGAAACCACCATGTAAACAGTGATTTTTGATGACCTTAGTCAGGTTAAATTCATACTCGAAATAAACACAAATCGAATTAAGATTCCTGTTTTAGTCGCATTATCGAAGTGCTTTACATATATGTTGCATTTGTACATAATCTTTTCCCCTTCTCTTATAAAGTGTATAGATTATAGAATGTAATGTAATATAATAATGAGATGAACTCATGGCTCATAGTTATGATGAAAATGTTAAATAGGGTAGCTGCTATACGTTAGTCTAGCTTTACTAACGCTACTCATAACATTTTCAGAAACTGCACGATCACCAAACTACCAACAATTTTGTAGAGTGACTCGTTATTCTTGTTCATCACTTTTTACCGGGTTACAAATGCAAATATTATTGCTTGATAAAGAAGGAGAAACCTTTATTGATCACATATACATTACAGCACAGTCAAATTCTTTTAGGAGGTTGGGGTCAGAGCGCAGGGTCAGCCATGATACAGCGCCCCTGGAGCAGAGAGGGTTAAGGGCCTTGCTCAAGGGCCTAAACAGTGGCAGCCTGGCAGTGCTGGGGCTTGAACCCCCGACCTTCTGATCAGTAACACAGAGCCTTAAGCCTTAACAGGAAAAGTGCTCATGTATAACAAATAGCTCAAGTGCTCGATCCTGACAATGTCACAGCCATCCTGACTAGGAGTCAAGAGAAGCCAAATTCACTGTGCTCTCTGCGCGGGAAGGGCATATTCTGTCTCCGGTGTCAATCAGAGCAACACTGGCCAATCGTGTGCGTCTGTGAGATCATGTACGAGGAAGAGGACAGACAGCACGTTCCTCTGATCACATAGTGCGATGTCGTGTGATGGGTGGGAATTTGCAACGCTAGATTTTACGTGACGTTCATTAGAACAAAGGGTTTGTTATGCCGTGTGCGTTTGCTTTGTTTTTTTTTTGTCATCTGTGTACGTTTTTTAAATAGATAATCCCTTTTTAACAGCAGAGACGAGGCTGTGGTCCGTAGTGTTTTTACTTACTATAAACTGCTCCACGTCTCGCTCTATGCCCACGTTCGGCAGGTCAGGCATCATGTGGGACACCACCTTAAAGCCCGCGTCTTTAGCCAGATGAAAAGACTCGCACACGGCTCGCACCGTGTGCCCCCTGTTAAGTAGAAATGATTGCATTAAACGACTAAATGACTTTTATTGGATGGCTGTAGATAGAATCTCTAACGAATGAGACTCATCTGAAATGAATCTACCTCCTCAGTGAAAGTTCACTTCGGTAACTCTGTAAAGGAAATAAAAACACGTTTGACCTGTTGGTGTCACGAGCCACGTCTTCGTAAACGCTCTGCACGCCGATCTCCAGCCTGGTGCAGCCGTACGCCAGCATGTCACTCAGGTGCCTCTTCAGGCAGTAGTCTGGCCGCGTCTCGATGGTGATCCCCACGCACTTAGTGTTACTGCGCTCCGAGTACCTTGACGAAAAGATACAGTACATTCAGCACCTCTGATTGGGGCTATGCGTACTTCTATTGGCTTTTGAATGATGAAACGGGGATCGAGAAGTTCGGCTTTGTTCCACAATTTATCTTAAAGCAAAAAAAAAAAAAAAAAGAAACTATAACCGTACTGATATAATCAAGGCAACTGACTACAACATGTTCTCTCAAGCTTTTTAGCATATTTGTGTAATGAAAATAATGGCAGTAAATCTCATGGCTGGTTTGACTGATTTTCAAATCATTACATTTTAAATCGCAAACCTTTTCGGTTCTATTACACACAGGTTTATTCGATTACTTTAGAATTCACTTAAAGTTTCAATTCACTGAAAAAAAAATCTGATTTCTGGTTAGTTGTACTTCAGAAATCTATGTCTAAACTTCAGACCTATGCCGTGGAGGGGGGGAGGACACAGAGACACACACACACACACACACACACACACACAAAAAAAAAAAAAAAAAAAAAAAAAAAAAAAAAAAATCGACTGCTCGGCTAAAACAAGCCGGAAGGTTCCCTTGTCTCTGAAAACCGCAGACAGCAGGACAGTCATAATGACCTCAAACTGTATAACGAAAAAGTGTGGAGGTGGAACGAATCTTAGATTTTAGGGACAGATTGTTATTCCATATATCGATCATTAGTCGTGACTTTCTCCTGCCATGATTCGGGCCTCATCTTTGAGAATCATTATTTAGATCCAAGATATGGATGTTAATGGTTCAAAATAAGATCTGAAAAAAGAGTCATCTGTCATCATTCTGTCGCACTCCTTCTCTGTTAAATAGAATTTGTCTCTGTCTCTCTCTCTCACACACACACACACACACACACGCGCGCGCGCACGCACATACAGCAGAGATAAGGTCTGCAGCTGAAATCGAACTGTCGCCTCGCTCGACTTTGCCTGATTAACAGCCAGAACAATTACTGCAATCGCGTCATCTTAACAAACCCGCTGATAAAATGTGGTGGGCCAGAAATCCTGAAGACATACTGCTTCCTTTAACCGCCACCCCCGCCGCCTTTACACACACAAACACACACACACACACACACACACACACACACACACTTATGGGCAACTAGAAAATAAATACATAGACAAATGTCTGTAATAAACTAACCCAGGGCCAACAGTGCCAAGCTGCATGCATCTAGCAATTATTTCTTATCACTATGAATCTGATGCCACAGCTGCATCTGAGTCACGACTTCCACTCAAAAAGACGTGTTACGCACATTAATGAAGTAAAAGGGCCACGGAAAACATTTAATAAAAAACAAAACAAAACAAACCCGTTCCAAGCTCTGCCAAAAAAAAGCATGGAGATAAAGCTATTTAATTGAACACTAAGCACCATGCAGCGCTCCGGGTTTTTTCTGTGCTCGGACTAGTTTCACACAATCAAGTGCAAGTCTTCATCTTTCGCTATTTTGGTAACACGTACACCGTGGCTACTTTGCACAGATAAAAGAGGAATTAACCTAGTGGCCGATCGATACTGGCTTTTCAAGGGTACGGAAGAAAGATCGAAGGCGGATAATGCCGTGGATTAAATTCTGGACAAATTAACTTAATGGGAATTCGAAACAAACGAAAACAAAACGGACAATAAAACAAAACGATCCGTTATACATAATATACGTGGTCAGCTTTCCCAAATCAGACCAACAGCTACAGCCAGAGCAAGGAAAAGACAGGAGGCCCCACTGCTTTAGAATGCCTGATCCAACACAGGTAGTGTCCTGGTCTCTATAAACCATCTGCCCTGAGTTTTACACTCGTTTCTGAATTCAGGAAAACATCACTGAGTTGAGAGAGGTGAGGTTATGCTGAAGCACAGCAATGCAGATAAGCAGCAAGTCCACACTTTCTAAAGGAACTTACATTTATATGTAAAATGGTTTCCTATAACCAAATTCCTCTGCAGCTTCTCGGTCCTTTTGAGCGATACAGGATATAAACTGCTGGAGTTCAAGTCTAGCAGCAGCCACATCAACAGTACAACAGTCCTGTGTGGAATGTAGTGCAGTGCCATATCATATCCTCCATGCTATACCGGTTATATACAATTCCTCCCCAGGAGAAGAATTTGTCAACACCGAAACATGTGCATCTCACACGTGGAACGAGAACAAGGACGAGGTAGAAGAAATAATCCCCGTAATATGGAAGTGGTCTGGATACAATCTTTCCATTTGTTTTTCCTGGAGTCAGATTATGAAATCAGTATTGGTACTTGCATTTTCACTCGGATTTTAATTTGTGAATAAAATTCATATTCTATTTTTAGCCTTGATTACAGAGGTAGATGTTGACCTGCTATGGCACTGCCTCCTGTCACACCTCCTCCGGTACCCATAGGATTACCCCACTCGTCCTTCAGCCTTGCCAACATGCCTAGCGCAACCTAAACCATACAGGCATCCCCACTGAGTAAAGCTGGCACCATTAATGCATGCTCAGTGACACTGGTTCCATATGGTTTCCTCCTGTTATGCCTAATACCACTCAGGCATGTTTGCCTAACACAACCAGAGCCATACAGACCTTCCCAGTGAGTAAGGCTATGACCAGCCCCACTGGCACCATTAATGCATGCTTAGTGCCACTTAATTGGTAAAGTTTGGTATTTGATGATGGTCAGGATTAAGTTTGACTTTTTTAGTATCAATATTTGTGTTTGCACGGCTCTGAAGACTGCACGCTGATGATGGCCAAAAAGATAGTGTTGAATGTTAATATTTTAACTATTTAATATCGTGATATACAGTCATGTGAAAAAAAATATATGTACACCCCATGGAAATTGTTGCCATATTTGGAAATAACTGAAATAACTTCTTGTAGGCGTTTTGCATAACTGTCCACCAGTCTCTGACATTGGTTTGCTGGAATTTTGGACCACTCTTCCATGCAATATTCTTTCAGTTGCATGTCTGTTGCCAACACCTCTCTTAATAACATCTGCCCCCAGACCTGCACGCCAGCTTGCACGTCACCCAAGACATTTTCGGCAGCCAAAAGAAAATGGCATAAATCAAACGATCCGACTGACCTAACCAATTATCAAACACTTATCTCCTCCCCCCCGTTATCTCTACTGCTAAAGCCGCATACTACCAATAGAAGACTGTCAGCTCTCCCTACACCCGTACTCTCTTCACAACCTTTTCCTCTTTTCTCTGTCCCCTTCCTACCCCTTCCCCTACCACTCTCACTGCAGATGACGTTGCCACTTTCTTTTCCAACAAGGTTACATCAATCAGGAACCAGTTCTCATCCCCAGACACAGGCTCCTCCTCCATGTAACTCTCAACTGTAACTTCTCATCTCTCTCTCTGAGACTGATGTCTCAAAACTCCTCTTCTATAGCCGTCCTACAACCTGTCCTCTCCCCTATCCCTTCTCACCTTCTTCACACACACACACACACACACACACACACACCCCTTTAACACATCCCCCTCCACAGGCACGTTCTCTACCTCATTTAAGCAGGCCTGGGTTACCCCACTGCTTAAAAAAAAGACAACACTTAACCCTGCTGCTGTTGACAACTACAGACCTGTCTCGCTCCTCCCTATTCTGTCCAAAACCCTCAAAAGAGCTGTTTTTAGTCAACTCTCCACTTTTCTCACACAGAATAACCTCCCGACACCAAGCCGTCTGGTTTCAAAAGCTGTTACTCCACGGAGACTGCTCCGCTTTCTGTCACTGAAGCCTTACAATCAGCAAGATCAACCTCTAGATCATCTGTCCTTATCCTACTCGACCTCTCTGCTGCTTTCGAGACTGTGAATCCTCAGATCTTCCTGTCAACTTTTACTGGTCTAGGCATCACTGGAACAGCTCTGTGCTGGGCGGAATCCTCTCTCTCAGGCAGATCCTTCAAAGTATAGTGGAGGGGACGGGTATCTGAAACTCAGCAACTCACAACTGGGGTTCCCCAGGGGTCAGTTCTGGCTCCACTGCTCTTTTCTACTTGTACTACATCTCTAGGGCCTGTGAGTCTCATGGCTTCTCATATCACCGCTATGCTGAGGACACCCAGCTCTATTTGTCCTTCCAGCCTGAAGATCCATCCGTCTCAGCACACATCTCCGCCTGCCTGTCTGACATCTCGAACTGGATGAGGGAACACCACCTTAAGCAAAACTTGGCAAAAACTGAACTTCTCTTCTTCCCTGCCTGCCCCCCAATCAACCACAACCTTACAGTACAGCTTGGCTCAACCACACTCAAAACAACCAGGAAATCCAGAAACCTTGTTTTTGGAGACTTCTTTTTGCATCAGACAGTCTGCTCTTGGGCTGAATTTGCAGGGACGGCCAGTCCTGGACAAATTAGCAGCTGTTTGAAATCTGTACTATTTGTAGATGATTTTCCTTACAGTGGATTGATGTATTTCAAATAATTTGGAGATCTTTTTAAATCCCTTGCCAGACTTATAGGCATCCCCAACCTTTTTTCTGAAGGCCTTACAGAACTCTTTAGATCTTGGCATGATGACACCACACACCTCAGTAGCAAAGGGGTATAAATCTCACATCCAGACACTAGATGTGAGAGGGGAATAAATAAGACAGCTTCCACCTGCACTTCCTAAGCAGGTTCTAATCACTGGAACCCAATCTTCAACACCTGATTCTAATTTGAAGGTGTGATAAATGTAAGGGTGTACTTACTTTTTCCATGTGACTGACATTTTTTTTTTAAATAAAATGTGAAAATGACAACAAAATGTCAATTTTATGTGTCCTTTCATAAAGTCTATCAACTTTGTTAATTGGCACTGTTTCAAAGAGGATCAAAATGTTTGCTTGTCCAAATATGTATATTAAAAAAAAAAAAAAAAAAAAAAAGTGTACTTATGTTTTCACAAGACTGTAATTTTAAGTCTACATCGCCTATTTCTAGTGGAATGTCACACAACAGTTCTTTTCCACTGGACAGTGCTTGGCAAATTAACCGCAATCCTGCATGTTGTTGCTATTTACACCATCGTACACCCAAGTGCTGAGGTTTTCCTTCTTGCCCTGGTACCATAGGAGCAAAGCCAGAATGGTCCTGAATAATGTCTCTGTCTGTAGTCACTTCTCTAGTGGCACAAACATGTTCAATCCGGCAAAGTCTTTACTCTTTTAAAAAGTGCCTTCAGATTTTTTTTTCTTCAACTTTAGCTTGATTCCTTCTCAAGATCCTGGTAAAACCCACCATATTGAAGTCAGGAATCCCAAATGGCTTCCTATTTCCTTTGATTGTGTCCTACATAGGGTACATGATATTTATCTCAACATCTGAGATTCAGCCACAGCAACATGTTCCTTGTGTTTCTTTTAAATGTTGTCTGATTAAGTTTGTCTTTTCAGTATAGATTAAAGTATTGGCACACGACTGTATTGTGTGTGTGCAACCATTAAGTATACATTGTTTCTTTGGTTTATTTTTTTTTTTTGGTCATAGTTTATATACACACACATATATGCGTTTTTCGTTTTATTCTCAATTGTATCCCCCTTTATTTATCTCTATTATTGTCTGTTATCTAAAATTTTAATTTAGAATATATTTTCTTTACTTACTACTATGACTGTATGATTTTTTTTGTCATCTTTTTTTTCTTGTAACTTTACTCTTGAAACTTTTCTTGTGTCCTTGAGTACCATGAAAGGCGCCTATAAATAATACATACATATTTTTTAAGTCTTTTTTTATAAAGCCATTAAAATAAACTCACTGCCTCATTCTCTGGGGTTTGGCCAGGAGATAGTCCTAGATCCGCATTTGTTGGACAGCTTAGATACTTACAATAGATCTTTTTGAGAACAATAGATACATACACTATAGTTGCCAACACTGATAAAAAGAAAATCCTAGCAGGCAGAGATTTAAAAAAAAAAAAAAAAAAAAAAAAATGTATGTTTGTGGATGACACAGGGTTTTTTCCCCTCCAGGCAACAAAGAAAATAGCTAGGCAGAAATTCGAGGATCCCAATAACCAGCAACTCTGTGGCCAAACTGGGGTAAAGCGACCACAATCTCACCTTGCTGTTCACAAAACTGGGGCTCATGACTTCACAGGGCGAAGTTCACCTAGATAAAGTAGGCATGAAGCAAAAGTAACCACTACTAGATGTAGATATAAGCCTAATTTTCATGTCCCATGTCCTTTCCCCTTTAGTAAATTGCCATTTCTGCCAGGCGAATTTAGTCATGTTCAGTTAGACTGCTGCTTTAGCTAGGAACGAGGAGTTTTCAGGCATCTCCCGTGATAGCGAGAGGTCAAAAATCATAAAGGCTATCACTAAACTGTACATGCGGGCAGCTCTGCTCTTATTATCTAATAATACTTTATGTAAAACCCCATTTGATACACCACCAAAATCCGAGCTCTATTGATACTGATGTACAGTAATCAGAGTGAAACATCTGTAGGCTCTTGTTGGGAAATTAAATAGCAGAGCTGTGAGGCCTCCACACTTCATTGCAGTGTGTCCAAAGTTTTCATGCATGATCTATCTGAAAATACGTCAATTCTAGTAACGATCCAGCTTTTCAGACCAGCAGATTAGTATGAGCTCTAACAACAATATCAGATTGGTGCATATATATATTTTTTTAAATAAAAGCCACAATTTTTTAATGATCTGTTTGAGAAATCGTATGAAGTTGAAGCATATCTGTACATCCTGCTCGCACACCATCACATCACATGCTTCATTTTCCCCCAGATGTTTTGATGACATAATCCAGTTGTTTTTTTTAGTTACTAATGCCTGATATTAACTATATCAATCAGTACCGCCATCTTGGTGTTGTTATAACCAAAGCAAAACACAATAACCGGAACTAAAAGAGCTACAACTGAAAAACCTTCGGAAATCTTTTTCTTTTTATACTGAGAATTTGCTGGTCCGAAAAAAATAAATAAATGGTGGAACGGTCTACCTACACGACATTTTTCTGGACACTTTGGAGCAATTACTCTTTCAGTGTTAGCATAGTTAATTTGTTTTGGCTTTGTAAGACTTCATTATTCTACATTTTATTGACTTGTTGGAAAAATGATGGACTCTTTAGAAACTATAACTTGACACTTCATGATACTTATTGTGTGTCCGTTATATCAGCTCTCGCAGATGTCAAATGAGTGTAAAATACGCCGGTAGCAAAGCCGAAGCAGCTGCACCCATGTTATAAGACTGTCCACAAAAATCTCAAAAAAATATTTTTTTTAATCACTAAGCCATCGTAGCATGTCTAAAATGTTCTGGTGATTCGGTTCCTACTGATTTGTTTATTACGATTTGGAAACAGACAACAAGTGAGCACTACATGAGCTGAGTCAGTCATTAGGACTTGGACAAAACCCGTGATTTTCTCCATTTTCTCTGAGCCAGCACAGCTGTTCTTGTTAGCACAACCTCTCAAAAACCCTATGAATTAGCCTCCTCTTGGCCTTTGACCAACATCCGCCCGCCTCATGACAAGGCGCATTTCCGATAATACTGAACGAAGAGTGTCGTGCTAGTAGGTTACAAAGATTTGTGCATTCCTATGATGGCATATTTCACTGTTCAACTCCACTGAGTCTTCTAAATAAATCCGTAAGACATGCCGAGCACAAATCCAGATTTAAAACACTACAGTGCACTACAAATAAACACAAAAGTAGAAGAATGCATTTGTTTCAGTACCGCTAACATGTGCATAAACCTTTGCTGTATTATGATATTTGGTGTCTCATTACTGACTCGTGAAAGAGCTAAGGATTATCCAAACACGCCTCCAAAATTCCCCTCTGTATTCACTAAGCCAACACTGCTCCATTATTCTCAGCACATAATGCCCTCTGGTGGCATTAAACTCCTTACAGTCTGAGTCAGGAGTGGTACTGAGAGTGGCCCAATTCTGTCACTCACACATACACACACTCGTACCTGACGGCCTCGGCTACGTTGTTGGACGTGTGTCCTGACAGTGCATCGTGCAGGTTCCGGATGAAGTAATCTCTGTAGTCCTCAGGCAGAGCCATGAATGTGCCGCCCATCACAATAAACTCCACCTTATCCACGCTGTGGCCCAGCTGCTTCAGCTACACACAGTTATAATGTAGTAAAAAAACATCTAAAGTAACGGCCATAATTTGTATTTCTCTGTTACATGAATGACAATAAACATAAAAAAGCACAAATCAGCACAATCGTGGAAAAACAAAAAAACGCTTCATCCCTCCTGCAAATACCACTCTTCACTTTAATAGGAACACCTGCACCCTTGCACTTTTATGCAATTATCTAATCAATGCATTAACTCATGCAGATATAGGTCATGAGTTTCAGTTAATCTTCAGCTGATGAATAAAATGTGGTGATATTGACTTTGGTGGTGCCGGGAGGGCAGAGTTTGAGTATTTCAGAACAAGCAGTAGTAGTGGCTCAGTGGTTAAGGTGTTGGTCTAGTGCTCAGAAGGTCATGAGTTCAAATCCAAGCACTGCCAAGCTCTGCCATTGTTTCGCCCTTGAGCAACGCCCTTAATTGCTCAGATGTATGAATGAGATAAATATAAGTCGCTCTGGATAAGGGCAAATACCATAAATGATATACATAATACGTAGATTTATTTTTTTTTGCCATTTTCGGCCGAATAATTTCGGTTGCCGAACATTCGCGGCATCCCTGCTTCTGAATGACTTACTATAATAACGTTAAAAAACCCCAAAACAAAACAAAAAAAGTCTTGTTGCTAAAAAACTAATCTTTTCACTTTGTCCATAGGGTATGCAAACTTTTGCACTGGCCTGTACTCAAACATACATAAGTAACAATAAGAAGACGGGGTAGATGGAAGGTCCCTCACCTGTTCCACCCTGTGTCTTGTCTGTAAGTAGGGATCATAGCGTGCTCGGATGGCCCTCATAGACGTTGGCTAGGAAAGAGACAATGACACAAAACATCACAAAGAATCACACTGTACACAAAAGCATGATTATGGAGGACAGTGTGAGACCACATCATTACCTCATAGCCTGTGTAAGACTGTGTCGAATATTCAAAATCAGAGTCAGGTCCACCTGGACAGTATCTGTTAACGTGAGCAGGAAAAAGCACTAAAATCAGTCAAAGTGAGACAAATGATGAAGTACACAAAGCCAATGAACAAATCTTAAAGCCGTGCTTTCCAATAACGACTTGAACTATTCAAATGAGACTGTTTAACATTAAAAGAGCTGCAGGAATATCTAAGCACTGGTCATTCCCTGCATGCAACAACAATCTCATGTTCATACCTGGCCTGTAGGGTAGGGTGGCTAGTAGAAATCCCTTTGCAGGCCTAACTAAATCACCCCAAACCATGTGGAAAAACGTGTCTGAAGAGACCAAGGCAACACTTTTTGGGCATAATTCTAAAAGATATGTTTGGCACAAAAATAAGACAAGCTTATCGTCTAAAGAACACCATATCCACAGTGAAGCATGGTGGTGGCAGCATCATGCTGTGGAGCTACTTCTCTTCAGCTGGGACTGAGGCTCTAGTCTAGATAGAGGGAATCACTAGGGCTGGGACGACGCGCTTATCTCCCGAATCAATATTATAAAAACTAATTTCAGGGAGATGGCTTCACCACCCCCCACAATCCCATCTGGCAGTCTCAAGGCTAATAGCTAAATGTGATATTAAAATATGTACTTGGACATATGTAACATACTTAATATGTACTATTTTTTTTAATCAACTCATGTTTTTTGTTTTTATTCTATTAAAACTTTAAGCAAGTCTACAGGGAGTCTGGCCTCATCATGTAGGACATCAATAAAATAGCTCCTTTATTGCCAGCTAGCTAGCCAGCTATTTTAAATAACATTAGCTATGCTAATGAATGAATGACACCTGTTAAACTCACCTCAACACGTCTTTTACAATCATTGAACCCACCATGGGCGATCAAAAAGTCGCTGTTGCAAACAGCAAAACAATTTTTGAGCCCTATTAAGCAGGGGTACACTTTAGTGTAGTCTGGGGTGACGTGGGTTTTGTATTTTTTTTTGGAACTACAGTGGTACACTGAACTGGTAGATGAACTGGAGAGAGAGAGAGAGAGAGAGAGAGAGAGAGAGGTCGACTGTAAGGCCCGGCCACAGAGAAAACTGATTGGTCTCTCTTTCTGCTAACTAGACCTATAAGTATACGCTCTCAGTCAGTCATTCTCGCTAAGTCTTCTCACTCGTTCTCTCGGTGTCTGCAGAGCCCGTCTACGATTAGAAATATTCTGGTCTCTTGCTCACTGTCTCAAAAAAAAAAAAAAAAAAACGATTTCCAGTATATTGTGTAAAATTTGCGGGTGTCAGGGAGCCGCTATCAATATGAGGGAGACTTTCTGAACTTCTCGCGTCTGGTTGAAAGGGATATGACGTCACATAACAACAAATACATTTCACCCGCTGCTGGAAATAAAAAATATTTTTAAAAATCACGATAGTTAAGTGAATCGATTTTCCCCCCACCCCAAGGAATCACTGATCGCTCCAAATACTAGTGCGTTTTGGCACAAAACCTGCCGGCCTCTGTTAGCAGCTGAAGATAAGAAGAAAATATTTCGGCTTCCAGCACCATAACGACCCAAAGCACAAATCCAAATCAATAAAGTAACGGCTTCGGAAAAAGATGATCAATGCTTTGGAATGATCCGTCAGAGCTCAGGTCTAAATCCGATCATAAAAGCCTGCAGAATGACTTGAGGAGGGCTGTGTACAGGAGATCCCCTCACAATCGGAGAGATCTGGAGCATTCTTGGCAAGGAAAGTAGAGTGGAATAAAAATCGGCAAATCAAGAATCAAAGTTGTTAGACTCTAGCGCTGTATTACTAGCAAAAAGTGATTTAACAAAGTATTAGTTAAGGGGTGTGCATACTTATACAACCAGGTTGTAAGTTTTTGTTTTCTTTATGTTAAATTGTGAATACTGCTTTAATCACGTTAAAAGTGGGAACACATCTGAAATGATTTATCTTGGGTTCATGCAATTTAAACAGGGGTGTGTAAACTTTTTATATCTACTGTACACCTACTTACACACAAATGTTTCCTGTGAAGCTGATGTGAGGACAGCGATGGGGCTTGCACATCACAGCAACGACAGCGATCTAAACGGAGAAGTGAAAATATACAGTGGTTCATTTCAAAATACGACCTTTTAACTTGGACGTTCTTGGACTTATGAAAACCTCAATAAATGCTCAAAAAAAAAGATTTGAACCTTGTCTGAGGTGCAAAAAATGCTACTTTGATATGACCAAATGTGACGGATACAGATGATCCGAGTGAATAATAACGCAGCAAACATAGTTGCAGCTCATCCATGATTGGATGGATTCAGAAAATAACACAGACACCAATCCACTACCGGTGTTTGAGGCCAGTATCAGCCTCTTAACTGACTGGAACATTAATACTTCACGCATCTGTTCTGAATATTCACGAGATTAGTTATGTAAATATATATACAAGTCACTTTTTTCCCGCTAACATGGATTGGAGAAAACAGAGTAAGGAATCTTAGACCAGTGGTTCTCAACCTTTTGTGAGCTCCGGACCCTGAGCATATTTCGAATAATCCACAAGGACCCCCTCACACCACAACAATTATAGGCTATATATTTAACAGTCATTTCTATAGAAGTTACTTTATTTTATTAATATTTAACATTGATAATATTAACAGTAGACATTTAAAATATCCAACTGTGATCCTTGGAGAAATGTTGGCACTTTAACCCGCTTCCTTGTTGTGTGTGTAGTGGTAAAATGCCCTTGTATCCTCTTCCAGACAGATTCATTAAAGCTCTGGTTGTTTTTCATTATTATTGCCCTAACAGTGGATATGGGCATTTGCACACAGCTATTTTTATAGCCATCGCATGATTTTATGAACGTTACAACGCTTCTGTCTCATTTACGTTGTGTATTCCCTAATCTTCCCATTGCTGAACGCCTAGAGGAATCTGGCCTCTGAGTCATAAGACATGGATGCCTGCTTAAGAAAAAAAAAAAATACAAATAGAAACCTTCAGTTACATTTTGTTCATAAGAATTTCTCAGGGTATCAATAATTTGACATTTTGTTACAAAGGATATTTTTCCTAAAGGGATTTTTTTTCTTTAATTCTTAGAATATACATTTCTCTCTATTCTGTGTAGTTAAGCTAATTAGCCACAAAAACATTTTTAATAACTTTTTTTTACCCATCGTTAAGAGAGGTGCTAATAATTCTGGAGTCTCTGTATACACTTTGATTAAGTCATAAACTCTGTGTTAACTCTAGTAAAAGGAAAGCGTACCCCACTGGCTGTGCGAATGGGTTTGGCTTTCAGTTTTGGCACGAGTGCTCGTCGGTACTGGGGTGGCACCGCGGCGATGATGTCTACTAGCCGTGGTTGTGCTGAGAGGCCATACTTCGCCGAGGTCTTTGTCTTCAACCTGAAAATGAGGAACAGATCGTTTGGTTCTGCGTTAACTCGGTTAGAAGGAGAGCATAGACTTTGTTAGTTACCTACTGATAGAGATGGATTTGGTGTCAGCTTGTGACAAACCTTTATTCCTGCATTAACTAACTTTGCTGAGACAAATGCATTATTGTTTCTATAGCAACAACTCATACACAGTGACTTGTATGGAAGCGACGAATAATAAACAGTTAAAAACTAATAATAAAATAATTGTATTTTTTTTAATGTGCTGTTGTTTAACAAAGTAAAGCATACAGTGATTGATGTGGTGAACTTTATGTCAGGAGACATTTATTTAACATTTCCCAGCATGGGAGAGTCTTGATGACAGAGGCGTTTACACTACAATATCTGCATTTTTTTTGAGAGAGAGAGAGAGAGAGAAAGATAGAGAGTGAATTACAGTTTATTGCAGCTATAGCATAAGTGAGAACAGGAACCGACTTGTTTCTCAGACATTCCACAACATTAAATACAACTATAAACCGTTAAAATGTGTGATGTGTCGCTCGTTAATAAATTAAACATTCTAATCGTTGGCAAATCGATGTGGTATAAGCAGAATAACACACTCCAGACCGTGCCGTTATACCGTACGAATGTACTTCTGGTTTGGGGTGTAGTAGTGACTCCGCTCCATTATTTGCTTACAACAGCACAGTCTGTTGTGTGTTATTCCTTTACATAACACGTGGCTACTTTCTCAAAAACACTTTATCTTAATGTAAACAAATAAGCATAATGTAGATATAGTAACGGTTCTTGTTTGAACCAGTTTTGTTTATCATCATCTTGGTCAAAATCCTCTTCACATGTGAGCAGAAGGTCAGAGTCTTATGAATATTCAGCATGGTGTTATTGGCTGTACCAATCATTTCCATCCATCCATCCATACCCCTTATCTTACACAGGGTTGCGGGGAGCCTGGAGCCTATTTCAGGGGACTCAGGCACAAGGCGCACGGAATGGGGGGGACGGGGGTGGACCCTGGACTCATCACAGGGCACAATCACTCACACACACTCACACACACACCCATTCACACACTACGGACAGTTTAGAACTGCCAATCAGCCTACAATGCATGTCTCTGGATTGAGGGAGGAAACCAGAGTGTTTGGAGGAAAACCCCAAAGCACTGGGAGAACATTGAAGCTCCACGTACACAGGGTGGAAGCAGGATTCAAACCCCCAACCCCAGAGGTGCTCTGTTTAATTCTATATAACTACATATAATCACTAGGCTCTCATTCTCTCTCTCTTTCTCTCTCTTCTACTTCTTCTTCAGGAGAAATATTTGCTTCTCTTCTTCTTGGAATAAACTCTGACTTGTGATTTCATTTTAGGACTCTGCATGCCACATTTTTTTGGACTTCACTTACTTGTTAAGGTTGATATCTTTCCCCTGCTCATGAGCCTCAACCAACTGTTTGATGACGTCTGCAATTGTCATCATCATCAGTTCAGCCCGGCTCAGGTCACCTGATGAGGTCAGAGACACCGGTAACGTCATTATTGAAACCATGAAACTTAGTGGTATTTTCATCCAGCCAGCCACTGATCCAGTGACAACGAAGGGCTTCCCACTACATCATTTAAAATAATTA
>JANDJT010000148.1:7711607-7730417 GCA_024331685.1 Stegophilus panzeri
GAAGCATGAACTAATCATTTACTTTAACAACAACTGCAAAACTTCCATTAGCTAGCCAGTTAGTTTTTTTTTTTCGACTTTCAGGATCACTTACTCTTCTTTTTCGGCTTTCCCATCTTGACTACAGCTCACATGTAGGTAAAGCTCGCTGTACTTTGTTTTGTTTTGTTTTGTTTCAAACAAAAATGCTAACTAGCTGTACATGGGTCTACATAAACAGAGCTAGCATGCAAGCGTCAACATACTTAATGCCGCTAAGCAACGGGAAGTGTCGCAAAATGCTGCACTCACGACAGTTTAACGCTCCCTAGTGGCAGATCCGAAGAAAGTTTTGAATCCTGCTCAGTCCTTGTTATT
Organism: Stegophilus panzeri; assembly: GCA_024331685.1. Lineage (NCBI taxonomy): Eukaryota > Metazoa > Chordata > Actinopteri > Siluriformes > Trichomycteridae > Stegophilus > Stegophilus panzeri. The sequence continues at coordinate 7,711,965 of JANDJT010000148.1, forward strand.
AATAATTATATAACAATTCTGTGAGGTGATCCCTGTTTAGTTTTCACATATATTTTAATGAGCATGTGTTCAAGACACGTACAGACCATTTTTATATTATAAACAGCAGTGCATTGTACATTCTGTATATCAGGCCAATGCCTGCATCCCAGTGAAAAGTGTAATATAGAGCAATTTGGGATAGCTTGTTAATTAACATGTCAACAAACCCATTATTTTATTCAGTTTCCTTCTAAGATGTTAATCAGTTTAATGATAGTTTCCCCCCATTATATGATATGAGGAACCAATGTTCTGAAATGACCCAAATGTATTATTATTATTATTATTATTATTATTATTATTATTTATATATGGAACCAGCAATTTTTCTTTCTTTTTTCATTCTTTTGCTCCTTCAGTATACTCACATACCCAAATGGGAATGGTATACGGTAAAATGTGTTTCAGTATATTCATTCATTCATCTTTAGTAATTGATTCATCTTGGCCAGAGTGTCGTGGATCGTGGATCCGGAGTCTATCCCGGGAACACTGTGTGCAAGGCAGGAGCTAAACCTGGATGAGATGCCAGTCCACCACAGGGTACCATGCACCCAACCAGGGTTTAAATAAAATGACACAGACCCCCTTTTTGATTTAAGCTCATCAAACTTTAGGCAGGTGGCATGGTGGTTCAGTGGGTAGCACTAGTGCCTCACAACTCCAGGGTCCATGCTTTACTCCTCAGCATGGTTTACTGTCTTGTATGTTCTCCCCATGTTCACGTGAGCTTCCTCTAGGTTCTCCAGTTTCCTCCCACTTTCCAAAAAAAATACAGGTAGGCGTACTAGCTAAGCTAAATTGCCCTTAGGTGTGAGTGAGTGAATGTGTGTTCACGTTGACCTGGGGTGAATTCTCCTACATTGTGCCCAATGTTGCTGGGATAAACTCTGGATCAATGTGACCCTGCTAAGGATAAAGCAGATACTGAAGACAAATGATAGAATTAATGATATAAATGATAGAAAGAATGATAGGTCTGTTTTGGTTTTTCAGCCTAATAATGGCATCCTTCACTTGCATCAACATTTCAATGGGCTGCATATTGAGAGTTCCCATGAACAGCTACCAAATGCAAATTCAATACTTAGAATCAACTCCAATCCTCCAAACCCCTTGAATTAAAGCTGAAAGTCTAAACTTCGATCACATCTTGATTACTTCATTCCAGATCCACCGTGGTGGTGTACAGCGGCAAAATGACCAAAATTGTGTCGATGTCCAAATACTTATGCACCCAACTGTATTTATTAGTTGGACCCATATCAGAATTTCATTCCTGACCTCTTCGCCCACAGAAGTAACTTCAGTTCAAGGTGGCATTGTTTATGCTTGTTTGAAGTTAATTAAGGTTTGTATGAAACTAGTCAATTAGAACTACAACTAGGCCTAACAATTATAATGCCTTAATTAGAGGTTTGTCATCACCAGATACGTCCGTGGCTATGTTAGAGACCCCTGAGATAGAACCACAAGTCTACAGTAGTGCATGCCAAAAACATCCGCCCTTCCAGGTTGCCATGGAGCAGATGCGTCATAACATAACTATTTCAGTCAGTGGAAAAAAAAAAAAAAAAAACAGACTTTGCATTTCAAATCAGTCCCAAAGTCTATGACTTGACTTACCAGTCTATGTTATCAGTATAAGACAGAAACCATAATGTAAACAGCAACATAGTAGTAGTAGAAATAGTAAAAGTAGCAGAAGTAGTAAAAGTAGTAGTAGTAGAAAAAGTAGTAGTAGAAGTAATAGAAGTAGTAAAGTAGAAGTTTATTAAAAGTAGTTGTAGTAATAGTAGTAGTGGATTATTATTATTATTAGTAGTAGTAGTAGTAGTGGAATATTTTTATTATCATTAGTAGTACTAGTAGCAGGAGCAGTAGTAGTATTAATATTAGTAGTAGTAAAAGTAGTAATAGTAGCTAGAAGTAGTATTAGTAATAGAAGTAGTAGAAGTGTATAGGCTACATTCATATGAAACAGTCTGAGGTTATATGGCTATAACTTTCTCGGAATACAGCACACCAGCTTGGCAGCTCATAATTAAAAGTATGCTAGTCTATACGCTTATTTTTACATTGGTTATATGCCTCGGGAGTATTGTGGACTTGTGGGAGTACTAAGACTTTCACCCAGTAAACAAAGCAAAAACATCCACTGTTGAAGTCCAGCTGGAGTTAAAAATGAACAGTGAAAGAGTTAATGTAGCCTGGTGTTGTAACCCGACACTGGAGGAAGTAGTAAAGCGTTTAGGCGACTCGAAGAGAATTTGTTTGTTTAGTAGGGTGTGTCTCTGTCTCCTTAGATACACACACAGCCAGCTAAAGACTGTACGTTAACCCTGCCTGTTTTTACTACCCTCAACAGTCGTGTTTAATAATCAATAAATCCATCTTAGATGACACTTTTAGATATTAGCATCTAGCTAACGGATGAATTGATGTTCCTCCTGACGAGGACGTTATATCAAGTCGCCTGCAGTCTTCACAAACCCTCCGCGGTTTTGGTCGTGTTTTTGAGTCAGGACATTCCTGTTTGTTACAGTGGCTGGAATGTATCAAGCCGTGAGGAAGGTATTTTTTACCGAGGCTCGGTGTCTGAACGACGGCACGAGCAAGAGCTTCGAGGCGCTTTTTGAGAAGTTGGATGTGAATAAGGATGGGAAGGTGGACATTGCGGAGCTGCGGGCAGGCCTGGCCTCCATGGGCTTCTCTCTGGGGTCGGACGCGGCTCAGGTAAACTCCTTAAAAAAAAAAAAACCTATACTGTAAATTCAAAACGGTTACTTTTTACTTTTGGTTCAGTCACACTGTGTGCGCCATAGTTATTATCAGTCATTTTGCCTTCTACCGTCCATCATAGCCCGCGTTCAGCTTGACTAACAGACTTCAGACTGGGAATGAAAAACTAACTTCACTACTTTTTTTTGCTTTAGCAGAAACAAACAAAAAGTTGCATTAACCCTGCTTACTGGGGATAATAACGCCCGCAGAGTAATCAATAAAACCCTTCACACCAGGGAAGTAGGATATGTATTAGTGTCACAGTCTCTACGTTTTATATTTCGTCATAAAGATTGACGAAATACGCATTTCTGTTCTGAAATACAGAAGAGACTGCTGATGCTTGTGCACCCAGAACTGCATACGAGGCAGGACAGACATCTGGATTAGTGTAAAACCTGAAGGGTGAGGTGTGTCAGGAATGAAAGACACACCTCCTATGTTATAGCAAACCCTCTCCTTCACCTCAGATCCTCTCTGAGACACACACTCACCTGGCTCCCCTTCACCTCAGATCCTCTCTGAGACACACACTCACCTGGCTCTCCTTCACCTCAGATCCTCTCTGAGAGGAGATCTGTTGCAAAAAAGTGTGTGGAAGCAGTAAAGAAATGTACGGACAGGTTTGTAGCTGTCAGGTGATTGAGGGAGAGCTGGCTAGGTGGGTGGGAATTAGCCAGACCAAATTGGGGAGAAAATGGAGGGAAAGCTTGATTTCTAGTTTAAAAGCTCTGTTTATAGATGTATAAAGTTTCAACGGGAAAGAAGTTGTCGTTTTGTTGATCAGCATCATCCACATCAGGTAAAAGTGGTACTGCGTCGCCTCTGTTCTCGACTGATCATTGTTGGCGCTTATGTAGGTAGGGAAATAATTGTTGATTCGTTCAGTCAGTTCTGTTGACGTTTAATTTTTTTTAATTAATTTGATTGTATCCAGGCTGCCTCACATATACAGTGGAGCAGTAAGATATGTGAAGATATGAAATTGAAGTTCATCTGGACTCAATTGAGCACTGTAATATTTATATCCAGCACAGTAGATTCTGCCATGTTCTCAACCAATGAAAAGCTTTTGAAAGATTTTTTTCAGTGAATGTCCTTCAGTGTGAGAAAAGTAGAACGTAATATTTTGTTCGATGCTTTCTCTTTGCAAAACACTATAATCATTATAATGATCAGGAATAACGATTTTAAACTATTTAGCAGTCCTTGATAAATGACCAGGCGGATAAGCGTGCATGTTAAAGAGTTGTGTTTTAATATAAAGGCTACGTTTAAGACTGCTGATGGAAGCCTAACAAAAAAACAAAGGCACACAGTTTAAAACCTGGTTCTTGTTAACTTAATTATTCCAAAACATCGAAGCAAAGCTCTTACATGAAGGCTATGAGGCTAAATGAGGTTTTTTTTTTTTCTTTTCTTCTTCTCTCTTGTACCAGAAAATCGTTTCTTCTGGAGACTCGGATAAAGACGAGCAGCTTGACTTTTTAGAGTTTTCCAACTACCTGAAGGAACATGAGAAAAAGCTGAATCTGACTTTCAAGAGTCTAGATAAAAACAATGACGGTAAGATTTCAGTGCAGTTTTATTTTTTCTCCTCCTCGTGAAACTTTTCATTCAGCTAGTTCAACTTGTGTGTGAAACGTAGGGCCGATTAATCTACGATTATCTCATCCTGTAGCTGTCTCATTCTTTTATATTTAAGGTCTAGAAACATTTTTTTTTTATTTTGACCTGTAGATTATTATTATTTATGTTAAAATAACGATGCAACATTATCATAAATGGGAGTAGAGATTACTGTTTAATTCTTTAAGATGACATTTTATTATTATTTTGAGTAGTTACATAACTAACAGTCCTCTCTTGATAGCTGATTCACCACTTTATTTATTTAATTTTTTTTGCTCCTCTGTTCATTGTACTTGAGATCAGCAAGTCCAATAGTATAAATTTAAGATATGGTCTGTAGGCAAATTGTATATTTAATACATTTAACTTAAATTTGATTTGATTGGTTTGTCTGGCACTGCCCAGGTTCACTCCAGGGACACAATTTCCAGCCTGTCACGTAAAGCCACGAGTCTTTTAAACCATTATTTAAAATGATGCATAGAATATCTAATGGATATCACATTTAAACTACAGCATGTCTTTAAAGACACAGCATTGTCCAAAATGTTATGTTTTGTATTATGTTATGTATTGTCCAATAACCTTCAATAAGTAGGATGTGTATTGTAAATTTAACATACCAGTTCTTCATAATAAGTTGGCCTTGTGTTTCAGAAGGTTTTTGTGATGCAAAAATATGAAACCAAAGTAATTCATGTCAGATCTTTTTTTTCCACCTTGTGTGATATAGCCACTAACAAAACCCAGTGAAAGACACATTTTAGGGTAGGAAAACGCTTACAATAACGTGTTTGCTAAAGCATGTACATGCATGTAACTGGGTTAAACGAACTGAAATTAGGTAAACTAGCACATTAATTTAAGCATGGCTTGTCTGAATGTGATTCCCAGTGATATCATTGAATTGAATATTAATTTGAAGGAAACAAAGCAACCCCATGTTTGGAAACCCCTGCTGTAGGAGATGAATGGAGGTTCCTTAAAAAGGGAAGCTGTCTGAGGTTCATCCTGGAGAAGTTTTAAAGATAATATCCATCACTTTTTTATTAGTGGGATGATAAGTGAGCACCAAAGGATTTCTCCTTATCCTAGCAGTGGAATGTGAGCGCTATAATGATCTGTGACATTCTTAGGGAATCCACAGTTGTAAAAAAAATAATAAATAAATAGTAATTAAAAATTTTCTTACTTCTCTGAAAAAAAGTCTTCATTTTTACTGCCAGTGTGTTAAAGTCTCATCAGCTGTGAATAAGGAATGACATTTTTGCAGAGCTTTGGATATGAGAGTCTGTCAGTTTGTAACAGATGGTGGTTTTCAAGGTTGAGTTTGTTGTTTAAGCAATACTATATGTATTTTCCACGGCTGGGCGAAATGTAGAGAAGAATGAAATAAAACGTTGGAGCTCCTCAACTGTGCAGTTAGCAATTCCAAAGATGTCATCGATGTACCTACGAAATATTCTGGGGTGTATGTCCAATAAATTGTTTTAAAGGACTTTTGCTTGATAAATCCATGAAGAGGGTATAGGAGGGTCTCATTTTAGATTTTAGCTGTTCGGTTTTTCATGAAATGGTCTGACCTTGGACTGAATTTGCTGGGACACACACTCATTGGAAAGTTGGCACCTGTCTTGAAGGCTCTCCATTTGTAAACAATCCTTCTCACTGTAGAATGGTGAATTTCAAGTGAATTGTTTGGAGATTGCCTTATAACCCTTCCCAAATAGATGAGCAGCAACAGTTGCTTCTCTGAGGTCATGGCTGATGTCCTTTCTTCTTGGCACGATGTAGACACACCTGAATGCTCCAGAACACCAAACTGCCAAAAGTTCTGCTTTTATAGAAGTAGTCACACTTTTTAATGATTAACTAATCTTGTGCATTTCATTAGTAACAACTGGCTGCTAATTATGCTCTTAATGACTGTGTAAGTAGGAAGGGTGTACTTAATTTTTTCCCATCTGGTTTCTAAACGTTGGTTTACTTTTTGGGACAAAATTACAATATATTGAAATCTGTTATGTTTTTTTTTGTTTGTTTGTTTTTTTTTTGTAGTTGTTGTCACCTGAGATCATTTGTTTGTTTATAGAAGTTGGTGAGGACCACACAACTGTTATTTAGGCCCTGATAAATAAATTTAAAAAAACCAAAGACTTGAAGGAGGGTGTACTTTCTTTATCTCTTGTTGTTAATGTTCCGTTCTGTTCATTTTCTCCACAGGACGCATTGATTGCTCAGAGATTCAACAGGCATTTAAAGAGCTGGGTATGAACATATCGAAGGAAAAAGCCGAAAAAGTTCTTCAAAGGTAGTGATGAAACTAAAACTCACATGAACATTATCACAGAGTAACAGTGCTCCATGTGTCAGCTTCATTGTCCTGAAAAAAGACCGCTAGCAAACATTCTGTGCAAATCTAAATGAAAAGATTTTTTATTATTATTATTATTTCTTTGAGGGCTTTTGCTCTTTTGCTGACACTGTAACAGTGCGAAGGTCATGACTCAGTCAGCCTCTTCAGTGAAAGTGTATGCTGCTTGAGGGCTCGAGTAAGTGATAAGCCATAAGCCGGATCCAAAATCACAAATACTGGCAAGTGGGGAAATATTTCGAGCAATTCAATAAGGCAAGAAAAAAGCCAAACGTATTTATGTGTGGTTGGCATCATTGTAGCCTGTAATCCCATTTATCTTCGCTCTGTCATTGCCCTGAGCATATGTGCAGTCACAGAGATATAAAGTGAATTATCTGGGATTGAGTTGTAAACTAGGTTGAGATTTGAGACAAGAGTCAAATGTCCAGGAGGAACACAACGCAGCAGAAATGATTTCAAGTGATATTCAAAGTTCCGTTTTTGAGAACTTTTAACACCTCGAACTATGTTATAAAAGTTCAGTTTTCCTAAAGATCTTCTTTTAAACAAGTTTCACAGTATATAACCTTCGTCTTCAGTAACCTACAGTAATCTGCTGTCCACCGTATACACTCTATGCCCAAAAGTATGTGGACACCTACATGAGCTTGTTCAACATCGCATTCCAAACCCATAGGGATTAATATGAAGTTGGCCCCACCTTCGTGATTATAACAGCCTTCACTCTTCTGGGAAGGTTTTCTACATTTTGGAGGACATCTGTGGGAATCTGTGCCCATTCAGTCAAAGCAGCATTAGTGAGCTCAGGGATTGGTGTTGGACGAGAAGGCCTGGTTCGCTCTCTACATTCCAATTCATCCCAAAGGCTTTTAGAGGGGTTGAGGTCAGGACTGTGTGCAAGACACTGGAGTTCCTCCACAACAAACCATGTGTTTATGGGCCTTGCTTTGTGCACAGGAACAAGAAAGGGCCTTCCCCAAAGTTTTGCCACAAAGTTTGGAAGCATACAGTTGTCTAAAATGTCTTTGTATGCTGTAGCATTAACATTACCCTTCACTGGAACTGAGAAATAGCCCTAGACTGTTCTCACTCCTCCACCAAGACTCCACCAAACCGTTTCCACTGTTCTCCTGGTATCTGCCAAACCCAAATTCGTCCGTCTGACTGCTAGATAGTAAAGCATTATTGATCACACCAGAGAATACGTTTGCACTGCTCCAGAGTCCAGTGGCGATGCGCTTTACAACCCTACAGCCGACGCTTCGCATTGCACATAATGATCTTAGGTTTTTGTGCACCCGCTTGGCTATGGGAACTGATTTCATGGGGCTCCGACACACAGTTCTTGTTCTGATGTTACTCCCAGAGGTAGTTTGGAACTCTGTAGTTAGCGAAGCAACATAGGATAGGCGATTTTTACACACTATGAGCCTCAGCACTCGGTGGGCCGGCTCTGTGTTTGTAGCTGAGCTGGTGTTGCTCCTGGACATTTTCATTTCACAATACTAGCACTTACAGTTGACTGGGGCAGATCTAGCAGGGCAGAAGATTCACAAACTGACTTGTGGCAAATCTAATGACAGTGAGATGTTTAAAATCACTGAGCTCCTTTTATGCTCCTGTTAGGAATGGGTGTGTCTGAAACACCTGAACTCAATCGTTAGAAGGGGGGCACATACACTTGACCATGTATATTGTTTCACAATATTTGTGTGTACTTTACTGCTTTGAGTATGATTTATGTTGTGAGGTGTTTAACATGTATAATAGGAATGACTGATGAAAATAGGGCCTTGTCTGTTCCAGTGTTAGTGTTGCTTATCTAAAACATGTGATGTTAAACTTCTTATATTGCATTGTTTTAAGAATATAAGCATGTCCAGATGTACAGGGACAACTCTGATCTCTGTTCTTTCCCTTTCAGCATTGACGTGGATGGCACTATGACAGTTGAATGGAATGAATGGAGGGAGCACTTCCTCTTCAACCCAGCCACCGACCTGGAAGAGATCATACGCTACTGGAAACACTCTACTGTAAGCACCTCACACACTTTTCCTGAGCGATCGAAACAGATTCAGTCGTGGGGCATGAGTATTAGATAACGAGTTGTTTTTTTAAAAACTGAATTTGTCCTTCGGACCCAAGAAACAGTTAGGATGGGAATGAACAAGGAACACACACGGACAAGTGGCCTCCTGAGCAACTTCGCCTGCCGTTTTATAACCCTGTTGAATTTAATGGGAAAAGGACTGAGAGAGAGAGAACAAGAGAATGAAAGAAATCAGGACAGATAGACCTTCTTTTAAGAGGTGTGAGATTGTAGCGTGTTTAATTGGCTTCACTTAGCACATCGTTCTACTGTACGCGGTGCATCTACAAGGATTTGATTATCATTTAAAATAGTGTGTCTTATGGTATTTGAGCAATTTACGTGCACCGAAATACTCTTACGCAGTAGAACTCATCGAGTTAACCTTCGCGTGAGCCCACCCTAATTATGTAGGCATGATTTTAATTCAATTTCCAGCCAAACCTGCCAGTCTTACTGTGTAAAATATTCAGATAGACTGCTATAGACAGGCACTAAGTAAGTCTGTGCAAAGATTGTGCAAGTGTTACAGCAGAATTACATAAGACCATTGATTACATAAAGGCACAGGCAGAGAGATTAGGATGAGCGTTGCAGTGAAAGTTAAATATTCATTAAAGGTGTGGTTATTGTGGTCATTAGTAAGACTAACTGTAGTATTGTGATAGAGAGTTTGGCCTTTGGCTGTGCGTAGCGTATGGGTCGATCTCGGAGATGGATGGGGTGAAATGTCATAGTTCAAAGGTGAACGATTAGGGTGCAAGTCTTACAACACCATTCTATTTAACACAAGAGCTCTAACAACGCTCCAAACTAACATAAGTTTCGTAGTGCTCCAGTAAGCAATAAAACCTCAATATTAATGTGAACATGTTTTTTAATCTATAGGTTTTTAATTAAGGAAAAAGCGACACATTGTACTTGTACATAAAATTGTGAATTCTCAAGACAGTCATGCGGAGTTGTCTCATTGAAGAGAAATGTAGCAGCAGCGCTATAAGCAGGAAATGCACACACGCGTACACACACACACACACACACACACGCAAGGCTTCATAGTTACCTTCATTATGAGTTTTCAAAATTCATGCATTGATTTAAACGTTTGAAAACCATTCGAGTCAGAATGCGGCCACTCTGTTGAACAACCAATTTAATTAACTTGAGAACTTAAGAATAGCAAGTCGAGCACTAATAAGCAGTATGATTACTTGTATGTTTCCTTTATTGAGTTTTGCAGATGCCTACAGTCGAGTAGTGTTGCTCTGATTGACAGTAATTAATGTCAGGTCTCTCACCCAGAGAGTAAGGCCAGTTTTATTCTCTTGGACTCCTAGCCACAGGTGGGTGTGGCATCATCGGGATTTGAACACACAATCTCCTGAACAAAAGTTTCTGTTGTGTCAGTCAGGAACCAACATTATTTTTTCTTTTTTAATATCCTCTCCCGGACTCCCATGCTACACGTTTTGGCGTTGTCATTGATTTGCTGATCATGGCTTCGATGCGCTATATACAGTACACTATATGGCCAAGAGTTTATGGACACCTGACCAATTACCCAATCAGGTGCTTTTGGAACATCCCATTCCAAGAGCATTAGTGAGGTCAGGTACTGATGTTGTGTGAGGAGGTCTGGGGTGCATTCGGTGTTCCAGTTCATCCCAAAGGTGTTCAGTGGGGTTGGGGTCAGAGCTCTGTGCAGGACACTCGAGTTCTTCCACTCCAACCTTAACACACCCAGGAACCTAAATGAATGGTTCCTGGGCACTACCATCTCTCAGGACCTGAAGTGGGATGCTCACATAGACTCCATTTTAAAAAAGGCCCAGCAGAGGTTGTACTTCCTTCACCAGCTGAGGAAGCTCAACCTGCCACAGGAGCTGGGTTGTCCACTAATCGTAGGGTTGGCGGTTCGATTCCTGGCCCAAATGACTCCACATACCGAAGTGTCCTTGGGTAGACACTGAACCTCAAGTTCAACCTCCCGATGGCAAGTTAGTGCCTGCTCTGCTACCACTGGTGTGTGAGTGTGTGTGTGAATGGGTGAATGAGAACCAGTGTAAAGCGCTTTGTAGAGCCGCTAAGGTTAAAAAAATAAAGCGCTATATAAGTGCAGACCATTTACCATTATTTAATTTTATTGCTTATTTTTTTATGTTGTGTGAGATTCCTTTTTTTTCTGCACTGGAAGCCCCGTCGCCAAGACAAATTCTTTGTGTGTATGCACATACTTGGCGATATAGCTCTGATTCTGATTCATGGAGCTCCCTTTGTCATGCTGGAATTGTGATGCTGGAACAGGTTTGGGCCTCTTAGTTCCAGTTAAGGGGAAATTGTAATGCTTCAACATACCACATATGGGTGTGATGGTAGGGTTCAACAAACAATTGGCTGTATAGTGTGTATGTGTGTGTGTGTGTGTGTGTGTATATATATATATATAATATATATATACTCCATGATTTCTTTTCCTGACAAAACGGGAGTGCTCCTTTATCTCAAACTCGGTCTGGCTGTTCGAATGAAGTTCTCAGATGTGTTTGAAAATGAACCCATTTGGAATGATCATGATTAGTAAATCTGGCATATTGGCAGTGTGCATCATTTCATCTTGGGTTTATTAATAGATATACAGAGAATGGGGTCCAGGAAAGTGACAAATAAATCAAGTAAATAAATTGCTCATTAAATACACTGCAAAATTATATACATATTTTATCTCGACCCCCATCCATCAATGTATAGTATCGTGTTGGTGTAACTGGTTTGTACACATTGTGCCCTAGGTGTTGGATATAGGCGACAGTCTCACCATCCCAGATGAGTTCACAGAAGAGGAGAAGACGAGTGGTCTGTGGTGGAAGCAGCTGTCTGCAGGCGCGATGGCAGGGGCTGTGTCGCGCACAGGAACAGCTCCTCTGGACCGAATGAAAGTGTTTATGCAGGTACTTTTATTGTCTCTGCACTGTTTTTGGGCTTTTGGTCACACCCTCAGAGTCTATTTGATTAATTTGACAGCATCTGATGGTAAAGAATATGTGTATAGCTACATTTGCTTCATGTTACAGGTTCATGCCTCAAAATCCAACAAAATCGGTCTGATCAGTGGGTTCAAGCAGATGATTAAAGAGGGTGGTATCGCATCTTTGTGGCGGGGCAATGGTGTCAACGTACTGAAGATTGCTCCAGAAACAGCCATCAAGTTCATGGCATATGAGCAGGTGAGAGATGAAGATTTTATTTTTAGTTGTCTTATAAACACATGCAAGACCGGTAGTGTCAGGTGGACAAATTAGTTTGAAGGTTTGTGAGCGACATAGCTACAGTGTCTCCAGAAAGTATTCACGTTCTAGTGATTATTTGTAACTTTTTGCTGTGTTACAACATCAAATTGAAGCATATCAGAACGGGTTTTTGAAGTGACTCTCTACAGAAATAATAAACTTTATTAAATAAAATGTTTAGATGTACTCAGAATTATTTAAAAATAAAATAAAATTGAAAACTGCTTAAGTGATCAGTATTCACCCACCTGAGTCAACACATTGTACAGTATATGCATTGTCCTTGTGTAGCAGTTACAGCTTGGTGTTGTCTTGGGCGGCTGTGGTTCAGGTGGTAGAGCGGGTCGTCCATCAATCGTAGGGTTGGCAGTTCGATTTCCGGCCCACGTGACTCCGCATTCCGAAGTGTCCTTGGGCAAGACACTGAAGCCCAAGTTGCTACCGTTAGCAAGCTAGCGCCTTGCATGGCAGCTCTAATACCATTGGTGTGTGAGTGTGTGTGTGTGAATGAGAATGAGACACAGTGTAAAGTGCTTTGGAACCACTAAGAAAAAAGCGCTATATAAGTGCCATTACCATTTGGATGCGTCTCTGTGAGCTTTTTATTTTTGCATTTTCTATTTCTCAATGGAGATTTTTCTCCAATTCTGCCAAATTACTTTGATTCAAACTACCTTTTCTTTCAAGCCTTTACTTTGTAGTTTTTGCTTGGGATGTAAAATTTCACCCTAGGGACTGGAACAGGTTCTCCCTCAAGAATTAGCATGTATTTGACTTGCTGTCAACGAGATTTTCTGTTCTTCCTGCCAAAACGTAACCCCAGAGCATGATGTGCACCACCGTTCATGATGGTAGAAATGGTGTTCCTGTCAGTTTTAATTCTTTAACAAAATGTGTGTGTGAGAACAAGCAAAGACTCAAGCCAGTGGTCGTGCACACCAGAAACATGTTCTTGGCTGATCGAAGTGGAACCTGATGTGGTCTTCTGCTGTTGTAGCTCATCCACTTCAAGGTTTGATGTGTTGTGTGTTCTGAGATGCTTTTCTGCTCACCACGGTTGTAAAAAGTGATTATCCTTCCATGCAGCTCGAACCAATCTGGCCATTTTGCTCTGACCTCTCTGTTGTATGTGAAAATCGGAGGAGATCAGCAGCCCATCTGGCATTAGCTACCAACTTCAGCTATTGCATTTCACTGTTCTCCATTAACAATGCAGGATGAATGTGTATAACTCTGTTGAGATTAGAACAATAATCACAACCCTGGTACACTCCGAGGTCGGTGTCTTTACACAGCAATCCAATAACGTAACCTTGATCTCACTGATCATCCCTCCGCTAGTATAAGAAGCTGCTGACGTCAGAGGGAGGGAAGGTTCAGACCCACGAGAGGTTCATGGCAGGTTCCCTGGCTGGAGCCACAGCACAGACAGCCATCTACCCTATGGAGGTAGGAGCATAAAACAGAACTATGCTTCATTTGTTTTATGATCAGAATTCTTCCAAAGAACAAACACTAACCCTAAATCTTTAGGATAATTTGTTAGTCTTTGTTTTCTTCAGGTGATGAAGACAAGACTGACGCTGAGGAAAACCGGACAATATTCAGGAATGTTCGACTGTGCCAAGAAGATTCTGAGGAAAGAAGGATTGAAGGCTTTTTATAAAGGCTACATTCCCAATATCCTGGGCATCATTCCCTATGCAGGAATAGACCTGGCTGTCTATGAGGTGCAGTTTCTGTTCGTATGGTGTTTGTATTCAGGTCTAGTATTAAGGCTTGTAGCTGTACAGATCAGTTAACAGAACTTGACAACAGAATGGATTTTTGGGATGGAAACATGTGACAGATTAATTTTGGTTGATAAATGGCTCACGGGTTATCTCAGTAGTATGAGATCAGGTGTTAGCTCTTTGGTCATTTTTTCAGGACACTATATTTCCCACCTATCCTGAATGAGAACACGTTTTGCTATATGTGTATTACATGTATTATATGTGTATTACATCCACTGACCACCCTACTGATCACTAACTCTAGAAAACTGGTATAGTCCATATAAAATATCTTACACATACCCCTGTTAAAATGACAGGTTTTTGTGATGTAAAAAAAAATTAAACCAAGATGCATCTTTTTCCACCTTTTAATGTGATCCAGCTACCAACAAAATTCAAGTGAAAAACAACTAGAAACCTTTTAGGGAAAGAAAAAGAGAAAACTTATAATAACGAGGTTGTATAAGTATAAATATGCACAGCCCTTAACTAATACTGTGTTAAATCACCTTTTGTCCGTAATACAACACTCAGTCTTTTTGAGTAAGAGTACAAACTTGTTGGAATACAGCTTCGAAATCAGTCTTCTTTGCAAAAATATTCCAGATCAGTCAAATTGTGAGGGGATCTCATGTGTACAGCCCTCTTCATGTCATTTAAAGTGCAGGCTTTAGATACGATTTAAATCTGGTCTCTGACTGGACCATTCCTACTTCATCATCTTCTGAAGCCATTCCTTTTGACTTCCTTTGGATTTGTGCTTTGGGTCGTTATCGTGCTAGAAGGTGAAATGTTTCTTCAACTTCACCTGTTTAACTCTGTCTTGACTAGAGCCCCAGTCCCAGCTGAAGAGAAGCAGCCGCATAGCATGATGCTGCCACCACCATGCATCACTGTGGGCATGGTGTTCTTTAGGTGATAACCTGTCTTGTTTTCATGCCAAGCATATCTTTTATAATTATGCTCAAAAATACTACCTTGGTCTCATCAGACCACATAATACATTTTCCCCACATGGTTTTGGGGGTGATTTAGGTGGGCCTGGATGCGTTTATAGTATTTCATGAGAGAGGGCTTCCATCTAGCCACCCTACCCCATAGCTCAGACTATGTGAAGAATAGAAGATTGTTGTCACCTGCAGGGAGTGAGCAGTACTTGCCAGATGTTCCTGCAGCACCTTGAATGTTGCTGTAGGTTTCTTGGCAGCCTTTGTGATCATTTTTTCTCCTTTTGTCTATTCTGGAGGGATGTCCTGTTCTTGGTCAAGAAATCTAGTGCCCAGTTTTCTCCATTTGTTGATGATGGTCTTCAGTGTTCCATCATGGTACTGTACATCTAATGTTTTGTAAATCCTTTTGTACCCCTCTCCAGAGCGATACCTTTCAACAATGAGGTGCATGATAATTACTTCTGAACACCAGTTTAAATGTGATTGGTTTTTCTTTTCTTTTTCCCCCAAAACAGTACTATTTGGGGTTTTTTGGGTTTTTTTTTTATTTATTCTGTTGGCTATATCAAATTAAAGGTGGAAAAAGATGACATGGTTTATGTTGTTTTTTTACATTACAAAAACCTGTATTTTTTTTTATTTTTTTATTTTTATTTTTTTTAACAGGGGTGTGTAGGCTTTTTATATCCACTGTATTTAATTATAAGGAAATTCAGGCCATGCAACAGCAGGAGAAGGGTACATGCTGGGATTGGGGAGATTTAACACATTGCATATTCATAGAATCTGTTTCTTCTTTGCTTTCTTTTGTTATCCAAAGCCATTTTACTGTAATACAAGAAAAATGTAAAAATTTTGTGACTTTTTATATTAAAACAGACATAAGTATAGTAGTTTTTCTGGTGTGTAGGTATAATACAGATACATACACAACCTCAAGCAACAACAGCTGCCAGTACAGCACGCTCTCTCTCTCTCTCTCTCTCTCTCTCTCTCTCTCTCTCGCTCTCTCTCGCTCTCTCTCTCTCTCTCTCTCTCTTGTGCGTGCTCTCTGTCTCACGCTCTCGTTCTCTGTCTCTCTCTCTCTCCCTCTCTCTCTCATGTTATCTCTCTCTCTCTCACTCACTGATTTTTATTCCCTCTCTCCACACAGACCCTAAAGAATACCTGGTTGTCACGCTATGCTACAGAGTCTGCTAACCCTGGAATACTGGTTCTGTTGGGGTGTGGTACCATCTCCAGCACATGCGGTCAGCTGGCCAGTTACCCTCTCGCCCTGATCCGGACACGCATGCAGGCCCAGGGTAAATATTCATAATATATATATCTTGGATTATTTACCTCATGTCAGAGTTTCTGTTAGCCAGTAAATACTGGTTTTTGACCATTTAAAAATTCAAGATGTCAAATAAAATCAAAAATTGTCGGACACATTGTCCGGTAAAAATATTAACATGAAGCACATACGTGTTAGACAAAGTACGTTCGCAATTGCGCACCTAAATAAGGTTTCTGACTGTGCAAATATTTTTTCCTACATGCTTCTCCTGTAATGTGTACTCTGATTTGCTCACACATCTTTGTGCTAGTCGTCTGTCTGTCTGTGTGTGTCTCTCTCTCTCTCGCTCGCTTGTTACAGGAAGCACTGAAAGCACAAACACACAATTAAACTCGAACATAGAATCCAACATAGGTCAAAATCAATCCGCTTCCTCTCCATCCACAGCTGACGCTGGACCACACCACCCCCACAACTGCATATACTATGCCTAGTCCAAAACATCACAGTGCAAAATAAACACCGAAATGAGATGACCGGATTTTTTCCAGTTTGTCCAGTAAACTTTATAATTCCCACACCAGAACATCTTATTGGAAACTCTTCCCCATTGCATATTAATCTAAATATTCACAGGCACATGGATATACAACGTACAGGACTTCAAGTAGACTGCGAGTAAACTGTAATGATCTAGAAACACTTAGGTTGAGATACATTTGTAGGTATGATACAAATGTAGGTATTATAGTGTGTTGCTTGTTAATGTCATCCTGCATGGATCTTAAAAGTTGTAGTTTCCTGTTTGGATTAATCCTAAAATATGTTCAGTTGAAATAAAAATAGGTGGCGAGAGTGACTCTGATCTTTGACTGTTTCTCCTCTAGCATCTATGCAGGGCTTGGAGCAGGTGTCTATGACCAAACTGACAAAAAAGATCTTGGAGAAGGAAGGCTTCTTTGGCCTGTACCGTGGCATTTTACCCAACTTCATGAAAGTGATTCCTGCTGTCAGCATCAGCTACGTGGTGTATGAGTACATGAAGACTGGTTTAGGCATTAAGTGAGGGGTATGTGCGCGTGTAGGTGGGAGCGGGGGTTAGATGTGGGGTGGGGTGGGGTCTGTGTCAGGAGCTAAGAGATTTAAAAGCATGTATGTGTGTTGGGGTAATACTGTTGGGAAGTTGCATGAACCAAAGTGGATTTCCAAAGGCACCAACAGCTGGAAGGTGTCATAGTGTAAGCCTTTATTTGTACTGATTGTAACTGAGTCCATTTCCTGAATACCAACGCTCCAGTTTTCCAATAATTCATAGTGATAAGGTCTAACCCAGAGTCTTTACTGGGGCTGGGCAATATGAACACACATATATCTTGTGAAAATAAAAGATTTTATACATAAACATGGTTTACATTTGGGCTGGATTCCAACTTGAGGGATTGATTGCATTTTGGGCCAAAATGGCCAAAAACAGCTTTTTACATTTAAAGAAAAATGACTTTGTAATGTAGTTTTATGTGTTTTATGAATGCCATAATCGAACATTATTCGAAGCCAAATTGTCCACATCTGCCACTGTTTACAGCCCGAGTCCATTCCTTGGCTCACTGGGGTGCAGGACTTTTGTGGAATAGACGTTGTGCAGGTTTTTTACGTCCTTAAAAAAAAATATCAGTCCACACTTTTTTTTTCTCAGGTTTACAGTTAAAAAAAAAAAAAAAAGTTTAATGCATAACGTTCTAGCTCTAATAGCAAAAGTTTACACAAACAAAGACCTCTGAAAGTCTGCTTGGTAATCCTCCAGTGTTTAGTGTTTGTATTACCTAGAGATACAAAAAGAAATCTGTCCATGTTTGTGGGGGGGTGCAGTAATTGATTAGCATTTTGCACACTATTGTTAAACACAAAGACTTAATGTGCCTTACTGATAAACTGATCCAAATTCATTTGCAGGCCTTTTATTCATTATCAGAAAACTCTGTTTACGTTGCAGTGAGTACTGAAAATATTTCATTAAAGGTGGTGCTTGTCATTTTCATCTTTTGTGTTGTGCATGTTCCTGATCATGTCCAATCTCATTATTAAGAATGTGAAGAGACATCTGTTCTCTGGTGCCAGGCTTGGGGTAAGGATTTCATAACGCTATCATTTAACGTTTCACTGAAATTGCTATCTAGAATTTAGAAAGTGTTGAGAGTTTTGCGGTGCAGTATACCATTTACTCTTAACGGT
>JANDJT010000148.1:7754240-7768605 GCA_024331685.1 Stegophilus panzeri
CTGTTTGGTTCAGTCTGTTTGGTCCAGCTTGTTTAGTTCAGTCTGTTTGGTTCAGCCTGTTTGGTCCAGTCTGTTTGGTCCAGCTTGTTTAGTTCAGTCTGTTTAGTTCAGCCTGTTTGGTCCAGGCTGTTTGGTCCAGTCTGTTTAGTTCAGCCTGTTTGGTCCAGTCTGTTTGGTCCAGCCTGTTTGGTCCAGTCTGTTTAGTTCAGTCTGTTTAGTTCAGCCTGTTTGGTCCAGCCTGTTTGGCCCAGCCCTTGTGGTTTAGTCTGTTTGGACCAGTTTTTTGTTTTTTTTTGTTTTTTTTAATGATTACCTCTTTGTATTGTTATTGCAAAACCACCAGTTTTTTTTCATTATTATTATTTTACTTGGTTTAACTACGACGGTCATCTTTGTGTCATGGCACACAACAAATTTAGGTTATACAGCTGTTTACGGACATCTCAATATCTCTGCTCAGGATGCTCCTAGCTCCCTGGAACAACAGCTGATCTCTAGAACACATTACAAGGTACATATATAATCATTTTTGTTCCTTAGACTTAGAAATTAAGTCCAAATGTAATGTTCAAGTTTGCTCACAGTTTCACATTTAGGGTCAATTTATAATGGGAAGCGTTCAAGTTAAGTATTGGGCCATTACTCTGTTATTCTTACACTCAATACAAATACAATACAAACACCTGTTTTCTTTATTATTTTCTATAATATTATTTTCTTTAAAAACTATTAAGCATTAAAATGTTTTTTTGTTTTTTTTTAACTGAAGCACTTAATAAAAAACAATGAAACTCTTTCAGACAAAAATCACTCACACTGTGAATATAATAAAGTGTTAATAAAATCAATCCTACAGGATCGGATATCCGATGTGTTCTCTCCGATATCCGATCCACAATTTGTTTTGGTTCGGTGCCATCGCTAGGATATTCTCTTATAAACATTTTTAATTAGTTGTTATTAATAAGTTATTGACACCCCTAGAGAATTGTAGATTTGAACTATTCTCAGTTTTTCAGACTATGACCTGTTTTCTTTGGACATAAATATGAGATGTTAAAATCCGCTTGTTACAGCCGTTACAGCTTTTAGTACAAAAGAGACAAATGTCTGTTGACCTGCACAAATCAGATAATGCATATAATAATAATAATAATAATAATAATAATAATAATAATAATAATTAAACAGTTAAACGGGAAGAAAGAGTTATTATTCTTTCCTGGGGATATTTCACCAAATTATTATTATTATTAGTAGTAGTAGTAGTAGTAGTAGTAGTAATAACAGTGGGGTGCCAATAATTTTTAAAGCATAGTTTTGCAAAAGAAAAATTGCACTACTTGAGAAAACTTTGCTAAAATAAAATTACACACAAACTTTATACCTTTAAAATCAAAATATATCACAATATCACTTTTTATTGCATGTGTTATTCATGTTATACATTCATTTTTTTAACAAAGTGTGCGAATAATTCAGGAGCTGACCGTGTGGGCGCACACACACACACACACACACACACACACACACAAAATATCCCACCCTACACCCATCTACAAACTTTCAATTAAGTGTACTTTCTCCTATTTCTCTTACTTCTCTATGTGGTGCTGCTGCGCCCTCCTCTCTCTCTCCACCTGCTTTCTGAGCAGTGCCAGCTCCCTCTCCTGCACCCGCCTCTCCCACAGAGAGAAGGAGAAGAGTGAGTTGCGGTACAGCAAGCTGCTCTTAGACAGCATGGATCTCCAGAGCGGAGCCATGGTGCCCTGGCCCATCTGTCTGCCTGCGCACCCTTGTGTCCGGGATACAACGTGGCCATGGTCTCCTGGTCCGGGCTGAAGTGACTCAACCATTAGACGACTGGAACACACAGAACAGGAAGCCTGGTGCTGGGGCTGTGTGACGCTGATTAGCTGTTGATTAGCTGAAAGCCAAGCGGAGAATGAGCGTCCCTTCCTTTCTTTTGTTCTCAGACAAGCAGCACAAGATTCCCAGATTATGCACAATGATGTTTGGGCTTCATTTATATCCAGGAAAGGATGTACAGTCTATACTTGATTTTTGCTTAAACCTCCAGTCCTGAGGATTTAGTTGATCGTTCATCCTTTAGCTAGCATGTCCCAGCAGAGGAAGATGTTCCTAAATGGCTCTTCTTAAAACAGAACATCATTCTCCATGAACTCTCAAACACCACAAACGTCTTGCATGAAGAGTGTGTGTGTTTTTGTGTGTCCATGTGTGGCTTTAGGATTGGCTGCTCCCAGTGCAGAAGCAGAGCGCTATAGTGAAAGGAGAAAAATGATCTGTTTAAACCCTGATGAACCGTCAAACCCAACTGAACCTCAATCTCCAAACATGGGCCAAGAACCTTTTATGAAGTTCTTACAGACTCCTTCGCTAAAGAAAATTATTTCAGCCTTGCTGATCCTTGTAGTAATGACAGCTGGAATCCCAGACTGTTAGAAGTACAGACAAAATCTAACGAAAAAGAAGGACAAGAAAGAGATCCACTTGCTCTCCAGAATAATCCTGATTCTCTGTATTCACTCATCCGGCCATTATGCAATGCAGTTGCTCTCTTCTTTTTTCTCTCTCTCTCTCTCTCTCTCTCTCCCCCTCTGGTTTAGCTGCCTCTGACCTATTTCACTCTCTCCTGAGGTTTAATAATCTAACCTGATTAGTGCTTAAGTCAACAGACCGTCCTAATCCCAGCAGTGTGAGTGTAACTGTAGCAGCAAACATGTGGCAAAATGGACTTGAGGGGGACACAAAAGCACCACACAAAAAAAGGACATTAAACCAATACAATAACAGACTCCGCCTAAACGAACGCTCTGGCACTGAAATATGACGTCCAGCCACACATCTGGCTCAACATCTGTCCTATAATGCTTTTGATCTCTCTGTGCTTCTCATGTAACTTCTCGTTTCATTTCCCACAGTGCAAAGCGTAACCTTATCTCAGCTATCGGCTGAAGTCGGACATATAAGCAAGCAGTCTGTAGCATGTAACTTCAACCTGAAGGCCTCAAAGAAAGAAAGAAAAAAAAGAAAGAAAAGAAAACACTCATAATACTTAATCACTCATAATACTTTATCTAAGAATCCACTGTGCTCTTGTTGTGTGTGTGGAAGTCCTGTATCTTGCTTGGTTGGTGTGCCAGATTTGTGCACAGAGCAAATGAGATCAGCAGCCACCCGTACGCCAACAATCCCAGCTCTGATTGATGACGCAGAACCAGCCCAGGCAGTAGATCTCACACACACACACACACTCACACACAACGTGAGTCTCACCTGATGCTGAGATATGGAGGAGTTTAATGATTTGTGTCATGGCTCCAAAGACCAGAGTCCACAGAGAACCAGCTGAACCAGCATAGTAGAAGCACAGCACTGACATGTTCATCTCATGCATCTGTTTCACTCAGAAGAACGTCACTTACGCCCTCCTTCACTCTCTCTCTACTACACAAACCTACACCGACACCGACACACACACACACACACACACACACCAAAAAAAAAAAAAACGTAGCGAGTCGACACAGCCCACCGCCTCCATGTGTCTATGCCATACATGATACAAGATGCATGGCTGGGGAAATAGAGGTCATCTGTCCCTGGGGTTCTGACACTGCTGCCAAGGCAACTAGACAAGATGGGAGGGGTCAGGAGCAAAGAATTAGCCAATAAAATAGCTCATTACTGTAACACAACCTTTAGCTGTACCCGGAGTTGGATCAGTGGTCACATTACGGAGATACGTCATCGTTCGCATGAAATCAGTAGAGAAATAAGGAGAGTAAAAGAGACCAGAAGACAACATACAGTATGTTTCAGCAGCATTAAACAAGTCCATAGTGCAGTGTTCAAATAATATGAACAGGAGCAATGGTGGCTCAGTGGTTAAAGGCTCTGGGTTACTGATCAGAAGGTCAGGAGTTCAAGCCCCATCACTGCCAAGCTACCACTTGAGCAAAGCCCTTAACCCTCAATTGCTCAGATGTATAAATGAGATAAATGTAAGTCGCTCTGGATAAGGGCGTCTGCCAAAAAGCCATAAATGTAAATGTAATATAAAGATTATACCTTTGAAATGGCAGACAATGCAAAGATGACCAAAAACAACTCAAAACTTTGAATTGTAAGGAGAAATTGAGAGGCATTTTATTAGATTTGATACAAGATCTCTTCTAAAGAATGCTACAAAGTGTGTTATATTATTATTATATAAGTATAACCTGTTCTGGTGGGTTTTTTTACACAGTTGCTTAGCTTGATTTTCCTGCCAGTCTGTTCAGACTATTGAAATTAGCCGTGTGTTAGATTAGGTTCAGTTGTGTGAAGAAATGTTTCAGTTGTGCTTTAAACAAATGTTAGCCTTCAAGCCCAGAACAACATAGAAAAAATAAAGAGTAAATAAAATTATTATTACATATTTATTACATATATGTAAATTATTAATACAACTTATTACATAGTTCCTTTATTTGTTCTTTTTTTTTAGAATACACGTTTTACAATTCATAATAATTCTCATAGACTTGTAGATTTCATTTGCTTTTGATTTAAATTGACAATTTAATGCACTTCATCATAAGTGCATTGTTTTGACCAGCAACTCTTGTGTATGTCAAGCACTTTGAAATTTTAACCGCTTAGCTCAGCGAAACAGCTGAATAAATATTTGAGCACTGATTTTTCTGGTTAAATATTGACTAACATCTCTATGGGGGGGGGGAGGATTCCTTTAATCTATAGCCCAATTCTGTTCAAATTCCTACTGACCACCGTCTTCTCTTATTGAGCCAGTATACAGTCCTATACACAGAGTGTCTATACACACAGTGAAGATAGATTGAGAAACCTTTGCGGGCTGACCAGACGAGTCAATGCGATGTGCCTTAAGGCTCTGTGATCTTTCCACTAAGCATCAGCCCTCGAACATCACCGGGCATTACATAAAGAAGGAGTGACAAACTAGTGAACACATAAAGCAGTGTCACTGTACCCATCACCAGCTGAGATGCGAACAAAACAGAAAAGATGGAGCAGAGCAAGTGAAAAGAATTTGTAGTATGAGTTTATACCATATTGTGTGGTGTTACTGAACTTCCCAAAGTCAAACGCGTGATATTTTAACTGTTGGAAGCAAATCCATTCAAAAGCAATGTCAGTTTGTGTGTGTACAATTAATGTTGCCCGAACGCAAAACAAAGCATGGATTCAAATATTGTTCGAATATTGGCAGTAAAACAAGCAAAGAAAATGCCAGAGAAGCCAGGAAGCGATCAAGAAGCTACCCTGATGCTGAAGGGACATAATAAACACTTGTTTGTGTGTGAATGTGTACCTGTGTGAGCATGTATGTGTTTTTGTGGTTCTCATTCAAACATTCATTCGGTATCTCATTATGGGAACTGCCTTGAGTGTGACCGATTCTGGAAGCACCAATAACACCACGTCTGTCAGTTCACAGACCAATCACAGCCGTGATAATGGAGTCCCGCCTCCCTAATTCATACAACACTGCTGAAGATCCCTTCCTTAGTATCGTTCTCCTCCCCATGAAGATCGTACTGGAAGCTATCTTCAGCAAGACCCACTAAAATAGTCGTTTAACAATTCATAGATGAGCTTTCATGGTACATCGCTGAATGCGACTGTTTTTGAGAGTGGGTTTATTCACTGTTACAGTGAATAGCCTTTTTATTTGCTTGGGATGCTTTAAGAGAGTTAACATGTTGTGGCGAATTCTCTCCCATAGCTGTTAAAGCTATCTGTTTCTTCCTAAGTGGCACGTTGTGGTGAGTTTAAGTTGTCTCTTACGCTAGTTCTGCAGGCGGTGGAGTGAAGGTGAAAGAAGCCTCGCGTCCGTGCTATGATTTCGGGCAAGAATTCCCATCCCCTGTGCATCGCATGCCAGGGGGCAAAACATGCTCAGGCAGCACTCATGAACCCCGAGTGTTGTCCCCACTGTACTCTCTTCCCGTCAAGGGTGTTGGAGAGAAGAGTGCGGAGAGACCTGCCTTTCTCCGTCGCCCATGGAGAAGGAGACAAAACAACCTCCTGTGTCATGCAGTTGGGGCAAATTAATGGACAAAGTCTCCCCTGAGCTGCCACCCCTCTTCGGACTGAAGACCTTAGCTGGTGTAGGCGAGGAGGAGGAGGATGATGATGACGAGGCTATCACTCATCTGTTAGAGGACGAGGGAGAGGTGGACGAAGACGTACAGACAGGACAAGTTCAAAATGCTCACACTCAAAGTGCTATCTCACTTTATTCGTCCCAAAGACTGGTTTACATATTTCCACATTTACCCGGCACACAGAAAATTCCTCAGGTTTGCCTATTGAGGCACAGCCTATGAATTTTTGACAGTTCCTTTTGTGTCAGCGTATTTGGACTTATCTTCTCCCCTATGCTCAATCACGGCAACAGGCGGAGATAGATACAAAGGTTGTGGTTTCTCATTTAGTGAGCCTAGGCTTCAAAATAAATGAGACAAAAAGTTGTTTGGTGGCCACACAGGAGATCATGTCCCTAGGTCTCAGACTGAACTCAGATCTGTACCAAGCGTTTCTATTGGAGGAGCGCATCAGGTCAATTCACAGCTGTTTATCCCTTTTTCAGAAAGGGGCTAGAGGAAGGTCCCATTCAGACTATGCTTACGTCTTCTGGGGCTGATGGCCTCGACGGGCTCGGTCATTCCGTTAGGACTGTTGCGAATGAGACAGTTTCAGCGCTGGACAGCGGCGCAGTGCTTGTGTCCAAAATGCCACCTCAACAGAAAAGCGATTGTATCATCACTCTGCATGCGTGCTCTCTGTTACTGAGAGATTGCTGGTTTCTTGAATCGGGGACTCTGAGAAAGGTGGTGACAACGGATGCATCACTCACAGGATGTGGTGTAATGTGCGAGGGCAGAATAGTGAAAGGGAAATGGCCCGTCTCGCGACAGATGGCACACATAAACTTCCTAGGACTGTTAATAGTGTTTCTCGCATTGAAACATTGTAAAACAATGTTTTGATCAGATCAGACAACACAATGGTGGTGGCTTATATGAATCGTCATGGGGCACAGGCTCTCCTCAGCTCCAAAACCTGGCATGGAAACTGATTGCATAGGGCATGAGGCATTATCGTTCATTGTGGGCGACGCACATCCCGGGCATGATGAATGTGAAAGCAGACCTTCTGTACAAAGGGAATCCTCTGTATGGCAAATGGACTCTCCACCCTCAGGTAGTGAGCCAGTTGTGGGAGAGGTTCGGCCGAGCTGCCGTATATCTCTTCATATCGCACGAAAACATTCATTGCACTCTATTCTCTCTGCTGAGGGACGGTATGCCTATGGGTGTGCATGCTCTAGCGCACCTGTGGCCAAACGCCCTTGCTGTATGCGTTTCCTCCACTGAGTCTGATTGTACCAACTCTAAGAAGAGTAAGGGAAAGCGGTCACTCAGTAATACTGATCGCCCCAAATTGGCCGGGGAACTTATGGCTAACGGAGATAATTCAGCTCTTGTACGACCAGCCCTGGCCTCTCCCGTTGCGCATGGATCTTCTATCGCAAGCACGAGGGGGGGTTTTTCACCCCGCCTCAGACAAAGTAGCTCTCTGGGCCAGTGTTTCGGGCTTGCCACCAAGGGTGAATGAAATGATCCATACGATCGGAAATGGAGTATATTTGAACAATGGTGTGCGGAAAGACGCATTGTTCCATAGTATTATGTTTTCTGCATGAACTTTTGGATGAAGGCAGTGCCTTCTCTACCATTAAGGTTTATCTTGCTGCAATATCTGCATGCCATGTAGGGGTTCATACTAATACAATGGGTCAGCACCCGCTTGTATGCAGGTTTATGAAAGGTGCGTGCCGTTTAAACAGGGTTCTAAACCATTGATTCCACCATGGGATCTGTCTGTAGTTCTGAGCACACTTTCCCAGCCCCCTTTTGAGCCTTTAGAGAGTATTGACTTAAAGCTCGTTTCACTGAAGGCTGCTTTTATGCTTTGTCGGTACACGACTCGTGCATGCGCTTCGCTTTGGAGAAAAGTTCAAGACCAATCCAGCGTTCGTGCCTAAGGTGAGCGAATCAGCTCTCGCCTGCAAATCTAGCTTTTGATCCAACGCCTTTTTCATCATCAGAGGAGGAGTGGCTTCACTACTTGTGCCCGGTTCGTGCTTTACGTCATTATATGGACAAAACAAAAGCACTGAGGAAAAGTAAAAAACTTTTTGTCTCATGGGCTGATTCACATGCGGTAAACCTATTTCATGCCAGTGCCTATCTCACTGGGTGGTAGAAGCTATCATATTATATTATAATAACATGGGTTTGCAACCTCCAGAGGGTCCGAGGGCCCATTTTACCAGAGGCATGGCCACTTCTTGGGTGCTATTCAAGGGTATTTCAGTCCAGGACATTTGTGCGGTGGGAGATTGGGCATCGCCTCACACTATTGTCCGATTTTATAGGCTGGATGCCATCATTGGCTCATTCGGTCATAAGTGTGAGTTTAAAAACAAATAGAGGTGGATAGATTGGGATTTGTCTGTGTACATGGACTTATACGCATCACTGAGTCAGTTGGCTGGTCTGCTCTGGACAGCGTATCTGCAATACGGGAGTTGTCTATATCCCATAGTGAGATATCGAACGAATGTCTGAAAGAGAACTTTAGATTATGTACGTAACCCTGGTTCTCTGATAACAGGAGTGAGGTATCTCACCACACTTCCCTCCTTGCAGTTGCACAGAGAATAGATATGCTGAGATTAAAGAAGGGACCATCAGCATTATATTAGGGAGGCGGGACGCCCATGGCTGTGATTGGTCTGTCAGCTGACAGACGTGGTGTTATTGGTGCTTCGAAGATCGATCACGCCTGAGGCGGCTCCCATAGTGAGATACATCACTCCTGTTATCAGAGAACCGGGGTAACCTAAAGCTCTCAGGGTGTATGCAGTTGTAGAACTCACCGGATCGCAAGCAGTTCATGACCTGTCTTGTCATCTGGTATTTCAGAATAGTCCCCTGTGTTAAAAAAAAAAAGATTTTCATTCTAATAAACAGAGTGCAGTAATGCATTATGCTTGTGTGTGTGTGTGTGTGCGCGTACACTCACGGCTGCTGATCTTGGCTCCGACTCTCTGGGCCAGTGCTGAGCTCTGGGCGAGCTGATCTCTGAAGCTCTGGCCCATGTAGTAGTCGATGTCATTGGCCCGCAGCAGCTCCTCGAAGGACTTGGTGGTGTCTCCCAGGTGCTGTGTGAGGATGTGACAAACACTCCGACCCTCACGCATTCGTTGCCTCAAGTGAGAGAGCTCACGAGCTTGAGCCTGGATCAGTGTGTCAAACTTCCTACAATACACAGAGAAAGAATATAAAGCATGTTATAAATAAATAAAGAACTTCATTAATAAGCAGATTAAAATAGGTTATTACAATTAAAATAAAAAAACTTTTGTGACTTGTGTGGATGATTCAACACCTTCCCCAAACCTACCTTCAGTGACTTAAGTGAATCAGTTTTTAAAGTAGTGATTTAGTTCTCAATCTAGTGACTCAGTTCTTAATCAAGTGACTCTGTTCTTAATCAAGTGACTCTGTTCTTAATTAAGTGAATCTGTTCTTAATCAAGTGACTCTGTTCTTAATTAAGTGAATCTGTTCTTAATCAAGTGACTCTGTTCTTAATCAAGTGAATCTGTTCTTAATCAAGTGACTCTGTTCTTAATCAAGTGAATCTGTTCTTAATCAAGTGCCTCTGTTCTTAATTAATGATTCAGTTCTTTATTCAGTTATTTAGTTGTCAATTCAGTGACTCAGTTCCTAAGTCAAGCTCAGTTCTGACGACAGTGACAGTTCTTGATTCAGTGACTCAGTTCACAATTTAGTGACTCATTTCTCATTTCAGTGACTCAATTCTCACTTCAGTGACTCAGTTCTCACTTCAGTGACTCAGTTCTCAATTTAATGACTCGGTCCTCAGCTCAGTGACTCAGTTCTCTATTTAGTGACTCAGTTCTCACCTCAGTGACTCAGTTGTCGATTTAGTGACTGGGTTTTCACCTCAGTGACTCCGTTCTCACTTCAGTGACTCAATTCTCGATTGAATGACTTGGTTCTCACTTCAGTGACTCAGTTCTCAATTTAATGACTCGGTTCTCACTTCAATGACTCAGTTCTCAAATTAGTGACTCAGTTCTTGATTTAATGACTTGGTTCTCACCTCAGTGACTCCATTCTCACTTCAGTGACTCAGTTCTCGATTTAATGACTCGGTTCTCACTACAGTGACTCAGTTCTCGATTTAATTACTCAATTCTCCCTTCAGTGACTCAGTTCTCAATTTTATAGAACCAGCTTTAGATCCACGAGTCAGGTCAATACTCATTCATCTGAACAAACATGTTTTGAAGCTACAGTTGATTGTTGGTGACCTCTTTCATCAAGCATTCAGTTCTAAATTCATCCATCTGAGTAGTGTGCTGTAAAGAGTGTGGTTTTGTGTGCAACTGTGTGGGTTTCTATATTATATATACAATTATTACGCAGCTCTTTGGTGTATGGGACTGTAATTGGTCAGCTGAAGCATTGGGAGGTCTGGATAAGCAGCTGGATCTCGTTACTGTTTCATATCGCTCATATCGGTACAGCAACACTCGCTTTACCAAATAGAGCCTCTTCACTATTGCAAAATCAATGTCAAAATGACAGAAAATAGGCAGCAGCTGTTTGTGTAATAAAACTGCTACTACAACTGGCCGAAAATGGATCATTTTAATATTAATGTCAACTTATTTTCATTCAATTTAGGGTTAGGATTACTTCTAATTTGTTATAGTTCGATTTTACATTATCACTCAATAATTCTCAAACTTTATTATACTGTGAATCAAATGTTTGAGAAATGCTCAAATGAAAATGCAATATATCTGAACATGTTTTTTAAGGTTAAATATAACAGAAATAATGATATATATATGTCATGTGAAAAAATAAGTACACCCCAGTGGTCAAAAATCCCTGCAAGCCTGGTGGACAATTATGCAAAATGCTTACCAGAAGTTATTTCTGCTAAAGGGGGCAATACTAGCTTCTGAAGCCAAGGGTGTACTTACTTTTTTCCACAGAAGAATATCACATCTATTGATATTTCTGTTGAATAAATGATTGAAAAAGCTCGTTTTCCTTGTGGTTTTGTCCAAGTATATCAACTTCATTAACAGGCACCGTTTCTAAGATGATCAAATGTTTGCTTGAACATGTGAACTAAAAGCTTTCAAACACTTAATCATTACACCCAGCAACGGTAATGCAAACGTATAACATGAGCCTGCATGTAAGCATCTGTTACACACCCAGTCCTCATAGTGCTCTTGGCCTCCTCCTCATCATGACCTTTGCCTTTCCTCAGCTGTTCCTCCAGAGATGATACGCGGGTCACCAGCTCTCGCAGCTCCCTGTCGTCCCGGTTCAACTTTCGGGGGGTGGAGTTTGGAGTGGCGTCCTGAAGGCAAGACTGCAGGCTGAGCACCAGAGCCTGGGAACGAGAGAGCTGCACCTGCAGATCCTCCACCTGCTGCTGAAGACACTCATCATCACCTCCTGCTCGGTCCGCCGATTCCAGACCAGACCACCACTGAGACGCGTCATCTCGGCACGAGAGAGATGTGCACAGCTCGAGATCGTCAAATTCTGTACAGGGATGGAGGAACTAATGTCAGGAACCTATATCTACTCCAGATATATCAGAAACTCTAAAACTGAGCTGATTATTCCTGTCATGTATTAGAGCATTCTGTGAGTCATTGATTAGGTTCATGCGCTCTCTAGTGTCAGCACACAGCCATGACAGTTACCCCTCTAACAAACACCTAAAACAGTAATTCACTCTACTGAATTTTATATGCATTTTTTTGCATATAAAACAATCTGAGTGAAATAATAAATTCTTTACATTCAACTTTGATGTAAAGTAAAGTATACGCCTTTATTTTTCACATATACATTACAGCACAGTGAAATTCTTTTTTCGCAATATCCCAGCTTGTTAGGAAGCTGGGGTCAGAGTGCAGGGTCAGCAGTGATAGCAGAGAGGGTTAAGGAACTTGCTCAAGGGCCCAACAGAGGCAGCTTGGCAGTGCTGGGGCTTGAACCCTTCAGATCAGTAACCCAGAGCCTTGTATCAACGTTTTAATCACCACTCAACTGTAAAGAGAGTCAAAAGCTCCAAGTTTCTTGGTGTGCACATCACGGAGAACCTCAGCTGGACCCATAACACTAACTGCCTAGCTGAGAAAGCCCAGCAGCTCCACTATCTCCATCTATCATCCTCACCACCTTCTACAGTAGTGCTCTGTCTGGTACATCTAGTAAACTGGAAAGTCTCAGACTGCTAGATCCTACAGCGAATAAGAATAGCTGAGAAGATCATCGTGTTCTCTTTTTCCCACCATTGAAATCTCTTACCACAAATGCTGCATCTGTAAGCCCAACAGCATTGTGCATGCCCCCTCCCACCCCACTCATGGACTCTTCACCTTCCTGCAATCTGGTAGAAGGTACCACAGCATCTCTGCCACCACCACTAGTCTTCATGCCTCCATGAGGCAAAAAGATTACTCGACACAGTGCTGCCTCCTAACACAAACCTGGTCTAATCAAACCCTTCAAAAAAATAAATAATCACTGTACACTGGGATATAATACTGCTCATGAGACACTTTTGACTATTTACTAATCTTGCTGCTTTTCTCCATCGTTCTCTATACACTTTCTCCAAAGACTACAGTTTACAGACAGTTGCTTGCATTGGTTGGCTCTAGTGAACATGCATTGTACATTTTGCACTCATCTCACACTGTAATCTCATGTAACATGCCGATGATGTATTGCCATGTGGTGCACCTGAATAAACATTTCATTCCAATATACAAGAGTTATATAGAGGTATGGCAGTAAAACCCTCTCGACTTGACTCAAACAAGATTAACAAAAGGAAGAACGAGTAAAGAGACCTGGGCTGCTGGCGTCGTCTCTTTCTGCCTCATTCTCACTGCGGCCGCACGTCTCGTAGCCCAGATCCTGAAGGTCCACCTGTACCTGCTTGCTGTTGTGTGGCACTGGTGTCTCTGCTGGTGGATTGGGGGGTGGTGGGAGGGTATTTAAGTAAAAGTTAAGTTCAAATTGCACTGTTTTGTATAGCATATCAACTAATATTAGTCTGACAGTTATGGAAAACACTTACCGAGTTGTTCTCTGGAGTCGCTGAGCCTTTCTGCTTGGGTCTGCATGCTGGATTTCGACACCACTGGATTTAGTCTCTCCTGCAGCTTTTGCTGTACTGGCTTCAGGTCCAAATACAGACACAAAAAAATATCACATTTTACACCAACTATTAGAAGGAAACACCAGAAAACACTATCTGTGTCTAATAACACTCTAATAATGTTTTCTAGCCTCATTGACTTGACGTTGGCTACAATGAGGGGAAATAAGTAGTCCGGCAAATTGCACCTGGCGTCATTATAAAAGATATTTTCACTGGTTGGGAAGATCTCACACAACAAGTAGCAATTATGGTGAAGGTGAAGAGGCTTCCTAAAGTTTACAATATTATTAAGCAACACCTGAATGGTGTGTCGAGCCATAGCAAAGACCTTAAACATCCCTGGCAGTAAAACTTGCTTGATGATAGGCAAACAAACACCTGGACAGGTGCACCATGCAAATGTCACAACACACTCTCTGACTAATGATAAGGAAAGTAAGAAGAAAGACAGCAGTCACTAGAAAAAAGGTTGCAGGACCACCTGAAAGCAGCAGGAACAGCAGGTACAGACAGAACAAGAAGCAATTATAACCATTCCTATGATATGGGGCTGCTTCTCTGCAGACGGCACTGAGACATTACATGCCATTGTAGGAAACATGAATGGAGCGATGCACCGGGACGTAAGAGGAGAATTTAATCTCATCAGCCAAGGAACTGAATCTGAGGAGAACTTGGACGTTTCAACAAAGCAATGACCCCCCTAACATACAACCAAAATAACTCAAGAAGGCCTTGCATGGCCTGACTAATCCCCTGACTTGAATATCATAAAAGTTCATTGAGGATTTACCAGCAGGAGCCTCGTAACCTTGAGGAACTGACGACGATTTGCCAAGAGGAGTGGGCCTGAATTGAACCACAATGCTGCAAAAAGTGAATTACTTCTTATCATAAACGTCTCAATTGAATTCAGTTCAATTCAATTCAATTCAGTTCAATTTGATTTGTATAGCACTTTTAACAATGGACATTGTCTCAAAGCAGCTTTACAGAAACATATAAACACAGGA
>JANDJT010000148.1:7771131-7794130 GCA_024331685.1 Stegophilus panzeri
ATTAGAGTAATGTGTTTTGTGTTTATGAGACCAGTTACTGTGAAACAACTTGTTCAAATGGAGAGAATAAAGTTTTTATTTACATTTCCTTCAGAATTGTGGAAGTAATTATTATTCATTTAAACGAAGGCATAAAATGCAGAACTATCGGTATCAGCCGATATCACCCTGAATAATCGCTTATCGGTATCGGCTGAGAAACTTAGTATCGGTGCATCTCTAATATGTAGCTTTTGTTTTTTTTAACAGCTTTGTAAATTGAGATTTTCCCCTGCTAACTGACAACTTACAAAATTTACAAATGTGATACGATCACTTGCGACAGAAAAATGTTATGAGCAAAGATGACGGCAGTTAACCTACTTTAAGCACCATTCTTCTTCATTAATCCCAGAGAAATAATTCATGTAGACCTTAATTAATATGTTGTTCAAATTCAGAGACTAGGCAAACAAACATGACCGTGGATTGCATCTTGAATATAATCCGATTGATCTATTTCCTTTTATGAGATTACTATAAACCAAATAGAAGATTATAAAATTATTCTAGACATTTAGTTTTTTACTTATAGTGAGCTTTCAATTTTCTGCAGATAATTTTGCTTCTTTATAGAAATAAACAGATGAATTCATGAATAATAGCATAATTAATATTAAAACGGCAAGCTTGAAATGACTAAGAATAATTAGAAATGAGTTTAATAATCTTACATTTGGTTTACTATAATATTATAATAGGAAATACTAGATCAATTCGACTATATTGAAGATGGTTTTGCTTGCCAAGATGTCTTTTTTTGTTTTGTATTGTCAGTCAAAAACCTCTGCGAAAGTTCCAGCGAAAGCCGGCTTGTGAGATTAAAATAGACGAGTAGTGGACAGATAACCTACCACATGTACTGTATAACACTGTAACATTTATGAAACTAAAAATCTATCCACAAGTTCTGATCTACACAAGACAGACTTAAACAAGGAGCGATGACCAGACGTACAGTAAGGACTGACGTTCAGCTCACTTTTAAGGTGTTTGTGGGTTCTACCTGCATGTCGGCTAAAGCCCGTGCTGTCGCTTTGCAGCGCTCCTCTTCTCCAGTGCTCTCTGCAAATTCACTATTGCCATCATCTTCCTCCTCTCCTTCATCTGAAGTGGAGTCTGGAAGGACAGTGTGACATGGTTAATACACACACATGTTCACACATGCTTATATAGAAACTACTGGTGTTTTATCACCATGGAAACAGGATAACGATCCACCAGGGTCTGTCCTTTTCCTTGAACTATGAAGCCCACCGTCCATTCAACACACCTACTGAACACCACACAAGCTACTAAAACCCTGGCTAAAGCCAGATCTGGCCCATTACAGACTGGCAGGAAGAAAGAGGAAATAGAAGCAAGATATTTCCTGTTGAGTAGATTCCTCTCCTGATATTCCACAAAAACAAACCTAGAGCAATATGTGGAATGCGGTACTGGAAAACTGGAAAGAATGACGTGTTGTGCTTTTAGTATTGTTAGTATCTGTATCGTTCACAAGCACTCAAATAAAAATCTTAGTGTGTGAAAATATCTTAATCATATTTATTTACTATGATAAGATTACTATAAATCAGTTATAAGATTACTAAACCTATTTCTTTTACTCGTTTCAAGCTACATTTGTTTTTTGGATTCTTTCAAGAAATAAATGATAAAAAAAAAAAAATATCAGAACTATCTGCCAATAAAACAAGACTACTTCAAGCTTGGAATGTCTAGACATAAATTTAATAAGCTTAGTTAACTTAATCTTAGATTAGGCTTACTGTAATCTTATAATAGGAAATACTAGACACATTTAACTATATTATAGTAAGATATTTTCACTTGATAAGATTTTCGATTTTTGGAGTGAAGCTAATGATAGTAATAATTGTTCTGTGCTACCGAGGGAAGAAAATCCCTGCTACTTCTCCTACAGTTACAGCTGGGATAGAGTCGGAGAAATTTCTGTAAATAAATGAGATTATGAATGGGTTTTTTTTTTTTTTTTTTAATCACTTAAGAGAAGCATAGCTCAAATTCTCAAGATGATTATGTTTCAATATTAATTTATAACACCGGTGGTTGTACAAATGATGTGACAGACCAAAAAAAGAAATAAAAAATAGCTACAAGAATCCTTTTTGCTTCTGGGAACTTAACCCATGTTGCTAGTTTCTTTTGCAGTGGAAAAGTGAGCAAGGGTTCAAGAAACTTTGCTTCTAATTTTACTGATGTTAGGCTTGTAAAGTGATCTTGAGAATGGTGCTATATAAATACATTTATTTCTGATTATTTATGTATAATAATTATTATTATTATTATTATTATTAGTAGTAGTAGTAGTAATATGGGCTAATGGTTTACATTATTGTTTCCAGTGCAGTTTATTGGGGTAATTAATAGATTGTGCTTGTGACTGTGGAAAACGTGAGGGTGCACTATATGGCCAAAAGTATGTGGACACCTTACCATCACTTCCATATGTGGGTCTTCCCCAAACTGTAACCACAAAGTTGGAAGCATAGAATGTATAGAATGTCTTTGTATGCTGTAGCTTTACAGTTTCCCTTCACTGCTTTCCAACTAAGAGGACCAAACCTGTTCCAGCATAATGATACCCTGTTCACAAAGCGAGCTCCATGAAGACATGGTGTGTTATGGTTGGACTGGAAGAACTTGAGTGTCCTGACCTCAACCCCACTAAACACCTTTGGGATGAACTGGAACGCCGACTGCACCCCAGACCGCCTCAACTAACATCAGCGTCTGACCTCGCTAATGATCTTATAGCTGAATGAACACAAATCCCCACAGCCATGCCCCAAAATCTAGTGGAAAGCCTTCACAGATGAATGGAGATTATAAAAACAGCAATGGGGGGGACTAAGGCACGTACGAGTGTTACGGTCAGGTGTCCACAAACTTTTGGCCATATAGTTTGTGTGTATATAGGGAGAAAAAAAAGTTCAGGAAAGGATTTCAAAATAGATTTTGCACCATTGGTCCACTTATGATAAAAATCACAGATATTTATTACAATGCCTGTTTTCAATTTATGCTGGGAAAAAGGTCAAAGTAGACGTAAGATGGTTTTCTCAAAACGTGACTTAAAAGATGAGCAAGTGTACACAGATGTGATTTTTCCGAATGACAAAAGTCGTATTACAAAGCAGAGCCACAAGTATTGAATACATTAGTATTAAAACGGTGATTTCTAACACAGAAACTATTTTCCATTGTATGAAAAGTTCTTCGCCCTGTAAATGATTCACAGTCAGACATGCATACAACAACAGTTTCTGTTATTTCACATGCACAAGCTCACTCCAGGTACCATTCACTACATTAAGGGCTGAATCTGACTAATACACAAGTTCACAAACAAGTTTTAAAAGAATGTTACGTTCATACGTCACGTCTAAGTTGCTCGCTTGTACAGCTCTCCTCATGACAAGGCTGGATCGTTAGAATAATGAATCACCAATGATAGCTCGGTGATGATTGCAAAAATACATACTATGAATTCCATACTATGAAACTATATAACTCACTGCTCATACTGAATAATAATTGAGAAACAAAATGCAGAGTACATTTGAACTTAGCCCTATAATTCTATACGTGAGTAAATATGAAATAAATATACAACTTGAAAAATGACTGCAACATAAAGGACAACAGATTTACATTAATAAATAAAATAAAAAATCATTTAAGTCCATGAATATTCAGTGTATCAAAGATCACGTCGTGCAAAATTAAACGTGTGCTAGCCATCATGGCCATAAACATTTACATAACAACAGTTATTCAGGTTAGTTATGCAAGGAATCTCAGAACGTGCGTCACGCGTCGTCTTTGCAGCGTATATAACGACTACAAACTATCGAGGCAGCATAACATACAATCACTGGAAAATGTAAGTATAGGAGATGTCATTATAGCCCAAACTGGTGAGTGTCCTCATGCCCACCTCCGGTATCAGTGTATGAGCTGGCTGCCTGCTCCGTCTCCATGGATACCGGATGCTCGGGTTTACTCTGTTAAAGAAAGATGAACAAACATGCAGCATAGTGTAGAGGTCCAAGCTGTACATGATATGTTTATCTGTTCAGAGGTGGACATTTATTAACTAGGTCATCGGGGAAGTGTGCTGACCAGGCCTATGTTTTGGTTGCCTGGAGACCAGTATACGTAATAAAGTATAAACGGGTAATTAGATAGTTTAGTGCGTTTCTACACAACAAACAAGTATACCCATAATCTTTATCCACTCATTAAGAAAACAGTTTATCTCCCCAATTTGTTCTCGCCAATTCCCACACACTAGCTATCACATGACAACGACCAACACCAGTTAGTGGGGAAAATACGTGCTTCCTCCAAGACACATGAAACCATCTTTTCAGGGCAGCACAGGGCAGCACAAGACACAGGGCAGCACAAGACACTCAGAGGAAAGTGCTATCCACCCTCTTCTGCATACATGAGCTCACAGAAGCCACGATTGTCTAGTGCCTCTCTGATTGACAAAAGAGAGAGAGAGAGAGAGAGAGAGAGAGAGAAACAAGATCCCTAGCACCCATGGTCCAATTTTGCTCTCTAGACTCCTGGCCACTGGATGGCTGTGGCATCGTCCGTATTTCGAACTCACGATCTCTCGACAATAGAGCAATCACTTTTCAGGAGTCCTGATAAAGTTTCTTTTTAATGCAGAATATTGAATTTGCAACCTTCACAAAACAGTTACGAAACCCCTGGCCAGTGTTGAGCTCTAGTGTACTCTCCTCATATTGCAAGTCAAATTATTTGGATATAATATTTACATTTTTAGAATTTGATCTTATTTCAAAATAAGGTCGTTGGTCGTTGTCATGTGATAGCTAGTGGGTGGGAATTGGCGAGAACAAATTGGGGAGATAAACTGTTTTCTTATGAGTGGATGAAGATTATGGGTATACTTGTTTGTTGTGTGTAAACGCACTGAACTATCTAATTACCCGGTTATACGAGCCGCTTGTCCACAGCTAATTATTTGTCCACTCCTGTATAGTTTCTAATAATTAAATAAACATATGTCATCATGTAGGTAGTTAATTGAATAATACTGACTTTCTAATTTTGGGAATGGGGACTGTGTTTACACTGTGTTTCTCTGATCATAATCCCAGCTCCTTGTGTTTACTCCTAGGGTTAATACTTTTCGGTTTGAACCTTAACTCTACTGGCCTCTAAGTGCTACGTGGTGATAGGCAGGTACTGGATTAGATGCCAGTGCTGACCGTGTGGTTCAAAGCACCCAGATGTGCAGTCTGGGCCTGGAGCTGCTCCTGGTTGTTTGCTAAGGTGGAGCGCAGGATGGACAGCTCCCTCCGTGCCTCCCGCTCTTTGGAAAGCACCAGCTGAAGCTCCTCCTGGAGGATCTGTGCATCTTCAGGAGGTTTTAATGTACTCAGTGATCTGCTTCCAGCTGACACCATCTGCCTGCACAGCTCCTGTAGGCGCTCCGTCTGCTCCGACATCACCTGACCCGCACGCTCTGCTGAATCCTGGGAAATGGAGTGAAGGTTCAGGGAGCATCATCTGAATGTACCTCTACTGTCCTATGCTTAACCTTTAGGTCTGTTTTGGGATATGTTCGTTTTTATTTCTCTAAGAAAATTAATTTTTCATTGAAGTACTTGATTGTGTACTTGAAATGTCTAAAAATGATATTTATGAACATGAATATGGTTTATTGTGAGATACCATGGACATACATATATTATATATACTTTCAAGTACCACTGTATATATATATATATATATATATATATTTCTTCTTTTTTTCCTTTCCCCAACATTTTCTCCAGTGTTTTCCTCTCTCATTTAAACCAAAAAGTTGTATTTTGGTCTCATCTATCCACAAAACATTTTTCTAATAGCCTTCTGCTTGTACACGTGATCTTTAGCAGACTGCAGACAGGCAGCAGCGTTCTTTTTGGAGAGCAGTGACTTTCTCCTTGCAACCCATCCATGTACACCATTGTTGTTCAGTGTTCTCCTGATGGTGGACTCGTGAACATTAACATTATCCAATGTGAGAGAGGCCTTTAGTTGCTTAGAAGTTACGCTGGGTTCATTTGTGACCTTTGTGAACTATTACAGATCAGACTTTTGTAGATCCCTGTTCTTTAAATAAAACAGAGTGCTCAATCACACCTGATTGTCATCCCATTGATTGAAAACACCCAACTCTAATTTGACCTTCAAATTAACTGCTAATCCTAGAGATTCACATACTTTTTTTTTTATTCATTTGTTTAGTTAGGTTCTCTTTGTCTACTGATGATGTTTTAAGTCTTTTTTTATTTTTTAATTTCCCCCATGCTATTACAATTCTAAAACAAGAGGTCTATGATGGTGTATCACCTTGATATACTGCTCCCTGGTGCGGATGGCGTTAAGCAGCTCCTGGATGTGTGTGTGGTGCTCCTGTGTCTGTCGGCTGTTCTCCGCCAGCAGCTCCTGGAAAAGATGTTCCTTCATCTGCAGCCGACCTTTCAGCTTCTCCACAACCTCACTGGAGCTCAGTGGCACCTTACTGAGGAGAGCAGCTGTTAACTCCTGCAAGAGAAAATGAGAGACAATTACTCCAATAACTAAGAAAACACACATACACACACACACTGGCCGTCCCAGAAAATTCAGCCCAAGAGCAGAATGTCTGATGCAAAAAGAAGTCTCCAAGAACACCAAAATTTTAATCACATGACCTGCTAGTAAGTCTTGCAACTGTTAGTGTCAAAGTGCATGCTTCTACAATCAGAAAGAGACTGCACAAATTTGACCTGCATGGGAGGTGTGCCAGGAAAAGCCTTTGCTGTCTAAAAAGAACATTAGAGCAAGACTACAGTTTGCCAATGAGCATATAGGCAAAGACCAGTCCTTTTGGAATAATGTGCTCTGGACAGACGAATCAAAGATAGAGTTGTTTTGGCCACAGTAACAGCGGACATGTTTGTCGCAGACCAAAGACAGCTTCTCAGGAGAAGCACCTCATACCAACTGTGAAGCACGGTGGTGGAAATGTTATGGTTTGGGGTTGCTTTGCTTCCTCAGGGACTGGACAGCTTGCATTCATTGATTCAACTATGAATTCTGCATCATATCAAAGAGTGCTTGAAGATAATGTGAGGCCATCTGTCCAAAAGATGAAGTTGAACTGAAAGTGGATCTTTCAACAGGATAATGATCCTAAGCACACTAACAAATCCACCAAGGAATGGCTCAAAAAGAAGAAATGGAGGGTTATGGAACAGCCTAGTCAAAGCCCAGATTTGAATCCCACAGAAATGTTGAGGGGGGATTTGAAACGGGCAGGACATGCAAGAAAACCCTCAAATATCTTGCAACTGAAAGAAAATTGCATGGAAGAGTGGTCAAAAAATCCAGCAAGCCTGGTGGACAATTATGCCAAACGCCTACAGGGGGCAATGCTAGCTTCTGAGGCAAAGGGTG
The DNA here is from genome assembly GCA_024331685.1 of Stegophilus panzeri. Classification (NCBI taxonomy): domain Eukaryota; kingdom Metazoa; phylum Chordata; class Actinopteri; order Siluriformes; family Trichomycteridae; genus Stegophilus; species Stegophilus panzeri. Next base: position 7,778,662 of record JANDJT010000148.1, read on the forward strand.
TACTTACTTTTTCCACAGAAGATCTATTAATCTGTTAATATTTCTGTTGAATAAATGATTGAAAAAGCTAATTTTCTTCGTGGGTTTGTCCAAGTATATCAACTTTATTAATAAACACTGTTACAAAGAGAATCAAATGTTTGCTCGTCCAAATATGTCAAAAAAAGCCTACAATTTCCATGGGGTGTATTTATTTTTTCACATCACTGTATATATTGCTGAGATTGAAATAAATCCAGTCTTTACCTCAGCCTCTTTAGTGCGTGTGTGTAGTGTTGTCTGGAGCTGGCTGATGAGTGTGTCTCTCTCTCTCATGCTGCGCATGTGTCTGTCCTCACACTCACGCTGGACACGCTGACTTCCTCTCCACGCTTCACTCACCTGCTCCAGCTCTACAGATTTACCTCGAACCAACACCTCCAAACTCTAATTCAAAACAAAACAAACATATAGCACCTTGACACACTACTATATATAGTTAAATCTGTGTACACAAGAGTGTGCGTGTGTGTTAATAATACCGTAATGGTCTCCTCGTTGTTGGACAGCACACAGCGCAGTTTCTGCAGGTCCCTCTCTTTCTCTCGGAGGAGCAGCTGCAGCTTGCGCACCTCGGCCTCCTTCTCCTCCACACACACAAATCTCTCGTCTACCGCACGCTTGAGAAAAGGACACATTTTTATTATTTTGTCATCCGAACTAGCAGAAAACCGTCTTTGACCTGTATGTTTGTGTGCAGGCGTATACCTCCAGGGCTCTGTCTCTCTCCTGAATGCGCAGCTTGAGCTTGTGGACGAGGATGTCTCTGTTTCCGGCTGGGTCCTTCTGCCCATCCAACAGTTCAGTGTAGTCCTGCAAACCATTTGTATTAAATTGAATTAAGACGCATAAATCGGTCCTCAACAGTACACGCGTGAATAAAATTGGGGTATAGCTAGCCATCTTATGTTCCCTACAAAATCCCATCACGCATATATTCCGCTGACTTTTACTCGTCCCTGACAAACAAACCAGTGAGAAAACAAGTCCAATCTGACTACTGCCTAATTATGGCTAACGTGTGCTCACATGTAGCAGATGCTCTTTGTGCTGCAGCCTGGTCTTCAGCTCCCTGATGGTTCTTTCTCTTTCCTCCACCTCTCTCTCCTTGTCTCCCTCTCCCTCCTTCCACTTCTCTTCCATCTGCTCTAGGTCCGAGCGTGCTCTCTGCAGAGCCGCAAGCAGCTCCTATGGGTGAATGATAAATTCCTTTAATCTTACACACACACACACACACACACACACACACACACACACACACAAAAATACACAGAGACAGAGAGAGATAACTTTGCTTTTTCAGCTCTCACCTGATTGTGTTTCTTGGATTCCCGGCGATGGTGCTGCACCTCCTGGAGATCGGCGAGGAGGTACTGGTTGGCACGTGCCAGCTCGTCCTCTCTTCTCTGGGCCTGGCACTGGGCTCTTTGGACGCTCTGCAGCTCCAGCTGGGTTGAAAATAAAGAGGCCTGAAGCTCTGACAGCTCGGTCTGGAGTGGACTAGGTACTGTAGTGGACGTCTGCGCACACACACACACACACACAGACATCTAAAGTGTTTATCAGAATACACTTGTCTTTGGTGATACGGGTGTGTATGAGAATATATATGAGACTTTATTGGTCACATATACATTGTAGCACAGTGAAATTATTTTCTTCACATATCCCAGCATGTCAGGAAGTTGGGGTCAGAGTGCAGGGTCAGCCATGATACAGCGCCTCTGGAGCAGAGAGGGTTAAGGGCCTTGCTTAAGGGCCCAACAGTGGCAGCTTGGCAGTGCTGGGGCTTGAACCCTGACCTTCTGATCAGTAACCCAGAGCCTTAACCACTAAGCCACCACTGCCCCCTTTTTTATGTTATGTTATGTTATGTTATGTTATTTAATTTATTTATTTATTCATTCATTCATACATAATGCAAGTGTACATCAGTGCATGGAAGAAGAACTTCTCACCTGCAATTTCTGCAGCTGGTGTTGCTGATTCTGCTGCTTCAGAGAAATCAAAAGCTGCTTCTGCTCCTCTATGAGCTGCTGGAAGTCAGCAATCTAGGCCACAACAAAACAAAAACCCTCCCGTTAAAATATTACGCTGAAATTCACACAGACTGATTTTCCCTTAAGAAACTGCAAATTTGGTGCGAAGTGCTTGTCTGGGTTTACACGGGCCTCCTGTCAGTCTTTTTTTTTTTTTTTTTAGACACACCCCCGATGCCTCTTCACTCCACTCGCTCCCATCTCAGTCTGTTCGGGACGGAAAAACATGACGGAATCTGGTAAGCATCCAGCGCAGCCAGTGGAAGCGTTTATCCAAGATGGAGTCATTACTCATACTGGCAAATCGATTATAGGGCATGAAGTTGCACACAGAATTAACGACGTTCCTCCCGGACTTGTATGTAAACACAATCTGTATAAAGCACTGAACTATTTGAGTAGCTGGTTTTACATAACAAATAAAGGAGATACATTTTTATTACGTAGTTTTGCTTAGGATGAAATACCTTCGTAGAAACGTATGTAATGAATGCGTGTAGATAACGGAATCAAACTCCTGAGCAGCTAACACGGCTAGCGATACAGTGCTAACACTGGTAATGAAGGGCAGCTGAAAATCTCATGGGCGCTCATTAGAAAGGAAAAACAGGACAGCGTAGGCACTCTTGACCGTTCTCGCAAATCAGTACGAGCCGAAATAACTTATAACTTGGTCGGCTGATTGGCCGACCTCGTGGACATGGGCGAGAACGGGACGCAGGCTGGCAAATGGAAAAAAATGGTGGCTCGAATATCAGAAGCAGAAAATAAACCAACAAGAATGAATTAAACCTGACTAACAAATGGAAAAGACTGGAATTGGACTTATATGGAAATACATATAAAGAGATGTGATTGTATTTTTTTGTTATGGTTATACTACATTATTTTTGTTTTTTGTTAGGATTATACTATATTTATATCTTATTATGTTTATTATATTTGTCATGTAAGTGAAAGACTTAATAATGAAGTAATAAATAAAAAAATTTTAAAATCTGCAGTTTTGTGTAAATCATATTTTAGCTATCTATTTCTTCCTGTAAAGTCTTTTAAAAATATATATATATATATATATATTATATATAAGAAAAATATCATTTTAAAGTTTAGGAGTTTTTAAAGTGCACCTATTATGGTTTTGAAACGTGCCTAATTTTGTTTTAAAGCTCTCATACAATAGATTTACATGCATCCAAGATCAAAAAACACTTTAACGTGCTCATAATTTAAACTGCAGCATTATCTTTTTTCAGTGTCACAAACGACTCGTTAAATGATCCGTTCCAGATGATTCACTCTAATCTCCTCCTTTCAGAGAGCATACTCTGCTCTGATTGGTCAGATGTCCCAGTCTGTTCTGATTGGTCTGCCGCTGTCAGCGAGCAGCGGATGAAGACCAGAGGCGGGGCTTTTTATTACAAACCTACATAGGTTAGTACAGGAAGTAAAGTCTGGAATTACTAACGACTCGTTTCAGCTGTTCAGAATCGATTCCTTCTTTTGGGAGTCAATAACTCTGTTTGTCCTGCGCTTTGATTTTTTAAACTTTGCAGACTTTTTACATTCACAAACAGCTCTATAACACACTACATGAAAGGGAATATCGGAAAAGCCATAATAGGTGCACTTAAAAAAAAACATATTAGATGAATATCACTAATGGCTGATACTTAAGGTTTTAGTATAGGTATCTCACATATCCTTTTTTTTTTGTACTACTGTATTAGCTTCAGTGAAGTTGCCTCCATCTGGTCCAGTTCAGTAGATAACAGAAGAGAAACAAATTGTGGAGGTGAACACACCTCATTGTCCTTGGTGCTCAGAGAGTTGCTTAGAGTCTGGATAGTCCTCTCCTGTCCTTGTGCTCTCTCCCGGAAAGACAACAGCTCACACTCCATACTTTCGAGTCGCTGCTGCAGCTCCTGCACACACCCATGTACACAATACATATCTATATCAGGAAAAGCTGACATTTATACATCCTGTGCTTCCTTAGATACCAAAACACCATGGAAACACCATGGCCCTTACACCTTTAATAATAACTTAACAATAACTTAATAATGACTTATTTGACCTTAATAAAGCAGAATGACGTGGTTTGTACCTTGTTGTTTGCTTCACTTTCTCTGATCTTAGTCTGGAGAGACTGGACCTGTATCTGGGCCTTCTGTAGTTCAGTCACACACTGACCAGCTGCATTTTCATACTGCACCAGCTGAACCTGCTGCTCCGCAATGAGCTTCTGATGAGCACACACACACACACACACACACACACACACACACACACACACACGTTATTTCATGTACCTTTGAACATTATTCTCATATTTCCTAATGAATGTTCAAAATATATTTTCTGAGACACAAATATATTTTCTGTAGACGCGTATTCTCCACAATACCCAGTGTGTATTAGGGCGATATGACCAAAAAAAAGGAAATAAAAAAAAATCATATCACAATATTTCAAGCTATTTCTCTGATCGATGATAAATAGGTATGAAGATATATTATTCTTATATAAATATTGCCAACAAAACAGGAGTGCTGCATTATTTTATTTTTTTTAAAAACAAAAAACTTTTGAATAAAAATGTTGATGATACTTTCATTTGATGTGTACAAAATTAATGAATACTAAAAAAATAAATGTGTAAGAATGTTTTTAGCGTTAATTTGACGACTTCAAAGATAGTAGAAATACTTCACCGTGTCTGTTTCCAAAGTTATTGTTTAAAAAAAAAAGACATTTAAAACATTATAAATAGATAGCAGGATATCTCAGAAACATGTATGTTTACACTGCGCTTTGCTAATGCTAAGCTGATCTAGTCACTCTCTACCCCTTCGACAGGAAGTCCCGATTTTCCTGGACGACACGTCATTCATTTCCTTATTCTCAGTGTGAATCTATCTGTGCTTACTTTCACTCCTCGTCCTCTGTCTCAGGCCCCCGCAGCTCCATAAATTCATAACGTTTTCCTGCATCACAAAAGTCTTTTGTATTTCCTGTGCATAAATTTGCCTAATGGTGGTCCACTGCGTTTCATCTATATTTCAGACAGCAGAGATGAAGGGTTATGTTTTCTCCCAAAAGAGGAACAGTGTAAGGGATCTTGTCTTGCACTGCCTGCTGTGATGTTAATGGACAGGCCAGTCTAGGGCCACAGAGCCAATGCAAACACTGGAGCCTGAATGACTAACACAGTGTTAATGGCTGCCTGCTGCTTTATCACCACTGTACCACTGCAGTGATCTAAGACCAATGCGTTACCATGGTGATGGTGAGAAAAAAGGCAATATTATAAGCTTTACTACTTTAGTAAACACTTCTGGAGTGTGTGTGCATGTGTGTGTGTGCATTTAAAGACCCAACAAGAGAAATCTCCTCTGAGGACTGGCTTGTAGTAGTAAGCATTGCATTGTTGCCTACAACAACAGTTGTCATGGCAGTGGATATGTTGCTAAGAGAATGCTGTGTGATCAAAGGATTAGGAAATATAGCCAAGTGGCTTCTCCAGACACATAAATGTGTAAATATGTTCACAGTCCACCGGCAAAGGATAACAATATGTCACAGGATGTGCTCTTTTACACTGATTCCTAATCAAGCAGATATGAAGTTGAAATATAATCATGAGCATCGCGCTAAATATTAGTTGCTTTGTGGTTAGATTTTCTCAGCTACCTCGTGGAAGCCCAGAGGCCCACATGGAACATAATCATCCATCCAAAGTGCCTCGATCTCAGCCAGGTCAAGCTGCGGATCCTGCTGGATGCTGAGAGGAACCATATCAGCTGGCTGGAGAGAGAAAGGACAGTCCGTTGTTGCCTGAGGGACCTGGTGCATGGCTACAGGCTTGATTGGTACAGGCAGCCGGCTGCCTCGAAAAACCCGGACTGGACGCCACTCAAAGCTTTTGACCAGGCTGAGAGCCAGCTCCACTCCTGTTTTGAGGCTCTGCTCTGCACTGGACCTCTGGGTCATGACCTTCCTGTCCTCCATCTGTTCCTGCAGGAGGTCTGAATGGACTAGTGAGCAGCAGGGCTGACTGGCATCACCTGTAGCGTCCAGTGACTCGATCGATGTTGCCGGACTGAGACTGATGTTTTCCTCCTCAGCAGCTTCTGCAGTCTGACTGATCTCTGTCAGACTTGATGACTGAGCAGCTGGCTCCTGAGGTTCTGATTCAGGGCATATCTCTTCTGTGCTGGCCAGATTGCTAACAGAGTAGCGGGTTGAGGGTCCACATGAGGTGCTTCTGCCCACCTTCCGGGGTACTTTGCAGATGGCTTCGTAGTCAGAGTCAGCCACTCGCAATGTGGTGCATCCCCTGCACTTCCTGGAGCGCTGCGCCGTGCCAGCTTCTGATCCAGCATGACACTGGTGGTGGTGGTGGTGGTGGTGATGTGCAGTGTGTTGTTGATGTGTCCCTGTTGCATGTTCCTGAGAATCATGCTCAGCCCAGCACTCGTACACAGAGTACGTCAGGTCCTCTTCTAACAGACAGCTGTACTTGGAATCACATGAGGCAGCCGTGTCGATGACCGAAGCCTCCGCCGTGGTTTCAGAATCAATTTCTTCCGGATTGTTTTTGCGGTAGAGTCCGCCTATGCACTGTCGAAGCCGCTCTTTCTCCAGCAGGAGCTTTTGCATTCGCTCGATGGACAGCGCCTCGACACGGGCGATCACAGTGTCGAAGCGGTACATGCGGTCCAGCATGAAGGCACACTTACTGCAGGCAAACTCTCTGCGGCCGTCCCGGGACATCTGCCTGCCCAGAGCGTGCGACAGCAGTACCTGCAGACTCAGCTTGGCTGTCGGGTTGAAGATCCATCGGCGCTGGTTACCGTACAGCTCCCGTGCACAGATACGGCACAAGTCCTTCGTTTTGGAGTCCAGCATTTTAACTTCTGCTAGACGACAGGGGTCCCGTCTAACCTGTATAAGGCTATTATAAAACAATCAGGACTTTAATCATAAAAATAAAAAAAAAACACTCAATAGGACAGGACCCAAGCCATAAATTAGAGCTTGTATACAACTAAAATATTTCACTCTGACATTTCAGTTTAGGCAAATCGAAATGTCATAGTTCCTCCTTAAACATGAGGATGAGCATGTCCATCACATCTGCACCCACCAGAAGCAAATCTCAATGTCCTTCTCAAATACTTTCTTGATGTCATTTTTGTTGTCTTGATGTTGATGTCTTCTTACCACACCTTCATATTCAGAGAGCAAGCTCACCATGTCAGGTCCTTCTCCACATCACTCTCAGTGCCAGGTTTCACCCTCCCACACTCAAAACCAAAATATATCATCTCTCGAAAAAACAAAAAAACGACATGAATCCCAGCAGAAGTCTGCCATAAAGCGGTTTCTTCACAACGCAACCTCAAATCTTAACAGCGACTCCCAATATGAACGAGTTCCTCTTTGAATGGTCATCCTCAGTGATGTGGCAATGCAGCAGAGAAGCCAGAAAAGCGGACTGTACCATTTCACACACAAAAGGGGGGGGGGGGGACATACGTTCTTTCGGTTTTCTTTATTAACAGAAAAGCTCGTTTATAATAAGGGTTGTCGTGCACATTTTGTACGCGCTAGTATTCTTTATAACTTGGTTCATTCCTATTTTTATTTTTTACACACGTTTAAAAGCATTGTGTGTATGTGTTTGTTGTGATTCCCCCTCCGCGGGGAAAATAACCACGCCGAAACCGTTAGCCTGTCTACAACACAGACAGAGCAGCCATGCATCCGAGTGACGCTGTCTAATCCAGAGAATCATGACATCATGGTCGTGTTAGTGTTACAAATCGTAATTTTACTGAGGATTTGAACAGTTAAAGGTTTGAACCTGTATGCTTTTGAGCATGCAACCTCTTGGCTTATTTTCTCCTAACAGAGAAGTGAAAGTGCTGCTTTGTCATGGCTTTTGATATGACAAGCACCCACATGTGATCTCAAGTTTACTTCATTAAAGTGATAGTTCACCCCAAAAATGGCAATTCTGTCATCAATTACTCCTAATCCGTAAGACTTGCATTCACCTTCAGAACACAAATGAACACATTTTTTTTTAATGAAACCTGGGAAATTTCTGTCCCTCCATTTTACAGTACAGTAACCAAAACGTTCAAGCTTCAAAAAGTTCATTAAGGCATCGTATAAGTAATCCATTTGACTCTGGTGGTTTAATCCTAGTTTTATGAGGTGATAAGAATGCTTTGTGTGAGGAAAAAAAAACAAACCCTCAAATTAAGTCTTATTCACAAAATAATGTTACATCCGCATTGATCTCCGTTCACGAGAGAACCACGAGTCACGTGTGTCGTGTTGTCGTGTATCACTCTCGCGATACTACGGGGCCCGGAAGCGTTGCACTGTTTACAGTAGAGAAAGAGGGACGTTGTACACAAGCTGAGTCACATAAAATAGGGATCTCCAATCGTTTTTACTGCACGGACCGGTTGAAATCGTCTTTCCCTCGTTTGGTCTTTTCTTACCTCCTCCACTAAAGAAACTTTCATGCAATGTTTGTTTCACACTTATGTTAATATTAGCTGGACCTGAACGTGTGGAACCAATGTTTTCTGAAATCACGCCTATGTAAATTTGGATAGTGGCTCTTAAAAAGGGAAACATGAACGTGCGTTCTCATGAACGTTCTCATGAACGTGCGTGTCATATCACAGCAAACCAGTGACTACATTTCCCATCCTGCACTGCGGCCTACAAACATGGCCACCATGGACTACACTTCTCACACACACACACACACACACATTCACCTTCTCTGGAATTCTAATCACACACACCTGTTGCCAATCTCACGCTCACGCACTCCACGCTATATAAGAGACTTTTTGATCACCATGACATGCCTAGTATTGAGTGTTCTCACTTTACCAAGTGTTTGTACTCGTTTCCTCGTTTTGGTTTATGTTCATTGATCTGGCTTCTTGTTCCTCGTTGATGATTCTTGCCTTGCCTAGTTTATGCCTGTTTGCCAATCGCCTGACCCTTTGCCTGTTATTTTGACCACGCAATTTCTCGTGATTCGGATTTGTCTGCCTGTTTCTCTATAAATAAACTCTTATCTGCATTTGCATCCATCCTAACCTTCTTTACGTGGATTTCATGATGGAGCGTCTGAGATCTACGCAGAAGTGAAGATATTTTGTGAATAAAGACTACTTTTGTGTGCACACAAAGCATTCGTATCGCTTCATAAAATTGGGATTAATCTTTTAATTACATTTATGATGCCTTTATGAACTTTTTTGGAGCTTGAAAGTTTTGGTTACTTGGACTGTAAATGGAGGGACAAAAATTTAATTAAAGGTTTCATAAAAAATGTCTTCATCTGTGTTCTGAGGATGAACGAAAGTCTTATCGGTTCAGAACGATATGAAGGTGAGTAATTGATGACAGAATTTTCATTTTTGGGTGAACTATCCCTTTAAAGCACAGGCTCCTAACCCTGGTGCTGGAGAACGCCCTGTTCTACACATTTTAGTATTTTCCCTGCTCTTGTGCTCTCTCTCTCTCTCTCTCTCTCTCTCTCTCTCTCTGTCACACTCACACATCTCAAGAAGGGCTGTGAATTAGCTGATTAGTTGAATCGTTCATTCTTTCATTATCTTCATTAACTGCTTCATCTTGGTCAGCATCACAGTGGATCCGAAGCTTTTCCCAGGAATGCTTGGTGTAAAGTAGAAACACACATCTATCGCGCACACACATTCACACTCAAGGGCAATATTGCATAGCCAGTTTACCCACTATCATGTTTTTGGGAGAACCTGGAGGAAACACATGTAGACACAGGGAGAACGTGAGAGTAACCTGAGCTCACGATTAAACCAGGAACCTGAAGCTGTGAGACTGCTATGGCACTGCACCAGTGGGAAAACACTCAAATGTGCAGGACCAGGACCAGTATTGGAAACCTGTGTCCTAAATCAAATATTGATGACATGGTCACATGACATGTTTTGTGGTTTAAAACAAAAATCCTTCATGAAACCTCAGAGATGGAAACTGCAGTAAGCATTACCATCACAATGTCTGGGGGGAAAAATAGGACCGGTTCATTCAGGGAAATGTTCCTGTCTGTTAAATCAGTCCGGCAGACCAGAGGTCTATATTTAACCACCACTTTTATATAGTTTATATCTGTCTCTACTAGGAGAATGAGTGCAATTCATGCTTTCTTCAATACACAAATGACTTCTCCAGCAGCACTGACACTTTTGCTAACATGCAGAACACAAATACATTTCTGACTAAACAAGCACATGGGCATATGAATCATATTATCCACTGAATACAGAAAGATATCATTTGTATTTGGGAAAAGTTTGGACATTTAGGAGGTTTGTTTGGTGTCACTATGTGAATTTATCACCCAAAGTGCCTCTGGGTATTAGGCAAAAGAGACAGGACGCCATAACAGTGCTCCCCCATAAACAAGCCCTAATCATAAAACTATTTATCCTAATCAGCAAATGCATCAGTGTGTTTTTTTTTTTTTTTACTAACATGATCTCACTGTTTATTGCTTCAGTTCACAGAAAAAGCAAAGAGTCAGAGAAACTCACTGGCCGTTTCAGCTGCCTACTATTTCTTCTCTAGTGCCCAAATTCAAAAGACCAAGCAAGTGAGACCACATTGTTTAAAAAATTGCTGACAAAACATTACAAATGATACACACAGGTCACATAAATATTTAACATGAACGCTACATCGGCCTAGATTAATGATCACTTTTACACTGGCTCTCTCTGTGGAAAATTATTTTATTTAGGAAAAGAATTTGGGGATTTTTATAAAGAGATGACATCGGTTTCTGCAGGCAGTTTAAAGTGGCACTCCATTTAACTGACCTCATGCTCAGGGGTAGATTCTCAAAAACACAAATACACAAGAAAACAAATATAAATAAAGACAAATCTGAAGGGCTTGGTGTTTAATGGGCTTGAATGTGTGTGTGTGTGTGTGTGTGTGTGTGTGTGTGTGTGTGGTTTCCAAAACCTGCTGCATCATCAATCACTTATAAAACACGTCCACTAGATGTCACTCTCTCGCTGCCCATTAACAACAACAACATAATATTATTATTATTATTATTATTATTATTATTATTATTATTATTATTAATAATAATAATAATAATAATAATAATACAAAACCAAATCATATAGGCAAATGACTCACTCTAGGGCAATACTTACAGTAAGACCAACTCATCATACATGCCCTTGTGTGGATAAATAAATACATGATAGATAGATGGATAGATAGATTGATTGATTGATTGATTCCAGTTCTGACCTGCATTTCAAGTTGCTTGACATTTTTCCCATACTCCAGTTTGTCCTTGAGAATCTGTTAAAAGATTGGTGAAAATTTGCTTATTGATATAAATGAGAGGGATAAAGCATCCTGGCAGAGAACTGCACTGTATAGTCATATTATTTATACACTTTATATTTACTCATAGGAATAGGTGCATATGTCATTTGAAAACAGAGACATTGTACATATTTATAATTTCATCTGTGGGAAAAAAAAACCATTGCAGTAGTCTCATGTATGCTATGGTGCTTACTGACCCACATACAGTGTGTGTGTGTGTGTGTGTGTGTGTGTGTGTGTGTGTGTTTATAAATACATGCAGATATCCAAGCTGTTGCAGCCATTTGGTAAAAGTTGAATGATGTTGTGCACTGGCCTGTAATCACACTGAATAAACCACACTACATTCGAGTTTTATTTGGACCCTGAACCAGGAATCATTTACACATAAATAACACACTGCACATTTAATATTGTGTCAGTGACAAATATTTTCTTTCAACTGACTTTTGGTTTTCACATGTTTTTGTCCAAAATACATAAAACGATGACATACAGCCGGGCCCATAAGTATTGAGACAGCGACATAGTTTTGATCATTTTGCCACTGTACACCACCACAATGGCTTTGAAATGAAGCAATCAAGTGTAAACGTTCAGCTTTCATTCAAGGGGTTTAACAAAACTATTGAATGAACTGTTTAGGATTTACAGGCATTATTTACAGAGTCCCTCGCAGGCTCAAAAGTCATTAAACAAACTAACATCATTATAAATGTTAGGATTATTTTTAATACTTGGATGCAAATCCATGGACGTCATCAAATGCTGAGTTTCCTCCCTTGAGATGCTTTGCCAGGCCTTTAATGCAGCCGCCTTCAGTTGCTGCTTGTTTGTGGGTCTTTCTGTCTTCAGTTTTGTCTTCAGTAAGTGAAAAGCAGCTCAATTGAGTTGAGGTCATCAGACATTTAAGAACATTTAATTTCTTTGCCTAAAGAAGCCCTTGGGTTGCTTTCACGGTATGTCAATTTGTTTATTTATGTTAATGAAAGACTGAACTGCTTGTAGGTTTTTCCTTTATTCTTTTGGTTCATTGAGGTCCACAGAAGGGACAATGCTCACAACTTACGTGGCACTCAGGTGGTAGAGCGGGGTGTCCACTAATCGTAGGGTTGGCAGTTCGATTCCCGGCCCACGTGACTCCACATACCGAAGTGTCCTTGGGCAAGACACTGAACCTCGAGTTGCTCCCGATGGCAAGTTAGCGCCTTGCATGGCAGCTCTGCTACCATTGGTGTGTGAGTATGGGTGAATGAGACACAGTGTAAAGCACTTTGGATAAAAGCGCTATATAAGTGCAGACCATTTACCATTTTTGAGTCATTATCCATCTGTACTGTGAAATCTGCATTCATCCACTTTAGTTGTCTTCCGTGGTCTTCCAGGCCTTTTGGTGTTGCTGAGCTCACCAGTGCATTCCTTCTTTTTAAGAATGTACCAAATTGTTGATTTGACTACTCCTAAAGTTTCTGCTATCTCTCTCTCTGATAGATCTGTTTTGGTTTTTTTCAGCCTAATAATGGCATCCTACACTTGCATCAACACCTCAATGCGCCGCATATTGAGAGTTCACATGAACAGCTACCAAATGCAAATTCAACACTTGGAATCAACTCCATCTCCTTAATTTGTCATGAAATAACGAGAAAACAAGCCACACCTGGCCATGAAACTACTTATCAGTCGATTGTCCAATTACTTTTGAGCCTGTGAAAATTGAGGGTGGTGTGGGGTGGGGTGGGGGGGATATGTCTGTAATTCCTAAACGCTTAATGCAATATTTTTGTTAAACCCCTTGGATTACAGCTGAAAGTCTACATTTCAATCGCATCTTGGTTGCTTCATTGTGGTGGTGTACAGTGGCAAAATGATGAAAATTGTGGACCTGACTGCATATACTCACTGTCCACTTATCCAATCAGATATTTCACGAGGCAGCAGCACAACATGTAAACTAATGCAGATCCATTTCAAGAGCTTTAGTTAATATTCAAATCAAACATCAGAATGGGGGAAAATGTGATCCCAGCGACTTTGGTATGGTTGTTATTATTATTTCAGAAACTGTCTCACAGGCAGAAATGCTTCGTTGATGACAGAGGTTAGAAAACTTCTTGGAAAAACACCAGGAGATGTTTCTTTTCCCAAATCTTTAGCTGTTAACTGAAGCGCTTGACCTGTATCTGCATGATTTGATGCACTGCGCTGCTGCCATGTGTTGATTGGATAATTGCATGAATCTGCAGGTGTACCGGCGTTCCTAATAAAGTGGCTTTATTTTTTATTTTGTTTCTTCATTGTGGATATACTGTAGTATTTCAGCTATTTAAGTTGCCAGCATACCTTTGCATCCTTGTCTTTCTCCTGAAGCGACTTGTTCACAACCTGCAGCTCTTCCTCCAGCTGAGTTACTCTGTGAGTAAGCAAGTCCTTCTCTTCATGCAGAGATGTTACTTCCTCCTCTTTACTGACCACAGCCTCGGTTAATGACTGAATCCGCCTGCGAGCGCAGATGCATAGATTTCCATGTGCATACGGGATACCAACGCTAGATCTGCCTTTTCACATGACTCTGACTTGTGTTTGCTTACCTCTCTTTTTTAGCCAGCGTTTCCTCCTGTGTGTCTTTAGTCTCCATCACCGTCATCCTGTTCTCCAGATCCACACAACGCTGGGACTCCGAGGCAGCCAATGAAGCCATTTTTTCAGCTTCACTTCGAGCAAGCTTAGCATCCTGATGGCCAGATCATAAAAGCAGTCAGTAATTCCTTCTGTAAATGTAATGCACTTTATGGAAGGAGAAGACAAGGATAGATGTTTTAATATCTCCAAAAATATAATACTGATTAAAGACCAGTTTGGGCAGCAGGTTACTAAGAGCTGAAGATATAATATATAAAATAAACAAACTTTGAATGTCTTAAATATGGATGTAAATGTAAAAAAAAAAAAAAAAAGGTTTAAAAACAGCTGGATATACCTCCTGCAACAGCTGGATCTTGTTCTCAAGGACCACCTGAATGTGGGAGATCTCCTGCTGCCTCTCGTCATCAGCTCCATCCTGATTAGTCGGTGTCTCTGTTGTGCTTTTGGGGCAAAGAATAAAACGAACTTTAGGGAGTGTTGTTGTGAAAGAAGTGTGACTTTGTATTAGACTCAGGAAAGCACAATAAATTTGTGAAAGTGAAAAAAATCAGGCAATGAATCATCCCTGACTTCTAAATGTATACTACACAATTGTATAATAATATGGTGGCTGAGTGGTTAGCATGTTTCCCTTGCACCCACAGGGTTTGGCGATTGAATCCCACCTCTGCCCTGTGTGTGTGTGTGTGTGTGTGGGTGGAGTTTTCATATTCTGCCCGTGCTCTGAGGGTTTCCTCCGGGTACTCCGGTTTCCTCCCCCAGTCCAAAGACATGTGTTGTATGCTGATTGGCATTTCCAAATTGTCTGTAGTGTGTGAATGGGTGTGTGAGTGTTTGAGTGTGCCCTGTAATGGGTTGGTACCCCGTCCAGGATGTCACCTGCCTTGTGCCCCAAGTTCCCAGGCTCCCTGTGACCCTGTGTAGGATAAGCAGTACAGAAAATGGATGGATGGATGGATGGACAATTGTATATTTGTATAATTAGACCTTTAAGATTCTATTCTATTCACGTCCATGGTGAAGAGAGAGAGAGAGAGAGAGAGAGAGAGAGAGAGACTGTTTCTCATTGGCATACACCACTTGGGCTGTTTCTCCAGACTTGCTGCTGTTTGCTCCTAACAACCACCACAGTTCTGACCCTATACTACCAATCTGTTTGACTGGACCTATAGTACCAAACCAGCCACTATTTCTGAAAGAACAGCATCACCATCAGTTCAATTCATTTCAATTCAATTTGATTTGTATAGCACTTTTAACAATGGACATTGTCTCAAAGCAGCTTTACAGAAACATATAAACACAGGATA
>JANDJT010000148.1:7802398-7816341 GCA_024331685.1 Stegophilus panzeri
ATGCCGTATAATAATAATAATAATAATAATAATAAAATAAAAATAATAATAATAATATCGCTCACTTGTGTATGTTATTTGAGTTGTATGTACTACACTAATTGAAAGATGTTTCTTTTCATGCTGGCTAAAATTTCGTGACAACAATGAGATTAAATACACGATTCTTCCTAAATGCTATTGTCGTTCTCCTTCCTGCTGTCCCACTCCCCTCTAATATACCACTTTTTTTCTTCTCCGCAAACCTTCCCCCATTTCTCTTTCATTTCGGTGGGTAAATTGCTCCCAGATGTGGTGGCAAGGGAGAGTGCCAGTAGCGTGTGTGTGTGTGGGGGGGGGGCTCAGTTCTGAGCCCTTTACCCCTTTGCCAGCATCTTACTGAGATGGGGGGAGAGCTTTTCCAGAGAATGTGCCAGCTGCACAGCGGTGTAAACACACACACACACACACACACACACACACACACACACACACACACACACTCATACGTTCACACACAGCACAACACAGTGCAGACAGAAAAACAGAGTCTGACTCAGACACCCACACCCTTGTTCCCTGCAGTGACGACTGCGTCGGAGTGAAACGGCTGTGTATATGTGAGTCTGTGTGTTGGGAGGGTTTGCACGGAGAAGGCGTGAACACACACCAGGGACTTACGGCTGCCCTGAAATCTAGCACGCTGTTGTTGAGTCTTTTTGCATAAAACCTGACACACCAAAGTGATTTGGAAGAGCATCAACAGAAAGCCTTCATGCATCTGGTACTTACACACAGCACAATGGCCATTATTTTTCTCACTCCCTTTTTTCTCCCCACTGTTTATAACCTTGAGCAAATCCGCACTCCAGCATGGTGCAACCTAAGCATCCAAAACCATGCGAATGGCTTTTTCGAACTGCAACCCAAAGCCAGACCTGAGGATTCCTGGCTCAGGATCCGATGTTGCCGCCTCGGTTCCTCTATCCTCAATGACTTGTGATATTTTACCACTGAAAGACCATCCGTCCCTGAGTACGCTATATGACAGATGGCCTTGTAGTATAGCTCAGATCCATCATGTGGGATTGATACTCCCACTGTGAGGCTACAATTTAAGCTTGGAGTCTTCCTCTCTTATCTGTGAACCATAACACCACCATAGCACCAGTAAACTAGAATATAGACTAATGCTGTATTCAGTTCACCTCAGAAGTGGAGCACAGCCATTTTCAACCTCCACGCATTTGAGGTACAAAGTGGGGGGGCCTTTTGTTAGCAACAAGCTAGCCAGCTAGCTGTGAAGAGTGATGTATATTTACCTGTATTGTAGAGTCAGTGTTATAGATTTAACAAGTGAATGTGTCTGTATGTTCATTGATGTAAAGTAAATACTTGTTTATACAGTGTAACTCACTTAAAGGTAGGAAGTGCTGCTGTGTTTACTGCTGTTGATGTGAGCGCCCATGTTGATTTGACGTCTCATTCTGAACTCGGAGGAACTTGCAGTTGCGAAGACTACCTTGAGTTCCCGAGTGAGGAAGTGTTTTTTTCAAGACCTCTAGTCAGACAGAGCCAGTTTCTTTCTCTCTTTTTCTTTCTTTGTCATTCACTTTGTCATTTTATTCAGATCTCTTCAAATCAGTTTAACGGAATTCTCTTATTAGTAAAATTCCCATTACTGTATTTTCTCTGAGAGCTTCCTCTTACAGAATGTGCTTTCTTACTCTCTTATATGCAAGAACACCATAGTTGTTATTCCATCTCAAGTGGTCCAAAAATTGCAACGTAGTTTGTTTGACCGTTTTTAATTTTTCAAAATGTTTTTAGGGATTACCTCTTTGTATTGTTTATGCAAAACCACTTTTTTTCTTTTACTTGGTTTAACTACGACGGCCATCTTTGTGTCATGACACCCAACAGAATTTTGGTTAACAGCTCCTTGGACCAAAAACTGATCTCTAGAGCACATTACAAGGTACATGTAGATATATAAATTGTGTACAGTCTTGTTCCTTAGACTTAGAACATAAGTCCAAATGCTCAAGATTGCTCACAGTTCCACTTTTAGGGTCAATTTATTATGGGAAGGGTTCGAGTCTCAATCTTATTTTTTTAAGGGGGTACTTAGGGAAGCATTGTGTGCATGCAGGACATTTCAGGTTTGAGACAGAAAGTGATATTTTTTATAAAAACTTCCCTTCTTTCGGGTTGAATATCTCTGGTGGCGGATCAGATACGAACCTGAAATTTTTACAGAAATAAGTCCTCTATAGTAGCATTCTGCTCTAAACATTGTGAGTTTGAGGTTGGAGGTAAACTCTGCAGGACAATTGACCTCAAGGGCCAGATTTAAAGAACCAGCCTGATCTATCATGTTGGTACAGGTGTACAGTTGGTATGTGTGAATAGATTTTGCATTGGACCACTTGACATGGAATGACCCCATAATCTGTTTCAGACTCATACATCAAGGCAGCAGATCGTTCATCACCTCAGATATGACATCATCAGTAGCACTCTGTTAACACCCTATACATTACATGTATTACATTTGTTCTCAGAGATGAGAGAGGGTGATTTTAAAATGGCTCAACTCCACTATCCAATCCATTAAGCCTTGGAAGACGATTTGGGTCACTCCATCATGTGGGGCTGGCTGAGAGGACCATGAGGCCATCCCTGTCTTACATTAGCTTTCCTATTCTTTCAACACATAAACATCTGAAAAGGAGCTAAAGCTAATATTGTGAGTTTGGTGTCTGTGTATTTTTTGTGTGGGTTTTTTCAGTGCTGCTTACTGTGTTGATTGATAAGATGAACTGATGGCTTTCTGTTCAGAATTTCTGATTCTTTAAAAAACAACAATATAGGAGGACCAAAAGGGAAAAGGAGAGAAGGCTATTGGAGTGTTGCTCCACTGGCAAGACATCTGAGGCTTGGCTTTCTATCCCAGCGCTCCCCTTTTCCATCTCTCTCTCTCTCTCTCTCTCTCTCTCTCTCTCATCTTCCAGAACACATTCAGAGGTGCTAGCTCTGACCATCCGCCAAGCAGGAAGTGACCTCAATGGAAAAAAATGGGAAAATGGGATGAGGTGTGTGTGTGTGAGTGTGTTTGTGAGTGTGTCACTGGGAGGCCTCATTTATTCCAGTAAGCTTTGCTGCTACCAGATAGAGCTAAGAAAGCCAATGGAGGCCAGAAAGGCTAAGTGAAAGAGATAGGAGTTCATCTTCCACCTCCAGGTCTTATAATGAAAGGTTTTTACTCTGGGCCTCACCCATAAAACCTCCACTGAAGGCTAAAATCATCCCTGCTATTGAGGTGAGTGTCTCCAACATGCAAATCTTGATCGCAATGATGTCACTATTCAGTAATTTCAATTTTTAAAAAAAAAAACAAACGTTTGACTTCTTTGAGCTAAAAATGTCAGTGCTGTGACTTACATAAACTAACATGGATAAAATGAAAATAATGTGCATCATTGTTCACCTCTGTGTATACTGAAGGAATCCAGCAAAACATTTTCCCAGACCTAACCATAAACAGGGCCTCCTCTGCATTTTTCATGTTAGAGGCAAAATTCTGTTTAACCGAGGACAAGCAGAGCATTGGTTTCTTAGACGTAGATCAAAAGCCCGAAGCTGCTTTTAATTCAATGTGTTTATGGTGGGTCTAAATTATGGGATCAAATTCACCCAGTACCAAAACCACTGCCAACTCTCCCAACCAGCGCTTTTGTCTTACACAGACATGAAACAGGATATGTCCAAATTTCTCTCTCTCTCTTTCTCTCTCTCTCTCTCTCTATCTGTCTGTCTTCTTGGGTCTCTCTGTTGCCCCGATCAAGAGCGAGGTTGCTAAACAAACAGGATGCAGAAACAAAAAGCAGTCTTTACTCTTTAGAAAGGAGAGGAATCGCTGGCGGCAGAACATGTTTCAAAATAAAGCCTTACGAATGCAGTCTGAGACAGTCCACCACAAAAATGTCCTGACTGTCCCACAGTGACCTGGAGAACAGCACACACCTCACATGACTGACTGCTGCATCCTGTTGTGTTCTCTTCACTTTAATAGATGATCATGGTTCATTGCCAGTTTATAAATGATTGCCATTACATAGCACTGAGACACTCGATGACTGCTGGAGGTGATCAGTGCTGCTCTGTTGCGCAGGTACAGTAAGTCCAGAGGGGGGAGCTAGAGTAATGGAGGAGACGGGTTTGGATTGTCAATTAACTCCCAGTATTCTGTCTGTAAATTTACCCAGGCCTACTGTCATTTTACACTGCACTGACTGTCACTTTTCTATCTGTATACTCACTCTATACTCACACACTCTGCTATTACTCTTTGTGAGTTATGATGTGCATGATATTTACTGCAGCTAAATAATGCCAATTCTACTCTTAACACTAATCCAAATTCTAAACAAAATCCCCAAAATGAAAGACTTTGGAAGGGTTTTTTTCCACATTGTGTCAAAAAAAACAACCCCAAAACAAAACAATTTTCTTCATGAGCTTCAAAATGATCATAAATCCCATTATTACACACCGACAGAAAACCTCAAGCAGCGAAATGATCATTTGGTTTTGATTAGTTAACAAGAGTGACTCCGAGTGACTCTGTCTGCAGATATAAATACCCCCTTTATGAATATAATTATGACGCAAAACAGGTTTCGTTCCTGAAATACATAAGCTAGCAGTTTTTCATATAACACATATCATATGCATGAATAAATATAACACATTTCATATGCATATGCATTTACATTATTATTCAATCATTATATACACGTATGAAAACATTCTAAAGCATTTATATAAACGTGTTTCTTTCCTTAACAGGATTTATTTATATCAATTTGTCTTTTACCACTAATCTTTTCAAGTGAAAACAAGACTTGTGTCAATATAAGAACATCAGGACTAATTTGGCTTTGAGATACATCATAATAAAATGATTGTTTTGGGAGTTTACAAGATACATTATATCATTATGTTCTTGTTGGAAACAAAGAAACCTTGATTTGATTTACTGCGACCCAGCAGTGTGCCATATTCCAGTCTGGAGTTTTTGGAAAATTCTCCATCTGAAATCTGATTAGCCAGAGTGTGTCCACCCGCCGGCATTTCCTGATTGGCTAAGTGCCTGGCTATAGTTTAATAAACCAGCAACAAGAACAACGTGAATGTGCTGGCGTCTAATTCACAGGCACACATCCTAACGGTCCTGGCAGAGGACGGCCATCACTTTGCTTAATCTTACCCTTCCTGACAAATTAAATAAGCTCTCGTCTGGTTCTTATTAGTAGCGCATTACTGATAATTGCAGTGGTATTTACAAACACTGCTAGCCAGTCCAGTCTTCACAGGCTCTCCGTTAGAGCAGCAGGCCTACGGTACCTGCCACAACACATAATAAGGGCTTTTTTACCCCACTGTACTGTAATTTGCGCCAGGTTTAAGCAATTTAACAAGGGTTTGATGGTTCAGTTCTTGTGTTTCATATGCAGTTGGAGCGTTTTCACGGGAGTGAGCGAGTACTTGAGTGCGGTCGTTAAAGTAGACGAAAGGTTTTCGAAATCGGATTACTGCCACTCACGGACCAGTGTTCCAGAACGCAAAACTGAGCTGAGTTCTCCAAACATGATCTCACATGCAGTACACATCTCCTTGGGGACAGAAACGTCCCCAGTGAAATCAGTATCATTACCTGCGCTGGTAAACTGCGAGAGAAAAGTCAGAGTCAGCGTGAGAAAAACAAGCAATGGCAGGAAACTAAATGAATCAGAAAAGAATCAAATAATAGAAGAAACGATATATTATTACGATTTATAATCCCATTATCTGGTGTCACCAAGAAGGATGGTTTCTCTCAAGTTTTACATTTATATTTATCTCATTTGGCTTATGCTTTTATTTAAGCAGCTGTTGGTTTTGCTCAGGAGCCCACACAGTGACAGCTTGGTGCTGCAGGGATTTAAATTAACAACCTACTGATCAGCAACCCAATGCCTTAACTACCAAGCTACCACTGCCCTGATTTTGTCCTTATGACATTTCAGGGCGTTTTTCCTTGCCATTATCAGCTTTGCTCATTACGTATCCAAATCTCCGGATCTCTGCAAAGCTACTTCGTGACAACATACTGTTTAAAGTGCTACACAAATCAAACTGAACTGAACCGAATTGAAATACACTATATGACCAAAAATATGTGGACACCTGACCATTACACTCATATGTACTTTTTTAAACATCCCATTCCTGATGTATTCCCTCTTCCCACACTTCCCACACTTCTGGGAAGGCTTTCCACTAGATTTCGGGGGCGTGGCTGTGAAGATTTGTGTTCATTCAGATACAAGAGCATTAGTCAGATCAGGCACGGGTGAGCAGTCGGAGTTCCAGTTCATCCCAGAGGTGTTCAGTGGGGTTGAGGTCAGGGCTCTGTGCAGGACACTTGAGTTCTTCCAGTCCAACCTTGACATGTCATGCTGGAACAGGTTTGGGCCTCTTAGTTCCAGTGAAGGGAAATTGTAATCCTTAAAGGCACTGTAGCAGACATGCTTCCTTTCTACAATTTTTCAATCCTGCTCTTCAAATTGTGTGGCAGTAGTTTCGGGAAGAACCACATATGGGTAGGAGTCCACATACTTTTGGCCATATAGTGTATTATTGTACCGCTTGACTTCACTGACTCATCTTAGCTGCTTGCATTCAATTCAAGTCCTTGATGCTCGCCTATAGAGTAACCCGATGGAACTTCGCCTGCCTATATGGAGTCACTCATCACTATACACTACACCCTGATCACCCGGTCTCCAAAAGAACTTCACTGGGTGATACCACCACCACCACCCAAATTCATTCACTCTGCTAAAACAAACAAACAAACAACAAACAAACAAACAAATAAACAAAAACCCCAGAAAACCCAGCTGTTCCAAAAACTCCATCAGCTCTCTCCACCTGACCGTGTTGTAATGTACATACATACAAATGTAAATGTCATGAGAA
Source organism: Stegophilus panzeri (assembly GCA_024331685.1). Lineage (NCBI taxonomy): Eukaryota > Metazoa > Chordata > Actinopteri > Siluriformes > Trichomycteridae > Stegophilus > Stegophilus panzeri. The sequence continues at coordinate 7,809,404 of JANDJT010000148.1, forward strand.
CCAGGAATACCAGATGTACAGGAAAAGAATTCAAGAATACTACAAGAGTGGTTGTTTAAATGGATGGCTAAAACCATCCAAAACTGTGGTCCAAACTTTTATTCATAAATCTCACAGCTGCCTGAAAACTGACACACGATATTGCATGTTTTTTTTGTTTTGTTTTGTTTTTTTACATTTAGCTAAGATCATTGATTTTTATTTATTTTATTTATTTATTTTTTTAATCTTAAATCAGATCTCAGCTTCATAAAGAAACACACACACACCTGCCATGTCACGCGTCAGCTTTCCGTTTTCTTAGTTCAAAGCCGTTGTCTTGACAGTCCGGCATAAAGAGATTTGTTCGGAACTGAAACGCTTTATACAGCACATATTTCTATGCTGCAGAAAGAGAAGCCAGAAGGCCCATCAGGAAAAGATTTACGAGCCGTGAACTTCGAGTCAAGACAAAAGTGAGTCATTATAAAAACATACAATCTGTTAACCTGGTCTCTCTTAATCTTTTTTTTTTGTTCAGATTTTCTACACACAACCATCACACACATGGAATTATATGTTTAAAAGATGTAGCTCATCAAAAAAAAAAAAAAAAAAAAAAAAAAAAATTACCATTATGACTAATAATGGGTCAAAACGAGTAGGGGCCAATTAGCATGCTAATGAGATCATAATAACCAGTCACTATGCTACGGTGAGTTCGTCGGGTGAAAGATTCCACCAAAAATGTATTTTGGGAAATCATTAGGAAGAGGAAAACTAAATGATGTAGTGGAATAAGGCATTCAGACAGATGGTTTGGACCGTGAGTGCTGTAAGAGAAGGAGTTGGGTCAGTGCTGGGCTTGAAGTCCGGCCTGCAGTGTCTGTACAGTGACTCAGAAAGTTGACGGAGGAAAACTGGCATGTAAGAGAGACAGGTTACATTTAATTAAAAGCAGTTCGCCTCATGATTTAGTAGCGTTTTCAACTGAGGAAAAGACTAGGCCGAGCTCACTGTCACTCAGGAATTTGACCGCGGCCCATTCGTCATCCGAGGTCCCATTAAATCTGCAAATTTGAAATCTTTCTTCGTTATTATCTTGCTTTTTTGGTGCACAATTTGGCCGGTGGGTGGTAAGATTTACAGAGCAGAATTTACTTTCTGAGGCTGTTCAACCTCAGTAAATGTCTGTGCTGTACAATACAGTAATTGCTGCATTACGCTGACCATTGAGTGCTGAAGCGATTCATAAAATTTTTTAACATAACACCCCCCCCCCCCTTCAGTCTGTGCATTTGTATTTATAATTATTTCCATATGCTCTTAGGGAGTAAAACAGACAGAGAACAGTTTATTAACTCAAACACACACACACACACACACACACACACACACACACACACACACACAAACACAGCTTGATCTCAATGTATAAGCTGTATACAATGTGTATAATGTGTATATAATGTGTGTGTGTGTGTATATATATATAACATGGTAGTGCATCTCTCCCATACAGAGCTATGGGCTAGATTATCTCTGAACACTATATTATCATTATCACCCATGACTGTCTCCATAAGTTACATTGCATGGTGGCTCTGACCCTTTGATGAAGGCTACAGATTTACTGCATGTCCCTGGCTCCAATTAAACAGTCTAGTCTTACTCTCTCACTCCGTCTGCACAATATGAAGGCGAGAGCGACCGGCGCAGTGTTAACCTGAGCACTGATAGATCTTCAAACCCGTGGCGTGTCCACCAATAGGAGGCGCAAGTACTCATGACAACAAGTTTTCCTCCAGCTATAGTTTTAAAAACTCCAGACCAAATGTCCTTCCATGTCTCGCTGTCGCTGACCCCCTTTTTTGTGTCTTTCCTGTTCTGCACGATATTGGAAATGAAGGCAATTTAAACCAAGCGTATCAGGTATCACATTCATGTCAGAGAATAATAACCCAGCAATCCAGGCGAATTTGAGGAAGCTGGAGGAAAGCAAATGTAATGGTTGGACTGGGGGAGGTGGTGGGGGGGGGGGAATTGGGTGAAAGGAGGATATGGAGGGCATGGAAGGATTTCCATATGTATAAGCTCAGCAGAGGATCCACACACAGGGCCACATGTTAGCCGTTATATTCCTTCTCTCTGGATCAGTTGGTTAGTCCACGCAGCCTGGCACTGCACAGTCATTCAAGAATAACCATCTTATACATACAAAGGATCAAAAGTACATTTAATCCTAAGCCATTTTTGGGGAGGAGGTACTTTTTTGTGATGCAGAATAAGTATTATGGTAGTGTGTGTGTGGGGGGATCCCAGCTGCTACAAAGCTTATGCTGTAATTGTGCTTAAAAGCGTGACTTAATTTTAAGCGAATAACAAAACAAAAATGAGAGAAAGATTCCAACGCTCCAGCAACATTCAAGTCTAAGTAATTTTATGCGTTCTCTCTGTACCCGAAACCACTCTGATTATGACAACTCAACGCTGAAAGGTTCACGGCCAGGCCGCAAATGCACGCAATAATCTGGTCTTGACAGAGCCTGTCAAAAAATCCATGCTTCCTGGCAAACCTTTGTAATAAGGGCAAAATAACAGATTAGCAACTATAATTTGTCCTAAGGTTTTAATAGACAAAATTATATGCAAACCTTCTCTTCATATCAGTTTAAATGTTTTTGCGGTCAATTCCAAAGTGTTTTCATAGGTGGCCATATGCTTTCCATATGCATATATATTTTTTTAAACACAGCAATAAGTGCTATTTGAGAAAGCATATTTTGACTTTTGGGACTTTTTTTTCCGCAACTAGATCTCCATCACACCGCAGAGATGTTTGACATTTACAAATGGTATTTTGGCAAGAATGTGTTTCTTTTGAGCTGACAGATCCATAGACTGTAGGTTACAGACTGAATGTGTCACATTAGCTCAAGCCAAATCAACATTCCTCTCTATCATCCAGCAGGATGAAATCTCACACACGCGCTCACACACACACACACACACACACACACACCATATTTAGTTTTCATGAAATAAATTCACTGATCTGTATGTATACGTGTGAACATTTTTGAAAAGCAAGAGCTCAACAGAAATCAATTTATCGCTTGAAAGGTGGGAATATATATCAAAATAACAAAAAGTGCCATGTATATATTTCTATAGTCATGAAAACAGTACAAAGAAAAGAAAATAACACACACACACACACACACACACACACACACACACACACACACACTCACACTCACACATTCGCCTTCCCCCAAAAAGAAAAACTGCACCCTTCCACCAAGGCCTACAGCAATTGAAGGGAGCACCACTGAAGTTATATCATAACCATAATACGCTGGCTCTCTTCCCAGAAGGCATTTTGCATGCAGATCCAGTCATGTGTTCAGTGCATTAGACCTGGCTGATCCCCCTCTGTTCCGGAGACGTCCCTTAGAACCCAGCTGTGTGTCCCAGCTGTGAAGGCCTTAGCAAATCAGCCCCATTTGGACAGGCGTATTTGTGCACGTCCATTTGTGGGGAAGTTGAAGGGAAGCTGAGTTTGAGCAGAGGTGACAAGATTTGAAAGAACTTGCCAGTGCTGATATTTATGTCTTTTGGATATGAAGCAAAAACGACTCGCATACTAAACGATGAGATGCAGCTGATCATACTGATCGTGTTGAATGTTTTAGAGCATGGCTGGGTGTGTTTTCTTTTTTGTTTCTTTCGTTCTTTTTTTTTTAAACATCAACACAAGTTCCTCGTTGTTGCCAACAGTGAACATGGAAGCTCTGTCTCCACATACATGCTCAAAACATACAAAACTCCAACCACTGCACTGTGTAAACTGACAATTGCTTCCCACAAGCTGGTGGGGAAATTGTCAGGATGCAGGAAGGCAGGAACAAGAACCTACCTTCTCGAACTCCCTCAGGCTGTGGGTCTGCAGCGGCGGTCCTTTCTCAGTTTCATCGCTGGAGAAATCTGTGTGTGAAATATTTTCATACTTTATCATGCTTCATAACTGCGACGCTGTCGTATTTGTTTACATTTCATTTCAAATCTATTTGCCTCTGACCATCGTGTTTGCGTGTTGTTATTATTTATTCTGTAAATACGCTTATTCATCAATCACCATTGTCCACATTGGGCCATTTCAGTAACTCACCACCCACAAACTATATTTGTTGTAATTAGCCTGCTAACTAGCATGCTAATTGCCAGTACTCTTAGTATGTGCTCTGCCAATCGAGCTGAATGTTGCTATTCCACCGTGTGACATGATTATGTTTGTAAAAGCACTTTGAAGTGCATGTGGATGCAACACAACCCGAAACAACCTGTTGACTGATTACAAAAGGAAGTGTATGTACCAGGCAGCGCTCCAGTGAACATTTTAATTCACTTCAGATTTATGTACATGGGTACAGATTTATGTATTTAGGCACGGCAGGTCACAAAAGTCATCACTCATATACACATCTAGCTTTCTATAAACCGAACCAGGAGTAGTATAGTATAGTGAATAGTGCCAAACCATTAAAAAAAAAAAGTCACCAGGGAAAGTTCCAGGAATGGCCTCAATGGGCTACAATGATGTGTTTCTTTTTTTTTTTTCTAAAAAGAAGGAGAAGAGAGGTCCCTGGGTGCATAATCACAGCAGTATTGGCAGAGCAAGGACTTCTTACAGTTCTTAAAAAAAAAGCCCACGCACAGACCTCGTTAGAACTTATTAAACGTCTTTTTAATATGTGCCAGTGATGTGTACTGGAAGTGCGCCTAGAGGTATAGAGGTAAAGAAACGCTGCACAGTGTCAGGCCAGAAAAGTGACAGTATTAATGAGTGTTATTTAGTAGAATTTTCACACAAGTAACTCTTAACCATTAGCATTAGGAGCGTATTAACAAAAGTACAATCGTATACTGGTAGGAGAGGAATGTGAGTTGCTGTGAAAATGAGGTGAGAGAGAGAGAGAGAGAGAGAGAGAGGAGTCTGACTGAGTGTTAAACTGCTGCATGTGAGAAATGTGTAGATGTGAAATACCATCAATTCATCTCGATAAAGGAGTGGTAGACTGAAACGAGTGAAGTGATATGTGAATAGAGATGTCGATGGGGCTGAAAACTCACCGTTCATATTAGGAATGGCCTCTCTATTCCCATTGCAGTGTCTGAAAAGAAAATGACAGTTATTCTCTTAATCTTGTTCAATTACTAGTAATAGTTTTAAGCAATATTCTCATATCTATGTGAAACAGCCATTGGATTATCTCTAATAACCCAAGTCTTACCAGAATTATATTTTGCTAAAATATATTTTTTAATTCTATATATTTAAGTAGCTATATAGCTACTTCTTTCCAATTCCTCTATATTCACATCAGACATATGTATAACTATATGGTCAAAAGTTTGTGGACACCAGCCCATCACATCCATATGTGCTTGTTGAACATCCAATTCCAGTTTTATTCTGGCTTTGCTGTTATAATAAGCTCCACTCTTCTGGGAAGGTTTTCCACTAGATTTTTGGGATGTGGCTGTGGGGATTTGTGTTCATTCATCTACAAGAGTATTAGTGAGATCAGGCACTCAGGCACACTGAGGTCTGGGGTGCAGTCAGTGTTCCAGTTCATCCCAAAAGTGTTCAGTGGGGTTGAGGTCAGGACTCTGTGCAGGACACTCGAGTTCTTCCACTCCAACCTTAACGCACTATGGCTTCATGGAGCTCGCTTTGTGCACAGGATTATCGTCATGGTGCATCATACACACAAACACATTCTAGACAATCATGTGTGTCTTACTTTGTCTTACAAGGTAGAACCTTTTGGGCATAATTCTAAAAGATGTGTTTGGTGTAAAAACAAGAACGCCATACCCATGGTGAAGCATGGTGGTGGCAGCATCATGCTATGGGGATGCTTCTGTTCAGCTGGGATTAGTCAAGATAGAGGGAATAATGGATAGCTCCAAATACAGTAGCTATTTGGCACAAAACCTGCAGGTGTCTGTTAGACAGCTGAAGATGAAAACATTTCCCTCCCAGCACGATAACGACCCAAATCACAAAACTAAGTCAACAAAGGAACGGCTTCAGAAGACGAAGACCAAAGTTCGGGAATGACCCAGTCAGAGCCCAACTCTTAATCCAATAGAAAACCCGTGGAATGACTTGAGGAGGGCTGTGTACAGGAAATCCCCTCACAATCTGACAGATCTGGGGCATTTTTGTAGGAAGAGTGAAATGAAATTGGCCAAATCAAGATGTTCTAAGTTGGAGTCCTGTATTACATGCAAAATGTGCTTTAACCATGTATTAGTGAATGGGTGCATACACTTATACAAACAGGTTATTACTATTGTTTTTTTTTTTTCTTTTTCTTTTATTCCCTTAAAATGTTTCTTGAATGTTTTTGGTTGCTATCTGACATGATTTATAATGGTTTCTTTTTTTACATCCCAAAAAACTGGGGTGTGTGTAGAGTATTTACGTATTTACGTATGTACCTCCTCAAAACAGCTAAATGTTCAGTCAATGTTCTAGCTTTAACCAATTATTACGTCTCTGCGTTGAATGATCTAAAGCAAATAGTACTATAGTCTCATTTTAAACAAAAGTATTTAATGGACACATTTTCACACCGTTACTGTCATTGTCTCAGCCCACATTTATTACTTTTTATGGAACATCTTTCCAATTAGTGTTCAGGACTCAGACACAGTCTCGGTGTTTAAGTCTAGGCTGAAAACGTATTTGTTTACTCAAGCCTACCATGAATAGACTTTCTTTTACGCAAAGTACACAATCTTATCCATCACAGGATAGTAAGCATACCTAATAATCTCTTCCTCTCTTTACTTCCCTCTCCCTTTCTCCTACTGTCGAGCCACACATGATTTTATGGAGATGCCAGTGATCCTGACCCTTTCTGCTCTCCGGACCTGCCTGATCCATC